>JAQFVV010006305.1:3979786-4393132 GCA_028023455.1 Epiperipatus broadwayi
CTCGTATTGAATTTTACAAATATAATGAAAATTGGAAAGAGATTTAAATCAAAAACTAACCTTTAAACTTAACCGCAATGAATACAAAATATTTATAAACGTTAGTAATGAAGAATAGCGAAGGAAAAAGGGTTAAATATATAGATAGATGATCACACAATATATATCTAAGACTAGTCTAATAAAAAAAATGGTTATATTACAAATATAATTAAATACAACAATTTATAATATAATTCAGTGAAGCACTTAAAAAAGGGTATGAACAAAAAAAAGTAGAAAGTAAATAGTTCAATGGAGGAGAGATACTATTACCATCCTGGTTCCTTGGTCATGTTCCATCGACGAGCGTAGCTTGATCCATCCATCGATAGGTATTTGTCTGGACAATGAAAATGGAAATATGTAGCATGGTTTCATGAAAAATCCTATAGACATGGCACAGAGTTCAGATCACTATTAGGTGGATACTACGGCATTTTGGATGGTATTTAGGAACCTCTGCGATAGGCAAAGCTATTTATTTGCCTAGCCAAGCATAGTAGAATCCATCAAATTCATATGACTTTTAGCTTGAGCATGTTCAAACTTCTCCATGATTTTGAAAACAACAGATGTATAACTTGTGGAATAAAATCTCAACAAGCAAAAGCAAAATCTGCAAGAGTTATCCCAAGAGAAATCTGAATGAAATTTCCAAAAGGGAAATCTGAATGCCAGCAAGAAAACTCTGAATGCCAGCAAGAAAACTCCAAATAACCAAGTCTTTTGTTCTCACTTCTATTTATACCCTCTTTGTCAGCTACCTTCTATTGTTTGTATGATCTTAGATAAGCCCACCCCCACTCTTTGTTTCAAGGTAATACCTTCTAAAAATAACTTTTACTTTTTTCTTCTAAATTTCTTTCTTTAAAGTTTGAATTTTATTAATTAAAAAAGAAAGAGAAAGCCATCTTTAATTTGACTTGAATGGGCTCACTAATTAAAAATATACATTATTTTAGAAAATGTTGGCGGGCTTATCTGAAAATCAAATTATACTAAATATTTTAACAAGATTTTAACAAAAAAAAGTACATGCTTATTTTTTTTAATAAATAAGCATTTTATTTCTGCAGAATTTTGCATTAACTCATTAACTCATATATATATATATGTTTGACTAATAGATTTTACAAGTAATTTTTATTAACAGAAATCTAATCTTAGAATGGAATTTATTTAACAAAATATTTAAATGCAATACAAATTATATAAACGTAATTAATTTTAGCTTTAATGCAAAACCCTGCTGATATTGGACTATAAACTTAATTCAGGTCTATAATACTAACCAAATATATAGAAGGCTGTGAAGCATGGATCGGACTTCAGATCCATTGCTTCAATATATAGTAAAAAAAAATCACATTTTTAAATACAGTTATTATTGTTACTTTTTACAAAGTTATTACATTTATGTAAAACCCCAAAACAACAATAACAACAAAAAATCACATTAGAAAGTTTACTCTTAGATTGCATTTTGCGATAGTGACATATACATTAAAAGATAGAATTAAAACCTCTTGATTTATTAAAATAAATCAAAATAAATATTTTCTTACTGATGAAGATTATTTAAATATGAATCTTCAGTAGTTGAGATGTCTAATAAAGTTTGAATAATTGCCTAGACAGATATTTTTATTTTTTATTGTATTTAGGCAAATGTTAAGATAAGTTGATTCCAATGATAGATACAAATTATACAACTATCCCTACCATGTGATTTAATAAAATCGATGAAAAAGTTTATTTTTATTTTACAAATGAATTTATTTAGACTTTAATGATTTTCTTTGCATAGAATGGTAGTTATTATTATTACTAATTGCAGTATACTATTTAATAATTCATTAGAATAAAATTGAATACTTTAAACACCTTTCTAATTTCTACCATTATTCTCATGGTAATAAAAAAATGCTATTTCAAAATCATGAGTTGTGATAAAAAAAATTTCCATGAACTTCAGTAGCTAGAAAGAGATAATGTGATCATGATTTTACAATTTTATAAACAATGAAATGTAAACAGTAGGCAAAATTATTAATAAATCATATGATCAGCTGCTTGAAAATTCATACGACCTCTGAAAAACAAATGTCAGGCTGAGTACAATAATAACATTCAACAACTAAATATAATTTCTTTTTAAACTTAGCTCATTTAAGAATCAATTCACTAACATTTAACTGTAATTTTTTTCATTTTGATCATTGGAATAGACAGTTCAGCACTACAATTTTAAATATACATGCTTATCTCTCAATGTTACCAATGGCAATTAGAATACTTCATGGTCATATAACTAATTTTCATGTATTCTGTGGTATTTTTTAATCATTCATATATATATGTAATGAAATAATTTTTACTTACATTTGACTAAACTTATTTACATTCAGACAAACTATCTATATTCAAATAATAATCTTTAAAATCTCAACAGTCTTAAAAACTAGAGTATTTCAGAGTTAATGACAAGTAATAAATTAGGATTAGACTTAACAGAATGAATGATCATTTAAAAAGAACATGTAGTCTTAATAATGTGTGAAAAGGGGAACACAACAGATAAGCAGATGGTGTCATAAATAATGTCAGAACTGAGTTTATGTTTTTCTTTGAAAATATATTTAGTAAAACAATTTATAAATAAAATATTTTATTTATTTAAAATTAATATTTATATAATTATTTATCACTTTTTAAAATATTATTTTTACTATTTAATCATTACTGAATATAAAGATAGAGGATTCATTTTTCCATCATATCATATTCATGTTTCTAAAAGCTCATATCACATAGTTTAGTTTACAATCTTGTATTATAGTCTTAAAATAATAAAAAAATAAAATCTTCTTTATACATTTTTTTTCTGTCTTTTTTTATATACATAAATTATTTCCTACATAAATTTCTGTTTTTTAAAAAAAAAATTATAAATATTCATTTTCTCTTCCTTCTTAATAATTCAAATATATTTACTTGTTATTACAATTTTTTTTTTTCTTTTTTCAGTTCCTGTGATACTGTTTAAACACTTTATTTTAGTCTCACCAAGAATGATAAATATTTAGAATTAGTATTACTTTATATAGATGTATTTAAAAATTTAGCTTGCAGTCATTTACAGGGTGCAGCTCAAGCATGGTGGAAGTCATTATTTAGTCAGTCTAGAAATTTCAATGAGTTTAAAAAGACACTCATGAACTGCTATAGGAGTGATGATTAGCAGGAGAGCATCACATATAAGGTGTCACAGAAGAAAGGCCCACCTGGTGAATCCTATACCCCTCCTTTTGTAAACAAGTGGCCAAGTTAAGGGCCATGACAATGGAACACCAAATCATCTGGATGATCCAACAGTTTTCCCAGCTACATTGAGAGGATGCTGATTAGGACAGATCTCAATCCATTGCGCAAGTGGCTGAGTTGGAAACAGTATATGACAATTGCAGTACTTCAGTAACAAACAAAGAAGGAGGCTCCAAGCTTCCAAATAACACCCCATATAGGAGGGGTGATGGATCTAGAATAATGCTCTCAGATATAAAAGTAAGATATATCCATGATACTACAGTAACCATGACACACCTCCATGGTATCCTAATAGAAAAAATGAAGTACCACCATGAAAGAAGAAGAGTAGAAATTCAACAGCCAGCACAAATAGTCCTACCAGAACTTGAATAGTGAGAAGATCTGGAAGTGGGTCAAACATTAACCAAGGAAATATGCATCAGGTATATGGTTCTTCATCCCATGATAGAACACATAATTGGACAAACAAAAAATATATCATCTCACAACATAGAGAATTAGTATCAGAGAACTGATCATGATCTTCAGTATCCTAAAGCAGGATGCAGTTATACTTCTGACCAAGGGAACAAAAATAAGCAAGATCATAAAACTGAAACATAGGAAAGAAGATACTTTTATGAAATTAGGGGGTAAATATTAGAAAGCATTATAGCTTTTCTTTGAGTGCTGATGGTGGATAGTGATATTCTTATAGGCATAGGCATGCAGTGAGTTCATGATGTTCCAATGATTTATTACTACATTGTACCTACCTATGGTTTAAACTTTTTTTTCAAATGAGTCCTTCGGAGAAGCAGGGCTGTTTACCAGTAGAATATTAAATTGTCTTCCAGGTACAGAACTGTGTCATGGATGTGGAACCTATAATTCATAAAGTAAATGAATATGTCATTCCACATGGCCAAACATTATTTTGGTAATTTTTTCTCTCAATGTGTCCTCTGGGTAGTAAGTAGTGTTGTGCTTAAACTGATAGTCCTTATGGTGCTCATGTTGCAGTGCAAATTCATATTCTGCAATGAGATTTCTGTTTATCATGGTACTGGAGGCAGGCAGACAAATATAGATCAATAGTCACCCCATCTTCAAAAATAACAATAGATCAAATAAATAAGACTGTTACGAGTAATCATTTAACCAATCTGATATAGCATCACTAGTGGTGAATGTTATAGTTGTGAAATGAAATTGTTTTCAGTCAATTTCATCCCAAAATTTAGTTGGGGGGGGTAATAAAACAGACACATTATTTTGTGTAGGTACTGAAGTTTCCTCCATATTTTAAAAGGGTTTCAAATTAAAATGTTAATGATACAATATGTTATTTGTTAAAGCTGAATGTTTTCCATATTAAAGTGCAGAAACAATTAGTTTATCAAGAATGATAGCATTGCCTTCTTGCCTTAGGAAAAGGAAGTAAACATGTTTGCATAAACATAAAGGTCAGCAGGGATGAGATTAAAGAGGATATTGAAAAACACCATGGGAAGTTGGAGTATATAAAGCAAGCAATTGATCAATTGTTCAATATTTACTCATTGTACAGCGAAGAGTTTAAATAATCAGACAAAGTAAGTTTGGAGCCACCATGGCCAGTAATTAAAGAGTTGCAACAGTTAAAAAGAAACTTTTAGTTACTATCTTATTTATACAGTAAACACTAAAATATCTGGTTAGTAAGAAATAGCTCACTCTCCTTTCCACACCATAGAAGAGGATGTGAAGATGAAGAAATATGCATAAGTGACCATATGTAAACCATTCAACTCTAAAGACCAATCTGCCTTTTAATGTGAAGATTGTACTATTCAGCTCTAATGTCAATTTGAAGACCATCATGGAGATTTAAAAAGGTAATAAAACTCTAGATAGTTATTAAAACATGTTTTATTAAGATTGATGTAAGTGTGCTATGATATAAGGATATTGCCAATATTTATGAATATTCATTATTATGTGAAATATTTTGACATTTGAAGTATTTAATAATGTTTATGGAAATGTGTAAAGTGAAATACAGTTATAAAGTTACTTAAAAATAATTAATTAAACAAAATGATGAAATATTCAAATCAAAATTAAAAAATAAATGTTGTAATATATAAAACCTAGTGTATATATGAAACAGTTATAAACTGAGTTAATCTCTTATTGAGAGAATAAATGTAATTGCTACAAGTGTTATTAGAATGAAGAAGATAAAATAGTTCGCATAAAATTGCAATTGTAAAGAAATATTTTTATATATGTGAGTCCAGAAATTATAATGCAAAAATTAAATTAAAATGGACATACCCTCATATATGTATACACTGTAAATGCTTAATGTTTAATTGAGAAATGATTAATATTTTATATATGTGAGTTTGGAAATTATAATGCAAGGATTAAATTAAAATGGACATATTCCGATATATATACACATAAATGTTTATTGGAGAAAAAATTAATACTTTATATATGTAAGTTGATTTAAAATGGACATATTCCGATATATATACACATAAATGTTTATTGGAGAAAAAATTAATACTTTATATATGTAAGTTGATTTACAAAAAAGGATGTACATCTGTATACATAATCGAACATGTGAGTGTATTTGAATATAATTATTGACTACTAAATAATGAATGAAAAGGATTGACTCAAATATAAATCAAGCTGGCCTAGGAGTATACTGCCATAGAAAATTAATGGACATATATATATATATATATATATATATATATATATATATATATATATATATAAGTAGAATGAAAGCTCATAGAATGATATTTTAAAATCATGCACTGTTAAGGGAAATATATATGATGTACACATTGATATATAAGTCCCTGTTATATGAATGCCAATCAAACAGGATTATTGGCCAAGTGCTGCCTGAAATATGAACTTAGCCTTTGCAAAGATGGATAGGCATATGAAGACACCTATTATATTAATGAAGAACACTATATGGGTATCAATGAGGGAATTAAGCATCAGAGAAGTTACCAATGGAATGGACTAATTGATCCATGGAAGCTGAACTGTTAATGGATCTTTTTGAAGAATTTCTTCTCCAAAGCATTGTTAGTTAAATAAATTAATGTTACATTAAACTAACATATTTTGTCAGTTTCATTTCACATCATTCATCATTCAGTGTACTTCTTCACAGGAATCTCATGTTTCCTGAGCTATGTCTGTCATAACTTGGTCTATGTAAGCTGAACCTCTGGTGGCACTGTTTAGGAAACTAGACAGATAAATGTACAGCTGTTGTCAGTCTCTTTAATGCTACATTCTCTGATGAGCAGGAAATATTATTATGGAAAGGGGGTGGCATCAGCCTTGAGTAATGTCAATCATTTTTTTCTTTCCTGCAATATGCTCATCAGGAAATAAATGACCATTAAAGTAGATGGGTCTCCAATCTGATTACACAATGACACACAGCCTTAGAATTAAACTAAAGTCTTTAAATATTCCATTCAATACATTAAGTATATTCATACATTGTTTTTTTGAGAATTGATTATGTACAATAAATATAAAAAATTAAAATTGTTAGATATGTTGATAAATACTCATTTGCAATGGAAAAGACTAAATTAGAAGAATTGTTGGAATAAATTTAATAATTTTGATCCTTCTACAAAATATATATTTGAGAAAAAAGAGATTACATTTTGTTAAATTTAAAATTTTTTGAATTTATTAGTGATAAAAACTTAAAAGATAACTTATATTAAGAGTAAGGATTTAGACTGAATACTTATCAACCAGTTGTTCATAATATAGTAACCGGTTTCTGTTATAGACATAAGAAATTAAATATATCAAAAAGTAACGGTTTGTTCAAGAAGAAACTTTTGTAATTATTACATTAATGTAGTTATTCTGATAAATTAAATATTAGAAATATAAAAATATTTAATAAAGATTAATATATATATGATTTTTTTTTGCTCTTTAAATTGCCTTCTTATAAGATATTTTAAAAAAGAATATTAATTTAAATAATTTATTGATCAATATGAAAAAGAGAAATGATAGGACATTTCTGAAATTTACAGTATTCATTGTTTTTCTAGAAATTATATATAGCTTAAAATAGTTTGAGTTTAAATAAAAAAGTGAAAATTTATATACACAAAATAAAACAAAATTTTTTAGTTCTGCATCATTTGTTTAAAACTTCTTTTAATATATAAAAAAAATGGAATGTTAAATTTAAATTGTGGGAAATTAGAATAAAGTCCATTTATTTCTGTTTAAAACCCTCTAATCACCACTCCATCCTTTTTTTCTTTTCAAAATATACATCACATATAACCATATAATTCTATAATTAAAATACTTCCTCTTTTCTTTACAAAAACTATATTTGCTGTATATATACATCCACTTGTTCCCATATTTCAACTATTTTTACTTTATAGTCATTTTCAAGGATCTAGAAAAAACATATTACATTATAGCAAACTCCACATAATAAAACCAAAAAGACCATATATATATATAATATAAACCCCATAAAAATTAAAATAAATAAAATACATTAAAAATAAATTAAATTAAAACATAAAATATACACCACACTTACTTACCTCCTTTCCCAAAAAACTTTCCTTTTTTACATTTTCTTTTATCCAAAATCCAATTATTACAATAAAACCCTTATTTCCTTCTTCTTTCCTATACCCTTCAAAATTACATTTATTTTCAAAAATAATTCTTTATGCATTACTTATCCAATTTATTCTATTCAAAACAGGTTTATATCTTTTTATATATAAACTCTCCTTTACCGTTCTTTCTTTATATAATCTAACCACCTCCAACATTTCAATCTTAAAATCTATATGTCCAACTTCCTTACTATGTATATTTACATTAGAATAAACAATCATAATTTTTTTAAATATCTGTTCTTGAAAAAGTTGTTTTTGATAGTATGTAACTCAATGGGAAGTAGTAACTTTCATTTTAATTATAGTATATATACATATATTTGTGTATGTAGTTCTATGTTATGCCTTGTTATAAAGTATTGAAAGTATTTTTATTTGATATTGGCGAATGATTTACTTTTGAATTACCAAATTTGGCTTATTATATTGGCTAGTTTAACTTGTAGCATTTTACTTTCAGTATAGAGTTTCTTTATCTTAGACTACCATTTATTTTAATAAACTTCTATTATACATTCATTATAAATTTAAACACTAGTTTTTATTAAGAGAAATTCTATTAGTTCTTACATTAAAGAAATTCTCTGAATTATCTATTTGACAAAATTATTTTACATTTTTTATTATTTTTCTAGGATAAATAATTTCAGCATCAGCAGATATAAACAAATGAATTGTTCACTTCTCATATTTAAAAAAATGCAGAATTATATGCACTATTCATTTTAGTCCCACTATTTAAGTAACATACTATGCAATTATTGACTTCAAATTTGCTCACATCTTATGATTTATCATTACTTTCAAGCTTATCCTTAGTCTATTTAAAAATAAAAGACATTGTAAATCTATACTAAACTTTTATGTTATAATAGAAAATTTATATGTATATATAAATTAAGAATGCAGGGCATATTAATCCACAGTTTAAGATATATCAATCCACAGTTTTGTAATAGATATTTTATTGTTTTCATGTTTATATGTAAATCTTTTATTTGCTTACCAAATGAGATTTATATATTTTATAACTCTCTATATTAATTTTCCTATCAAATTCACATTTGGAAAGTTTTAAATTTCTAAACAAAAGGTTTTCAATAATGGCAGATTGTGATGATGAAAATTTAAATGCAATGACTAGCCAGTCATTTGCTATTAATCAAAGCTTACATAATGCTGAAAGTAAAGATAGATGTTTATACTATATGACAATATAGTATAAACAAAAATTATAAAAAAGAAATTATATGATACTTAGGTTATTTTTTGATATCCTCTTAGATAAGTAATAACTATTAGCAATGTCATTATAGAATGCTATTATTTTATTTAAAAAAAAAAAAAAATTAGAACTTACATATACATTAACAGAAAAATAAAAGGTATGTCAAGGGTTAACGTGACTCATTTATTTAATATTTGATGTCTTGACTAATTTATATAACAAAAATTAAATCATGAATATTTTATTTTATATATTTATTATTATTAGTTTGTAGCTTACACAATTGCAGATATTATTGTTTTAATGAATAAAGTATTTATGACTATTGTTTTTCTTCTGAATTTAGATGAGCTTTGAGATTAATGCTTCTAAAATAAATATCTCCTGGCTATTTAACAAAATCTTTTTCTCTTGGGAGGTGACCCAATAGGAACTATTTTAAAACTAATACAAGTATTTCTAAGCTATAAACATTATGATTCATAGCTTTCCTAATAAGTTATGCTTCTATAAGCAATATTAGACATTTAAAGGTTAAGCTGTAAAACATTATAATCAATATAACTGGATTTCTTCAGTTAAGTTTCAGCTTAATACAATGATGAAGTTATAGCTAGATAAAATTGTACACTTTTTTTTTGCAATTTTTAACATTAAATTAACTTAAATATATTATTGATATAGCTTATTTACTATGAAGAAGATTAATTTTTTTTAAACAAATCCTTTACATTAAATAGGAGAGAAATTTATAAAAGCAAACGTTCTTCCAACATACTCCCAAATATATGGTTAATATAAAAACATTTACTATTGGGTTAGAAAAAATATTTCATACATTTGAAAAATTCCTATTTTGCCCTAAATTTTGTAGAAATATAGTCATATGCTAAAATGTGTTTTCTTGTTTCTAATATACAATATTTGAGAAATTTGATGATGAGTGCATGTAATTTTGAGATCTATTTAAATCCTTTTCATAACAAGATGATTAAACCATACAGAATATATATATATTAAACTCTCTTATATTTTGGAAATTATGAGCATTCCACAAATCTTTGTTATGGAGAAACATACGTTTCTTATTTATTATTAGAATTAGATATAAACTTTATATGATAATCATAATAAAAATATTTGTGTATTTTATCTCAATTATTGTTTAGACAATTACTGTATCGAATTAGTGGTTGGCCATTAAGATCTTAATCATATTCAGTTATAAAGTTGACAGTAGTATATTTTGTTATGTTAACTGTCAGAATGATTTTCTTTAATTATATTTAAATTTAATTGAGATGAATCATAAATCCAATTAATTATTAAATTTTAATATCTATATTTGAGTATAATAAATGCTAATAATTCTTTTACATGTTTAGATTGTTATAATACAGTTTTAATAATTTAATTATAGGAGATTTAAAGTAAATTGATATGATTAGTTAATTGTACTTAAGTAAACATCCAATAGAAATCTATTGGGTTTTTTATATATTGGTATGATTGGATATTATAGATTGAAGATTATCCTATAAGTTGATTGATCATACACCATTATTAAATATTTGATTTTTTATAATAGTATGATTAGCCACAGTAAAGTCAATATAAGAATATAACATAGCTGAGTTAGTATTATTTATCATTTTAGTAAACTAGAATTTAAAACTCAATATTGGATTATATATTTCTTTAAATATTATGAATATTGTAAACTTATAAGACATACTAAAGGTGTTATCTTAATCATTCATGAATTATTTTATTTAGATATGAACATTGTTAAATTTTAGCATGAATTTATATTATTATAAGCAATGTTTGATGCTAGAATAAAAGTATTTCACTTGCACTGTTAAGACTACATAATGATACCATTACCATAACAAAATATTTTCTTCATTTTGCAATTTTCCAAAATGAAATTGAAAATAAAAAAAAATTAAATTTCATTAAGAAATTTATGATTGTTTATTGAGGTACAATTTTGGTTAGTACTGTCATTTGTAGATGGTATTTAGAACAGAGCTGCTTTTGTTTATCATATATTATTACTAATTTTCTTCTTTTCTGAGACAATGTAATATCTGGTAATTAATGATTATATTTAGAGAAAAGATGGTTTGTAATATTCAGCTTTATTACTGTATAGCATGCTTTAAATACATTCAATATATCATATTCATGGTGTTTGAATATATATTGATTATATTAAAAGCATGCTAGGCAGTAAGAACTGAATATTAAAAACTATCTTTTTTGTGAGATTATTCATTAATTACCAAATATTAACATATACTGTAGAAAATTGAGTGATTTATAATTATTATTAATATTCCTTGCTAAATAAAAAAGATACATAATTTTAAAGAACCAAGGGTACTTGAATATTAATTTACTGCATCAGAGTCTGTTCTATAAAATTTTCCAAGCAGGCTTGGGGTCAAAACCTTAAAATAGTTTGAAATTCAGGCTTTTAAATTGGATTATAAATGGAGTTAAAGATGGCTGCTATATGTATAATATACAGCATTGATTTCAAGCCTCACTCATGAAGGTAAATATCAAAAACCAGTGCATATATGGATTTTAAATGCAATACTGTCTTAATTATTCAAGCATATTATAGATTATACTAGAGAAAAGAGTTGCTCTTGTTTATTATATATTATAAGCTAATGTATTAAGCAATTTTTATTATTATTATAATTGAAAGTAATAATGCATTTAATAATGAAAACGTGATCCATCCAAAAAATACTTGATATAACATGTTGCATGTAATGAATAGTATATGTAATAAGTTATTTAAAATCACAGATTTAGAATTTCCTATCCTATATTAGTAGATTAATTTATAACAAATTATTATAATATTGTTAATCTTTAGCATTGTAGATGCAACATATTAAAATATTATTAGTATTGCAATATTAATAACAGCTAAACTGAAAATATATTTAGTTTGAAATAAATGCAAACTGAAATAATTCTTGCATTAATTATTGTAACAAAACACCTTAAATATATGAATAATTCTTGTTAGGAAATCATTAATTATTAATTAAAATCCAAAATAAAATTTTAATGTATAATAGAAATAATTAAAAAAGAAGCCTTATGATGAAATCTGTAAAGCTATAATAATGCAGACATAATAACAAAAACGTTTAAAAGAATGAATTATTAGAGCTGATTTTAATGACGAAGAAAAAATATAAATTTAAAAAATATTGTATACACAGTGATATATAGAGATCATGTATTTAAAAAGGTAAAATAACAAAGCCTTTAATCAACTTAGTGCAATACAAAAACTTCTCTGTGAGTTTCTCAAAAGAGGATACATATAGTTGCACCACTCAGTGCAAGGCAGAGTAATCAATGGAGGCAGGAAAGTTTGTGCATAAAATCCCTATCTAGTGCCTACTCATCCAATATCCCCAGATTGGTTTCTAGCTTGTGGCTTTCATCAGTGAGGTCCTTTGGATCTGGGAGCACTGAACCTAGATCTTAGGATCTAAAGCAATCCTAGAGCAGCCACCTTTTACCTTATTAGCTAACTATAAAGTTTTGAGTCCAAAATAAAAACACAATAATGTTTTCAATTCAAGTTGATTAGCTTGTATAGTCACATAGATCTGAACTTGGATCAGCAACCATACCTGCATCCATGAATTATTCTGTCTTTCCCTGAGTGGTGCAACTGCATAGATAGTTTTGCCTCTGTGTAAACAGCTTGTATAAGCATAAAGAATGGTGGTCATGTGATGTTTAGTGGTTTAATACCAATCCTGCACTATATGATTATAATGATTGTAGTTATTAAAAAATCTAAAGACACCAAAAGTATGCATGCTGAATTAAGTTCAGATCTATATGACTACACAAGCAATTGAGTTTGAATTGAATACATTATTGCATTTTCAATTTGGATTTAAAGTTTTATAGTTAGCTAATAAGATAAAAAAAATTTCTGGAGGGTTGCATTAGATTTTAAGATCTAGATGAAATGCTCTTAGATCCAAGGTGCCTTATGGATTATAGCCACAAGTTAGAAACTAGTCTGGGGATATTAGATAAGTAGGCACTAGACAAAAATTTTATGCACACACTTTTCTGCATCCATTGATAATTGGCCAGCACTGAGTGGGGCTACTGTATGGAGAGTTTTGCCTCTGTGTAAACAGATTTTGTAAGAATAAAGAATGGCAATCATGTGATGTTTAGTGGTTTAATTTATATATATATATATATATATATAAGCAATGGATCTGAAGTCCGATCCATGCTTCACAGCCTCCTATAAACCTAATTAGTATTGTAGGCCTGAATTAAGTTTATAGTCCAATATCAGCAGGGTTTTGTTAACTATTTCATTTTAAATAAATTCCATTTCTAAGATTAGATTTCTGTTAATAAAAATTACTTGTAAAACCTATCAGTCAAACATATATATATGTCAAGCATATATATATATGAGTTAATGCAAAATTCTGCTGAAATAAAATGCTTATATTATTAAAAGAAATAATATATTTTTCTTTTTAAATCTTGTTAAAATATTTAGTATGATTTGATTATGAGATAAGCCCACCAACATTTTCTAAAAGAATGTATGCTTGTAATTAGTTAGCCCATTCAAGGCAAATTAAAGATGGCTTTCTCTTTCTTTTTTAATTACTAAAATTCAAACTTTAAAGAAAGAAATTTAGAAGAAAAATGTTACCTTGAAACAAAGAGTGGGGATGGGCTTATCTAAGATTATACAAACAATAGAAGGTAGTTGACAAACAGGGTATAAATAGAAGTGAGAACAAAAGACTTGGTTATTCAGAGTTTTCTTGCTGGCATTCAGATTTCTCTTTTTGAAATTTCATTCAGATGTTTCTTGGGAAAACTCTTGCAGATTTTGCTTTTGCTTGTTGAGATTTTATTCCAAAAAGTTAGACAACTGTCATCTTCAAAATCATGGAGAAGTTTGAACATGCTCAAGCTAAAAGTCATATGAATTTGATGGATTCTACTATGCTTGGCTAGGCAAATAAATAGCTTTGCCTATCGCTGAGGTTCCTAAATACCATCAAAATGCCTTAGTATCCACTCAATAGTCATCTGAACTCTGTGCCATGTCTGCAGGACTTTTCATAAAAGCATGCTATTTATTTCCACTTTCCTTGTCTGGGCAAATACCTACTGATGGTCGGATCAAGCCACGAACGCAGTAGGAAACATGACCAAGGAACCAGGATGGTAATCATATCTTTCCTCCAGTGAACTATTTACTTTCTACCCTTTTGTTCATACCTTTCTTAATTGAATTATATTATAAATTGTTGTATTTAATTATATTTGTAATGTAACCATTTTTTTATTAGACTAGTCTTAGATATATATTGTGTGATCATCTATCTATATTTAACCTTTTTCCTTTGCTATTCTTCATTACTAACATGTATATATATTTTGTAGTCCATTGCGGTTAAGCTTAAAAGTTAATTTTTTCATTTAACATCTCTTTACAATTTTATTTACGTTTCTAAATTCCATACCAGTAAGTGTCCTTTGTTTGCCAACTTGATCTCCTTGATAACACCTCTTTTGTCCACCACTGGCTTATTACGTATCAGATTTAGCTATATACATTTTAAATAATTTTTAAACTCTGTTTTAGTGCAAAGCAATTAAAAAATGCTTTGTGAAAGATTTTTATTATTGTACTTTATCGAGAAGATTCGCGTTGACAATTTTAATAAAATTGGGAAGAAAAGATTTAGACCGCAAACATATTAATCTGTTTTTATTGTCTAATTAGTTTTCATTAATTTAGGGGAATAGCAGAGGCCATTAAATCATTATTCATATTTTAAAGTTGTTAATTAAACATATTATTTAACTAAAACAGCTTGAGTTTTCTAATTTTATTGTAATGCTTTAGTTTGCTTTTCCAATGATCCAGGCATGCAAAACACATTTTTCGTAGCACTTTTATGCACATTTAACTATTTAGCTCTGTAGGTGTTCCCATCCATGTCTCTACCTCTGTTGCTAAGCTTTGTGGCTGGTGAGAAAATAATTTATGTGTGTCTCAGATAATGTTGTTTGTTCGTAATTAGCCTCGAGAATAGGCAAATAGGGCAGAGGTCATAGTATTCTTGATTTAATATCTCGCGTATGGATGTCCTCGAGGTACTTTTGCCTAGTATTCGAACTGGGTTAAACCAACATACATCATCTGACTGTCACAATATATATATATATATATAATAATAAAATCATTGTGTTTTACAAATTCATGAATACAACTAAAGCATTCCATGATTCATGAATATATCTGCAGTTTTTCTGAATAAATTCTTTCAACATATTGAAGCAATGTGTGCAATCCTAAGTAGTAATGCTCTTATATGCAGTCAAAATGCCAATGCATATTTTATAAGCACAATTGCTCTGTAGTTGAAGCACACATTATATTAATTGACTCTTAATGTATAAGTAATATTTTAGCAACAAATAGATATGACATATAAAACAATATAATGTCACTGATTGTACATATTGAAAAAAGAATGTATTAGTTATCATTTTGTGTAATGACATACGGCATTAAATATAATTATATGATTTTTAGATTTGCTTGATAATTGTTTAACCAGATTTTCATCAAAAGTATATTAACTGCTGTAATAATATATAAATTAAATTAATTACATTGATCTTTTGGTCTGTCCGTCACTCCTATAAAACTTATCTTAATCATGAAATAAGTTTATATACATCATTTCATATAGAAACATAAAAAGTGCAATTGTGACCCTGATCTTCATAAGATTAGTTTATTTCTTCTGAAAGTAACTTTGCATTATAGTGAAATGATGATTCATTATGTTATGAAACATAATTGGAAAAAGTTTCATAATAAATGATAAACATAAATGGGGGTAAAGCAAATATTAACAAAGTACAAACAAGACCTAGGGCTACGTTTTAATATACAGAACTCTTTTGAAAGTATGCCATGTCTCCATGTACACCTTCAAACAGAAATAACAAAAGTATTTAGGCAAAGCAATATATTTGACTTTAAAGATTGCTATTTATGTTGGCAGAATAATAAAGCAGCTCTCAATATTATATTAAAATCTGATTTAAAAAATTAATAAAAATTATAAAACCAGTAAACATCACATGATCTCCATCTCTTATGCTAGTACATAACTGTTATTAAATAGGCAAAACTCTCCATACAGTAGGGCAACCCTGTGCCAACTAGATCCTAAGATCTAGGTGCAGTGCTCTCAGATACAAGGCTTCTCACTGATGAAGGCCACAAGCCAGAAACTAGTCTGGGGATATTGAATGAGTAGGCACTAGATGGGGATCGATTGATTACTCTAGTTGGCACAGGATGGCACTACTGTATTGAGAGTTTTGCCTGTTTAAAAATTATAAAAAAAGATCAAATATTTTGAACTAAGACCGGGATTCAATAACATTGTCTCTTTGGTAACACTATTTGCTTTATAGGTGGTGCTTAAAAAGCTATCTAAGGGATGGATTTAGAAAATACACTATTCATATCAGTGTCTGAGGTAGAAATTTCTAGCAACAAACTTTCTAGAAATTGAATAGTGTGCTTGAAGACAAAAATCTACCATTTCTGCACAGAAAGTTATATAAGCAAAAAACTGCACTATATTTTATATTCAGTACTTGTTTATGTTCTTTTCCCTCTATTATTCAGATAGCATAAGTCTCACTTTCACAGACAAGATTAGTTTGTCATTGTGATTATATATGAAAACCCAACAACTTTGGAACACCATTGTGAAAATTAGTCTTATAGTGAATACGGAAAAATATTTGGTAATCCATCAGACCAAATTTTCTTGTTAAGAAATTGTTACTGTTTTGTTATAATGATGTTGATGAGAAATATGCAATTATCAGTTTATTTATGCTTACTGCAATTATATTAAATAAGTAATACCATTGACACAAAGCAGTCCTTAATAAGATCGATTTCATGCTGGATGATATGAACTTATTGTAAATTATTTTTAATTACTGAATTATATTAATGAATATCAAAAAGAAGTCCTCCATTCAAAACTGTCATGCAGATAAAATAAGTCTATGTAGATGATCCATAAAGTTAGGAAAATTTCTAAAGGCATAGTTCAATTAGCTATATATTATAGATGCTATTGTTAAAAGTAAGGTATCAAACACATACATTAATACTGATTATCATTTCTAAAATGGATAAAAATGTTAGAGGTAAGATATTATTTAATACAGGTGTAATATATAAAGTAAACAAGATCAAAAAATTTAAGAATTCCAAGCTTTTTGCATCAAAAGAAAAATTCCTCTTACAATAAGAAAAAATCTGTAACAACTCAGACAAAATAATTGGTTCAGACAAATACTAAATTTTCAGAAAAAGATGGATAAATTGTTCAGTTAATATTTAATAATATATGCAATCAAGTATATCTTTTAAATTAACATGGGCTGCAATAATATAAAAATAATTTTGTTTTACATGTAATATAACCAGTTGATAGGACACAAGTGCCTGTTTTATGTGTTTGCAAGGTAAAATGAGCTAACAAAAGTTTACACATTACAAAAAGAACTAAGTTTAGACATGATTTTTTTTTTTTGCATGCATAACTTAGATTACATCACAAATCTCTAATAGTTGGGCAACTGTTTATCATAAATATAACTTTTTCTTGAATCATATTAATATATTGTTCAGACAAAATATTAAGATATTTAAATAGAAGATGAATTAATACATATTTGAAACATTTACATATACTTAATGAGATGATTGTTAAAGCCAAAATACATCTATCTGTTAAAATATATATCTAAGAAAGATTAGATCATTTCTAAAAAGAATATTTTTTGTTCATGATAAGAACTTGATTACTTCAAAATTCTAATCCACAGTTAAAAGATGTATATTTTTCAGAATTTATTATCCAACTGTTCAATGATATATCTATAATATGCACTCCCAAGATGAGTGAGTATTCCTTTCAAGGTGAAAAATTAAATGGAATAAATTTCAGCACATCCAAATTTCTCTTATAATTTTGATAATGGGCAAATTAAAATGAGAAAAATTCTTCTATATTGTATGGTTTATATGTTGCAAATTTATAAGCTAATTTTGAAGCAGGTAAAATTAAGATGTAGATTTCACTTTAAAATTAATAATAAAAGCTCTAGAATGATTAAAACTGTAAAGTACAGATGTATAGAATCTTCTTTCCTTATATATATATATATATATATATATAGATAGATATCTATAGATCTGTATATATATATATATATATATATATATATATATATAATTCTTCCAGTGTTTGTAAAAAATAGTGTCTTATGGCTGTATAGTATTTCAATTGTATTCGAATATTACACACATACATGTACTGACACACATTATATGCAGATATCAGAATTTCCCAAACAGAAAAGATTCTAAAAGATGTAATAAATTATGGTCAGTAAAGAATACAAGTTTGAGAGGTGACAAGAAAAGAATTGAAATTTTAAATATTTCAATTGTGACTAATGGGTTCATATAATAATAGTAATGGTTATTAATATGCACTTAATTCCAATAGACAATATTTTTAGTCTATAAAAATATGAACTCAATTATTAATGGCTAGGATTTTCATCCTCTAAACACTATAATTTCATTTTTTTTTTTTTAAAAGTCAGAACCATTTTGAATTCATTTATTATTTGACAACATTTTGAATTTTACAGGTTTAACAGATTTAATTTCCAATTTTCAGTATTTTAATTTATAAATATAACACAGTAATATAATATTAAATAATAATTTTAATAAATAAAATTATTATAATTATAGCTTTAATTAGTAACATTCAAAATGCACAGATATGACATTTAATAATATTTATAGTACAATAATATTGGATTTTTATTTTCAGCACCTAAGTTTGTAAATACTGCATTTTAAATATCCTTAAAAATACTTCAGCTTATTAATATTTAAACTACTGAAATAAATATTTTCACATTTTAAGGTCCTTGATTAAAATTATAATAGCAGGATTACATTTCTACCATTCTCTTAATTTAATTCCAAGATGTCAGAATGAAGAAATTTTATTCCATTTATGTGAATTTCATGCATAAAAATTATATAGTTAGTAAATATATCACTAAATTACTTTAAATCAATACAAACCTTATATTGCAATACCCCCCACCCAAAAGCAGCAAATAACATGGTAAAATATTTCACAAAAAATTGTTGTCTGCCAGCCCATTAAGTTTGGTAAATCTTGAAACTTCTTCAGATAACTAACAGATAGATCTAGAGACTTTTTTTCAAATAAATGATCCATATCCAATCTATCCAATTGATGTTAGTAAGTGGATATTTACCATCAAATGATTTAGTGCAGTCAAAGAGTGATGGACTTTGGAAACCAAAACTCATAGATTGCTACCTAATACTGTCACACATGATTCTCAAAGTTCTTATAAATGTCAGAGTAATAAACCATGCAGTTACTCTATTATAATGGGTATTAGATATTTCTAGATCTATAGATGTTTAGTAAAAATGTTTATGAAATTAATGATGACTACTAAATTATAAATATAAATTGTAACATGATGAAGATTTATTTCTAATTGGAAAGGCTCATATTCTTATCAGTTACTAAGTCCATAGTTATCATTACATATACTAACAAAGAATCTCAATTGCTATCTGTTAGTTATATGTGATATTAATTTGGGTGTAATATTTTAATAAATTAATTATACAAATAATAGAATAATGTAATTAACATCATATAAAAGACAAAATATTAGTTATAACTAAATGAACTTATGACAACAATAATATGTTTGTATGTATGTTGACCTATAAAATTGAGAAATTAAAATGCTGCAAGTTAAAAATTAAATAAGTTGTACATATTTAAGTTACTGAAATTTAAAATTGCAAGTGAACTTTAGAATTACTTTATATTAAATTGTATTTAAGTAAACTTAATAATAATAAAATTACATTTTATAGTCATAGTAAACATATCAGTAGGAGTAGATCTGAACTCTTGCTTGACGTATAAATGATAGGCTGAATTGTTTTATTTTAATCATATTATGAGATCAACTAATTCATTAAAAAACTATACAAAGCATGGAAAAGTTCACAATAAAAAAAAAGACCTGCAGTGAAATGGCTGGATTTTCATCTTGATAATGAATATGACTTTAAAACCCAAGCAGATAGACAGTTAATTTGAAGAAATATAAAATTACAATTACCCAGAGTCAATGAAGATTGATATTACATAATAGTAATAATGAATTAAATTTTGAAAAAGATCTTTCTTCAGAAAAAAATAATTTTTATAATACCATATTTCATTATTTTTTATATATTACATTTGTTATTTCATTTCCATTAGATATTATTTTTATAGATAAAACTTATTTAATTTGAAATTGGTATTTAAAAATACATATAACTTATATAAATATATTATTTCATAATTAATAAAATTCTTTCATACATTATGAAAGTATTAGATTTTTCTAGTAAATAATTTGAAATTAGATTATTTTTGCACAATCACCAAATATGCATATTAATATGAAAATGACAATGAAGCTAAAATATAATACACTGCAAAAATCATTCAGATATGTTTACATTATATTGTTGTATGATTGAAATAAATTTCATAAACAGTATTTTATGTTCTTTATCCAATCCTTTATATACGTATATGGATATAAAAACCCATCTGTTATGGTTATGATTTCAAGCTTGAATCTGCTCCATATAAAACATGCACACACATGTTATTTTGTTGTAAAATTGAAAAAAGATTTGATGATTTGCTGTGACAGGATTTTCTGTTATTTTGTCATATCCAGTGGTCTGAGTTTATAAATATATTGTTTAGTTTAAAACTAAGAAATATATAGAGTAATATAATTTTAATACTTTATGAGCTATACTTTATATCCATTTGAAAAGCTTGTTTTATCCATTGCAAAAGTATATTTTATTTCAACTGTGTATCAATATTTTTGTTGTGACATTTTTGTTTTGAATTATTATATACATTTTAGATTTAAACATCTTTTATATATATATATATATATAAAGGGAGCATATATGAAAAACATATACATAAAACAAATAGAATAAAACTTATGTTTAGTAAAATAATAAAAAGTTTATTATGCATGTATTGTTAGTTTATTTTTTAAAAGTTTAATTTTTTTAAAATAAATTATGCTTTAAAAACAATAATATTTTAAAAATAAGAAGGGAATAAGTTATTTGTTTTATTTCAAATGCCTTAAATTTTATTTAGCTTTAATATAAGATAGTTTATTTTAAAGTCTTATATATATATTTAAAACTTTTAAATAATTAGTATTTAGAAAACTTTTATTTGTTAAACATAAATAATTGTTTTAATCACATCAAGAACATTTTTTGAAATGATGTTTGAATGCAAATCTTTTGAAAAAGTGATTCTAAAATCTCCATGGTATGAGGACTTGATAACAAGCATTGACATAAATAAAGATTATAAATTTGTTCTAATTTTTTGGAAAGTGTTTTCTTTCTATTATTCATCTGTAAATAAAAATGGTTCTCAAGTAGACAATACAAATAATGGAATCCAGTATCTGGCCTCTCAATCCATTTATTTCACTAAGTACACCTGGGTAACTATTATATAAGAATTGCCATCCCTCATACAAATCAACAACTAATTAACAGATAAACAGGATCAAAATCAATTAGTTGAAATTTTCATAAGTGAAGTTTAACTAACAAATTTTTTTTAAATCTTCAATTTTTTGTTTTGAATGTTCAATTTAAAAGTTTAAAATAGAGTTCTGGATAGTCTTTCAAACCTTAAAATTCACATTTTTTCCTAATATTTGAATTTCAAAAAAAATTCTGAAGATGTCAGGATAATAAAAAAGAATGGGAATTTCAAAGTATGGAAAGTTCCACAATGATGAGTGCCCAATTTTAGTGTCTCAAACTTTGCGATATTACTTCAAGAAAATATTTTAAATAACTAAAAACTTGATTTTTGGGAAATTTATAAATATTTTTGCATAATAATTGAATTATAATTATTAGAAATGAAAAACATATTATTACATATTTATTTTTTACAGAAGTGTTTCATTTTTAAATATAAAAGATTATAATTTTCCAAGTAACATTGTTATGGAAATTCTGGTGCAGCATAAATTATAATCTCTATAAATTAAGTCACTAAGACAGTCTGTTAAAAAATATAGCAAATCATAATAATTAATAAAAAAAATTACACTTTTAAAGCATACATTGCTATATTTACTAATATTAATAATTATTGATTGAGATTTTAAAAATAAACATTGAGCAAAGAAGATTTTATTCATTTTGCAAATTAAATCTGCTCCTCCTGGCAATTGTATGATGAAATAGTGCTTAGTTTTAATTAAAATCTAATTTTTAAAATAATTCCAAAAAATCAAATGTAATTTTTTAAAATTTATTTAATTTCTAAACAAAAATATCTATCAAATGAGATACAATTTATTATATTCACATATACAATAATGGTTTAATAATAAAATGAAAGTTGAAAGCTTGTAAAAAGTAAGAACAAAGATAACTCATCTTTCAGGATGGTTAAATGATATTGACTAATTAAAATTAAATTAAGTATTTGCCATGCCTAATTAACTGTTTTCTTAATGATATTCTTTAAGATAAACTATAGCAATTTTTAATGGAATTTCAAAGTATGACAATTATCTATAATATATGTATACCAGTCAATCATCATTATCATTGTCAGAAATTAATTTCTAAGAAGAAAAGAAAAATATTTTTTCATTTTTAAAAAAGAAGTTTATTATTTTTATTTTATGTGCTTAATATTATTAATTTTCTTAAAAAAAACAACAACTTATTTTAACTATCAATGTTCACAAGGAAATCAATATGCAGGTCAACCAAAGCCATATTATTATATTAAGTTAATTACAAAAATAAATATGCCACACACATTATATTCCAGAAGCAATATTTTATATTCATGTGTGTATATATATATATATATATATATATATATATATATATGGCTGCAGAAAGGAGTTTGCTATTAACTGAAAGGAGACCCTTTGATTCCTCTTGGAGGCCTTAAAGGAACCGAGCAGGGCAAATTCCTAATGTCCACTCCATACATTCTTGTCGTTGCAGCTGTTATTACTATATGTTTATTCATATAGTATACGAACATGGATGGGCTGCTCACCAACATGCATTATCCAGCGTGGTGAGTTTATTGGCTTTTTACCTCTGAGTTTAAGATCAAGAAACACCATGGTCTTTCTTCTCAGTGCCTGATAAGGCAGAATGAATGTTTGTGTAAATGATAAAGATTTTCCCAATTATACAATTATGACAGACAAAAATAAAGCATGGCCCTTAATCCCAGGAGGCTGTAAAGTCACCAACCAAGGCAGCGGTTGGTGGCCGAAGGCGGAGGGTGCTAAGAATATCCTGGAGGTGGACCCAGGCTGCCATTTGATGACGACTTTTTATTTAGGTACTTACAACTGCAGATCACTTTCAAGTGAAGGAAGATTGCAAGAATTAGAAGAAGAACTCTCTTATATTAAATGGGATATTATTGGACTTTGTGAAGTTAGAAGAAAAGGTGAAGAGACAATTGATTTAAAAAGTGGACATATGCTCTATTATAAAGGCACAAATATTGGAAATACAAGTGGAGTAGGATTCATTATAAATAAAAAGTGGAAGAACAATATTGTGGAGATTGATGGTGTATCAGACAGAGTGGCAAGATTAGTTATACAACTTAATAGCAGATATCAAATGCAGATAATTCAGGTTTATGCCCCAACAAGTTCTCACAGTGATGAAGTAGTAGAAGATTTTTATATGGATGTACAAAAGGCTTTTGATCAGAGTAAACAACATTTTAAAATTGTTATGGGAGATTTTAATGCTAGAATTGGTAAACAAATGAAAGATGAAAGTGTTGTAGGTAATTTTGGTTATGGTAATAGAAATGAGAGAGGACATAGACTTGTGGAGTTTGCAGAGAAGGAAAAACTTTATATTATGAATTCTTTTTTTGAGAAAAATGTTAGAAGGAAATGGACATGGAAGCATCCAAATGAAGGTACAGCAGAATTGGATTATATTTTGACTAACAGGAAATACATATTTCAAGATTGTAATGTTCTTAATAAATTTAACACAGGAAGTGATCATCGATTAGTAAGGGGTAAGATACATGTTAATGTAAAACTAGAGAGACAAAAATTATTAAGAAAAACTATATTTACAGTTGATACTCCTAATCTTCAGAAACATTCTAATGAATTTAAATTAGAACTTACAAATCGGTTTCAAGTATTAGTAGATTTTGAACATGATTCAGATTTGAATGAAATTAATATGAAAATAACTGATACACTTTTAAAAACTGCAACAAAGATAGCTGGTAGAAAAAAGCAGCAATTGACTAATAAAATTTCTACTGAGACTAGAGAACTTATGAAGAAAAGAAGGAATATGAAGATATGCAAGAATGATGCATTAAAAAGAATTGAATATCTCGAATTTTGTAAAATGGTGCGGAAAAGAGTTGAAAATGATATAAGAAAGTATAACTGAACTAGCAAGAAAAGCTGTAGAAGAAAATAAAAGTCTTAAGAATGTAAAACAACATTTTGGTATTGGTAGGAAATTTATATCTGCAATAAGGAAAAAAGATGGAATTATTACTAAAAAGAGGCATGACATTATGAAATTGGTAGAAGATTTTTATCAAGAATTATATAGTAATAAAGAACAAGTACCTCCTATATCTATTACATCTTCCGAATTGCCCAGAATTTTAAATGAAGAAGTGAGAAATGCAATTAAATGTATGAAAAAAGGAAAGGCTCCAGGTAATGATGGAATTATAATTGATATATTAAAAGAAGCAGGTGAAGAAACAGAAAAAATATTAGCAAAGTTATATACCAAATGTCTAAATGATAAAGATGTACCGGATGATTGGAAGAATGCAGTAATAATATTAATATTTAAAAAAGGTGATAAAGAAGATATTAGAAATTACAGACCTATCAGCCTTTTATCAGTTTTATATAAAATTTTTACCAAGATAATTACAACTCGTCTACAGAGAACCTTGGATTTTCACCAACCAAGAGAACAAGCTGGATTTAAAAGTGGTTTTAGTACAGTAGATTATATTCAAGTATTGAGAGAAGTTATAGAAAGGACAAATGAATATGAGTTGTCATTATGTTTTGAATTTGTAGATTATGAAAAGGCATTTGATTCTATAAACATTTCTTCAGTGATTAAAGCATTGGATCATCAAGGTATAGATCCAGGATATTGTCATATTTTAAAGAATATTTATAAAAATGCAACAGCAACAATTAGATTACATAATGATACTGGGAAAGTCAACATTGAGAAAGGTGTAAGACAAGGTGACTCAATATCTCCAAAACTTTTTACAGCAGTGCTGCAAGAAGTATTTTGTGGATTAAAATGGGAAACTAAAGGAGTGAAAGTAAATGGAGATTATTTAAGTCATTTAGATTTCTCGCAGATGATGTAGTTGTTTTTGCAAATAATGCTTCGAAGCTGCAGGAAATGTTGCAGGAGTTATCAGATGAAAGTAGGAAAGTAGGACTAAAGATAAATGTTAAAAAGACTAAAGTAATGTTTAATCGATTTGCTCAAAATATGAATTAAAGATTGATTATGATGAATTAGAAGAAGTTAAGAGTTACAAATACCTTGGTCAGATTATTAATACAGATGGAAACATAATAGAGGAAATTAATCATAGAATTAAACTTGGTTGGAGTGCTTTTGGTAGAAATAACTTGATATTAAAAGGAAATATGCCTATGTGTTTGAAAAGAAAGGTTTTTAACAAATGTGTTTTACCAGTTCTTACTTATGGATCTGAGACTTGGACACTTAATAGAAGATCAATACAGAGACTTCAGACCACTCAAAGAAGTATGGAGAGATGTATGTTGGGAGTAACAAGAAGAGATCGAAAATGCAATGTATGGGTAAGAGAACAAACAGGTGTTACTGACCTCATTGAAAAAATTAAAAGATTGAAGTGGAGTTGGGCTGGACATATTGCTAGAAGAGATGATAATAGATGGACAATTGAAATTTTAAACTGGATTCCAAGAAATTGTAAAAGACCCAGAAGGAGACCACATGTAAGATGGATGGATGAAATAAGAAAATGTGTAGGGGTGATGTGGAGAAGAGAAGCTAAAGATCGGAGAAGATGGATTAAACTTGGAGAGACCTTCATCCTGCAGTGGATTGATAATGGTTGATAATGATGATGATGATGATGATGATTGATATATATATATAATAAATGTTGTGTGTGAAAATCTCATTTGAAATCTGATTATCTTTTAATGTAAATTCATTTTTTAAATCATTGATAGTATTAATTTTTATTTTCTAATTATAAACAACTTTCTTTTTTAATAAAGTGTGTTTTGTAGGATTTCATTTATTAAATATATATTAAGACATAAAATAAATGCCCATAATATTTACTTACTTATGTGACTTTTTTATGTGGGCTCTAATAAATGAAAAATCCTGCAACATATAGAACAGAATGTTCCCCCATTTGCTTGTAGTTAAAGTAGATAAAAGTTATTAAATATATATATTTAGAATTTTAAGCCACTAAATAGGAATGAGACAGAGCTAAAGATGCTGTCATTATCATGAATGACTTGAGGCTAGTTATTTTGTTTATGAATTTATTTGTATAAATAGAAGTACATAAAAATCAATGATTAATTATTTCTACCAGAACTCCTCAAACATATTTAGCAATTTCTTATATTAGTACATATAAGTTATATGTTCATTTAAATTTAAGCAAATGTAATGTTCGTGCAAGGTATACACATGCATATATTTGTTGTTGTTTTTTTTTTTGCACTTTAATATTATTTTTTTAGGTTATAAAAAGAGCAAATAATAATGTTTTTTTTTAACTGTCTTCAAAATTGAAATTGACATTGTATTTTTTATTAGTTAAAGTTGTTAAAATTTATTGATGTTTTTTTTTATAGAAATTGATTTAATTTGCCTCACACATGTTCTATTGTAAAAATAATGAGTGGATAAGGGGTTGATATAGTTGTTATGAGTATTTATATACATGTAACATGCAAAGACTATATACTTACATAATATAGATTTATTTTTATTATGGCATATACATTTAATCCATAATAAGATGTATTCTGGGTATACTTATATTATTAGTAGTAAAATTTTAGCTAAATTTAAACTAAGTCTCTGAGAGTATATTAAACATTTAATTAGATTTAAATGTAGTACTTGTATGCAATAAAATGTATTCTTTGCGTCCTCCTCACATTGATGTCTGCATCCATTTGGCATATCATTCATCCATTGGCATCATCATAAATATAACATAATCTGAGCTACTGACAATGAATCATTTGCTATTACAATATATATTTGGTACATAAGATCTCAAATTGGAATTTGGTCCATACAAAACATGGACCTTTTTTTTCAGATTCCAATAATGCTTTGAATTTTTTTTCAGATAACTGGTTCTTAGTTAACTATTCTATATTGGCTCTTAATATGTATCTGCCTACTAGCTTAAAAAATAACATGCAAATTACCTTCTTAAATCTACAAGAAAGTTTTATATATAAATGATTAAAGATAATTAAATATGTACATAAAGCATCAGGATGTAAATCATCATCATTAAAATAGTAAAAAGACAATTGTAAGCATGAAAATCAGTTTTAAACTAATAGGAAAATATATAAACGATAAAAGATAATAATCAATTCATTATATGGTTAGTGAAAAACATATAAAAGCAAACAGAATTTTAAAAATCTACTAAATCATGCTTCAAGTTTCCATTCAGAGTAAACAGTATATATAAAACCTGAAAATATGTAGTAAGTTTATTAATTAAATTTTCTATGCATACACATAATTAGCATATATAATTGCAGAAAACCATTATTAGTCATTATAGAAAAGCTATTTTGATAAAACAAACTTTGGCTAGGTAAATTAAGCTATGTGAAAATGTAAAAGCAGATGGCACTGACTGAAAAGAGCACTTGATAGGTAATACTAATGACAAACACTTTTGTCACAAGTTTGTAAGTTAATGGACATTAGAAAAGAAAGATGAATCCTTATTGATTTTTGCAACAATTTTCATTTACGACACAACATAAAACCTAAATGATATCAATAATATAATGCTATATTTAATGAAAAAATATCTAGACATTAACATTTGTCAAATTCTTGTTATTTATAAGTGAAAGAGTACTATTATATCTGATATCTTTTTATAAAGTAGTTCAGTTGTATTAATGTTATCTTTACTCCATGTTATTGAGACATTTATAGCTAGATCAACATATTAATAAAATTTTACTATTTAGAATATATTTTTAGGTGATTACTGTATAATTATTTTATTGCAGTAGAATGCAAAAATCACCTGCCATTTAATCTCCTTTTAGTATTTTTGAGATCCTATTATTACTTTATTACTTTTCTCATTTATCAAGCATTTTTGTGAATAATGCTAAAAACTATCCACTCAAATTTTAATGTAATGCAAACTAAACTATGATGAATTGTAAGCAACAAAGCACTATTAAAGGGTTTTTATTATGATTAATGTAATAATTTAAAATTAAATAATATTCACATGTTCTTTTATATATCTAATATATTATTCCATCTTAATGAAACAGTTTCTACTTTCTATTCAAAGTGATTTGCATAGGTATATATTTTATATTGCTTTTAAAATATTTCAATATCTACAAAGTAATATAATATTATAATATGTGTGTATTCTATTCCATGTCATACACTATAAACCAAATGATAAATTAGCACTAATGACAGTGCTATAGTATAAATTATCATTTTTGAATAATAATTTTCATTATTGAAGAAATTATGTATCTTTTAAAAATTGCAATTTACAGCTTATAGTGCAATGTTCATCTCATCTGGATAGTAATAACTGCAACTTTTTATCAAAGCAATTCTTTTGATAAAAACATTTGTCATAAAAAGTATAGCTTAGCAATTTTTGCAATTTATTGATATATTATTGTTTTATAGTAAGCATATATGAAAAACTATTTTTTCAGAAATATTATACATCTATATATATATATATACACACACACACAAAAGAAAATAATATTCTACCAATATGCAATTATTTTTGATTTGATAACGACTCACAATACTTGTACACTTAGATAATTAAATATCTTGAATAGATCATAGTCAAAGAAAATAATTGTATTGGTAAATATGTAGAAAAATTAACAAAAATACTGAATTGAAACAAGTATTTTTTTTAATTACTAGATTACTTTGAAGTATTAATCTGTTCAAAAGATATCATTTGCAATAATTTATTGATAGTAATAAAACACTATGCACCTAATAATTTGTGAATGAAAGAATGAGTAAAATAATCTAATTTACACAAGTAACTTTAACTCCTTTTTTGTTTGTGATTAAATAAATAAAAATACCATCTACATATACCAATGGGGTTTTCATTGTGGGAAAACTCTGAGATTGCAATAGCAGAATGATAAATTAAGAAATAAAGGTTTTTGGATCAATTCCCAGCCCAAGAAAGTAATAAAAAATCGGTTTGGACAATTGAATAGAGCCTTTTTAAGTAATTAATTGTATGATTTTTATTGTAGCAAAATTCTCCCTTAATTTAATTAAAACTACTTTCTTTTTGATAAAAAATGTGAATATAATTAAGCAGCCTTAATATTAACTACACATCAATAAATATTTAGAAAAACACATTGATGAATAGAACTGAGTCATATAGTATTATTGATAAGAGGTACAACTTAAAAAATATTTTCTTAAAAGTTGATAAAAATTAGTGTTACCTGTTAAATTTACAATTACCACAAATATCACTCTTTTCATAACAACGAATATAATTTATTTTTATAAATTATTTGTAACCATTTCAGTATCCCAGATTATTTTGTGCTAATTTATAATACTTTGATTTCTTATATAAGATTTCTGCAGTTAGCATCGTTAAAGAGCGATAGATTCAAAAGCTAAAGTTTTTGTCAATTACTAATGCAGAAAATAAGTCATTTTGGTCAATAGAATGCAACTATCACAAGCAAACAGCAATTTGGATAATTGAATATTATTTACCTAGTAACTAATAATGATACCTTGAGCGTTGGTGGCCTAGCGGTTAGCATAGCTGCTTTCCAAGCAGCTGGCCCGGGTTCGCTTCCTGGTCAACACTTTGACTTATAAAAAACAACTAATAATGATAATTATTATATTTTTGACCTAATTATGCCTATATTCATGCAAAGAATGTTTGTCATCACTCATACCTTTATAAATTGGAAAATCCTTAAAATATTTTAATAATAGTTTATAGAAAATAAAACTTGAACAATAATAAACCAAAATATTATCAAATATATATATTTAAAGCAATATATAGTCATATTTTTAAAACTGTATTAAAATATTCTATGTTTTAAACAATAAGTCATATTTTGCAAATATTAAATAAACAATGCTGATTAAAATAATTGCTTTGAAATCATTCTTATTTGTATAAAACTTAATTATATTCTTTCATTATTAAAAAAAAAAGTTATATATATATTTACTGATGTTTTCTAAAATATCATATCTACCCTTCCCTGTACTTTCTGTTATTTGTTTGTTAGTTATAATGAGGATTCAATTTATAAAATTACCTTTTTATTTATTTTTATAAAACATTAAAAATATTTTAAGTTCTATCCTATTTCAATACGATTGTGTATAATTATGAAAATAATTAAGCAATTTAATTGAAACAATATTTATTAACAATCATCAATTTAATGTTGAAAATAATAAAACAATACATTAAAAAAAGAAACTTTACATAAATATAATTATGAAAACAAAGTTCTTTAAAAATTATCTTTAATAAAACATTAAAATTAACTACTTAGTGTAATTGAATTTATTTATCAAGAAAATAATTATTAAACATACAATAAATAATGATACATAATGGTGTCATATTTCATTTAAAAAATAAATAATCATGAAAATATTTTAAAAAAAAATCAAATAATATTTACAGAATTTTGCGAATTATAAAAAAGGCCAAACTTAATATAGGCATAGATATGAAACAAATAGTGAATAAGATAAATACGTGAAAAACATTAAAATACAGAGCTAGTGAAATATAGTCAGCTTAATAAACCATGCAATTCATACAGAGTCAAAATGTCAACTTTGAAAAATAGCTCTTTGAGATACGTAAATAAAACCATATAAATAGTTAGAATAATACTATAATTTAGCTCTTCCCAGTTAAACATATATTTCAACTGCAATAATACTGCTAAACAACAAACCAGGTAAAATTTTCTTATGTTAGTCATTTTTAGTTAAATTTTATAATTGAAACTGATATCTTATTTTAAATTTTTTTTTTATAAATTAACATTTTATTCAATGACTCCAACAAAATAACAAAGTTTAACAAAGTAAAATTACAAAAATTAAATATTATTAAAAAATATTTTTTACTAATATGACTCTTGCACCTGATGAGATTAAGTAAGATCTTCAATCTTAGGTTCAAATGATGTTAACAAAAATCTGAGATCACATTTCTTCACAATATCCAGATGAATAGACTGTTTGGTTAAAAAAAAGAGGACTCAACTTAATCCACATTCTGATAATAGGTTGTTGGAAATGCTACAATAAATAATTGTGATCTTCCCCAAAGTTGAGGATATTGGTTTGCAATTTCACAATTTATCCAAAAGACATCCTGGTTATTTTTAAATCTAGCCTGAGCTGTACTAACATTTTGTAGCTCAATAATATTTTCTTGGAGCATAAACTCACATCAATTGCATCTATTTTAAATAGATCTATTATTCATTCTGAAACTTCCATTTTCAAAATGTAGCAAAATTGAGATTCATGTCATTCCATAAATACTTAAAATGATTCATATATATAATAATGTCATCATCTTTTATTTCTTCCTTTTAAGATTTGAAGGACAGAAAGTAAGAAAATTCATGACATTCAATATTCATCCAAAATAGTTTTAGTTTACTCATAAATGATTGAATAATTCTTTTTGTTGATATAAGATTACTGTTTTTTCCTTGTAGTTTTTTGTTAAGAATATTCAATTTTTCAAAAATATCTAATAGTTAAAATATATTATTTTTGAAAATTATAATTTATTCTTGAAATTGGTCATCCTCAATGAATAAAGTAATACTGTCCCAAAGAATTATAAAACATCAGAGACAATTACCTTTTGATAGCCATCTGACTTCTGTGTGCAGAGCCAGAAGTTTCAAATCTTCATAATTGTCTTCACAAGATTGTTAGAACAAATGATCTTGAAGAGCATTTGACTTAATACAATTAACAGCTTTTATCACAATAGACAGCATGTCATGCAATTTATCTTCTAACTTTTTAACAAGCAAACAGTGATTTGCACAATGTATACAGAATACAGTAGGCACATCTTTTTTTAAAGAGCAATAAATCCTTTGTATTTGCCTGTCATAACAGCAGCACCATCTGTAGCACTGTCAATTATATTTCCTAATGGAATATTCTTTCATATGAAGTAATTACTTACTTCAGCAAAAAGTGATTCACCTTTAGTATCTGTTTTAACAAACAAGCAAAAAGCATTGCAAAAAGCATTTTTTGCTGAAGTTATTATCACCCATAAATCTGACATAAGCCAAAAAGTGCTTCATTGCACCTTAATATTGATTCATCTATTTGAACAGTAAACTTCTTAACTTTTAATTAAGAAATTAATTGTTCTTCCTTATTAATCATCATTTCTTTGATATGTCTTAATACAAATGAATTACTTAATGGGATGTTTTAAATAATTTTGGACACATTTTGGCACATAATAGTGAAAAGTACATCAGAAACAACAGGAATAACTTATTGTGTAAGGTTTTCCTGTTTTTGCAATCAACTTTGATATTTCATACAGCAACTAAACTTTTATGAACTTATTTGCCTTTTCACCAAACATTTGTTTTATCATTAATACCTTCTGAAATTCATCACATAGTCTTTTAAAATATTCCAATGGTTTTTCTATTTTATCATGATATTTTGTTTCTAACTGAAATAGTAACTTCGATGCACATGCTATCATTTGTTAATGTATTTTTACATATTAAACACAGTGGAATTGTGTTATCTTGCATTAATGGAATAAAACCATAAGAAAGATATTCCACAGAATACTGTCAACATTTTTTCTTTGCTGGAATAGCCATCATTATCCTAATATCAAATTATAATTTTGATTATGAAAAAAAATTACAGTATTACAATTTTATTCACAGCACATTTTGTATCATTAATTTTCTCCTCTGAAAGATAAAATACAAGTTTATGATAATGTTCTCATAACTGTCAAAACATAATGTTTTTTAAATTTTTAGAAACTATATACTTAAACAAGAAAAAATGTAAAAATTACATTCATAAAATTGTTTTGTTTCTTTCAAGTCACAAGAATGTAAGAGAGATAAAAATGTTTTAAATTCTATTTTTCTATATGTACTGGTATTTAATGAAATTACCGATTTCGTTAAATATTTTAAAGATAATAATAATCATTAAAGTGATGAATTATAGCTGTTGCTAATTTAGCTGCCATATATGAATTTTAAATTGGTTTTTTCATTATTACTAATGTTTGAAAAGTGGTAAAATTCACATGTATTTTATTTTGAAAGATATTACAAAATGAATTAAAAAACATCTGAAATTTTTAAAAATATAATTTATTTTAATAAAATTTATTCATATTTTTAATATGCCCTCTTAGAAAGCCATATAGCTCCCCATTTTGAATAAATTTTCTCATGATCTCTCTTAGATTTTCCTGTACCCCTTAGGGGGCCCCATGATTCCCATTGAGAACCACTGCAATAGGATTCCCCTTGAGATCCACTGCTATAATTCTCACTTTCACTTTAAAATAGTTTTATAAAAATAAAGAAAACAGAATATTTATGAGTTTCTCGCATTTTCTACCATAGTTTTATAAAGATGGTATTATTCATTAGTTAGTACATTATTTTTCCATTTCTTTTTTGACAATTATCTGATGTAAATTGATTTTAATATTTGATATTTAAAATATTTCTAAGAAAATGTTTGTTTACATGTTTCATATTAGAATAGTGCAAGTTTTCCAATTATTGAAATCTTAAAATTAAATTAATGTGAACAACATTAATAGCAGGAATTTAAATTTCTGGTGCTCTTTTGTATAGTTTTAAATGAATAATTATTAATAACTTCTATAAAGATTTTGACCAATAATATGTAAATATCACGTTTTGTAAATTTCGAAATTCCATGCAGCATAAATGATCAATAATTTCTTATTATTACATTTTTTTCTACTCCAACGCTATCTATTGTAAGATTACATAACTAATAAACATAATAATATCATTTTTACTATTAGAAAGGCTACACAATTAAGAATGCCTCTTACCTCAAATCCATGTCCCTTGCAAGATACTATCTTTGCATTTGTTGGTTTAATTGTCGATTTGGTAAAATAATATATTATTGTTAATGACTGATTGTTAAATTTGTTAATTTAAAAGTGTTTTGTTTTTGTTTGATAGAGGAAGTGATAGTTGAGCTATGATCCATAAACTTTGAACATTAAAGTCTGCAACTTTATCATTGAACTAAACCACAAGGGCATTAAATCAGTTATTAAATAGTTTTCAAAAAAATTATGTAATAATGCATAATTAAAAAATATTTTATTTTAAACATCCATCTAAAAATAGTTTTTATAAATTAAATTAATGTAATTTAATATATACATTGCCCATATTCTTTTACTGATACAAACTAAACATTAAAAATATATTTTCTAAACTTTCTATTTAGAAAGGTATATAACCTTTGGGATCTTGAATATAAAAGTAACCTATGAAAAATTAATAACGTCTAACTCATTGAAACCTACAGAAACGTTTTAAAACTTTCTTTTTTTAAAAAAAAAGTAGAAAAACAAAACTAACTCTATGTTTTGAATTCACTCAGCTGGCAATAAATATATTTAAAATTAAAGAAGTTTATCATAAATTATCTTTAACTTTACCTATTTTATCATTAATTATTATAATTATTTTAACATTAAAAAATATTGAAAGATTAAACCCAATATCATAAACATCTTAACTTTTTAAAATGAAAAAAATTACATCTCAAAATAATCTACAAATTGTATGTATATAATTAAAAAAATCACCAGTTGTCCTTAAACAGAACCATGAATAAAATACACAACTATGATAGAACCTCTAAAATACTCAGCACTAGTAAACAATATTTGTACAAATAATTGATTCTGTAGAATTATGTTAGAATCCTCAAATTGTTCTGAATAATGAAGCAGAATTACAAACATGCCCAACAATTATAAAGTAATAGTACTGATTTTATATACATGGATTATTAGTTTATTGATACTAATTACACAGAATGCCACTGTGTGAATAAGATGCACTTGTGGGCATGCCACATTTCAGTACCCCTAGTTCCATAAACAATGACAGCCTGAGAGTGGTATGACAGCACAAGATCTTGCATTTATCAAGGCCTGGGCATGCACTATTTATATCTTTTGTGAAAATCAAAAAATAAAACATTTTATTATATGCTAAAAGAAACTATGTTTCCTTTTTTTTTTTTTGCCAAAACTATATAATTGGTAAGTCCTACAATGAATATCATATGCAAAATAATATAATTGTAGCACTGATTATGCAGTAATGCAGCTTTTTCAGTTATACTATTTTACCTAAATGTTTTGGAAAGTTCTAATCATATTAATGTGAATTCAACATAGAACAAGAACAAATCCGTTTGTTAGCATTTTTATGTATTAAATCAGAATTCACAATGTTATTAACAGATTCACAATAAAGCATTGAAAAAATAAAATATATTTTTATATATTATATGCATTTTATTTTATTTTCTCAAATATTGATTTCAAATCATTTTTTAATAAGCAATTATTTAAACATTATAAGTATCAATTTGCACAATTTTAATATATGTCTACTTTTGAGTAAGATAATTTATTTTTTTAAGTATCTAAATATTTTTATCATATGAAAAAGATCTCCCACACTCAGCCTATAAAATAAAATTAATTAAAATAAAATGCATTTTATAAAATTTGACTTAACAAAAAACACAGCTGAATATTAAAAAATATAATTTTTTACACTGTTGTTATTTTTATATTAACTCTCCTGACTTTGGTGGTAGCAATATGATAAATAATGATCAGCTTTAACAAAATCAACTCTAACCGACATATTAATTAGTAAAAAATAACTTATCTTTACTTCTGTTTGATTTGGAATCATTCATACACAATTTGATATGTTTTCTAATAGCAAATTTTTTGTAAGCTTGTTATTTCAGTACAAAACCTTAGTCATGTTATATAATCAGGTATCTAGGGATTTTAAGGAGTTATTTTAGATTTACTTAAGGGAAGAAATTTTCACACTGACATTGTTTATTCAATAAATTTTTAGAAGCTATTACACCATGTCTTGCACTTTCTTTTTGTTTAATTACAATAAGCATAAAAAATTAAATAATTCATTTCTTCCACTAAAATATATAAATAAATTTGTAAGCACTTTCCCAATAGAATGGTTACAAGAGATGTTGCATAGTTGTTACAATCAACAGTTGCACATTAAATGATAATACCATTTTAATAAAATGGACACAATATCTTTTTTAAAAAATGTTTTTTTCCACTCATTTTCTTTTCCTTGATTTAGAATATCATGTGTTGGATAATTTTATGGATCAATTACAAATAAAAGTTAATTACAAATTTCTATGACTGTCCAAATTCAATGAAAAGCAAATTAGTAAAACATGTCTATAGTAGTAAAAAACAAATATATTTTTTAAAAAAAAAAGATAATACCAAGGTTAAAAAAAATAAAAAGTAAGATGGCATTGAAATAGAACCCCAAAGCCAATGCTACAAGTCCTGATACTCTAACTCTACAGCCATACCAAAAGCATGACAAAAAAGTTTCTAAAATATGACTGCTGAATAAAATGATCTATTACACACAATTATTATAATGTTTTAATAATAATAGTAGATTACTCAACTACACATGCACTTTACAGATCAAACAATTTTTAATGAATACTCTCCTTTCCAAACTCAAGATAAAGTCTTTTTAAAAGATAGAATGGGTGAAAAAGATAGAGTGATTCATTCTATCTTTTAAAAAGACTTTATCTTGTGTTTGGAAAGGAGAGTATTCATTAAAAAGTGTTCAATCTGTAAAGCACATGTTCAGTGGAATATTTTACTATTATTATTAGAATTTATAATATCATGCTGTATAAATAAAATATTTGTTATATAATGTTTTAAATAAATTTATTTTTAAAATAAATTATTAATAATAATTGTATTTATATATTAAACCATTTCCATCATTTAAAAGTATTGAATCACTTTTAAAAATTTAACTTTATTTAAATTTTCAAAGTAGATTCAACTGTTAATAATATCATACAGGTTAGTGTATATATATATATATTGTAACGTTTATTTATATACAAAACGTTACAATATATATATATAGGTATTACTCTCCTCTCTTCTTTAGATGTTGCTGACCTGACTAGTAGCAATACTAGCATGGGAATCAAACCTAGACCCTTAAATTCTTGATTACTGAATTTTAAGGTAAGGCTCTAACCAACTGATCATCCTGCCAATGGCAATACTCAGTAAAAATTTCATATACTTATCTATGAGATTTCACCTGATTTCTACTTTTCTATACATTATATATATATATATATATATATATATATAATGTATAGATATATATATATATATATATATATTCATTCTAGGTTAATTTATGAGATTATTCACCACTGTCATATGAGCAGTGTCTTTAAATTTTCATCTTCATACCTTTTCCTCTCTATTCAAAATTTACGTATCTTTCCAATTGGTAAATATATGGTCTGCTATCTTAGACACAACTGCTTTCTCTCTATTTATCAACAGTTTGTGATTTTGAAATTGCTTTTGAAGGGGTGACAGGTGTTACCAATATACTACATTCTTCCACATTAACATGGTATTTCATAGATACATGTTTTTAGTTTTCAGAATTTCAAGTTTAACCTTTGCAGATGTTGTAATTACTCATATTGTGATACATCTAACAGATGCTAAAATTTCTATTGTTAAAAATAAATTAAACTTTGCCACCATACCAAGTAATATACCTTTATTATATATAATGCCAGAGACTGAGGAAGTCACTCAAAAATTGCTTTTAGAAGAAGCAGCAGAATTACACTGGAGAATAAAAAGAGCACTTGAAAAGCAACAAAAATTATAGTCAAACATATCCTATGAAAAGAGGAAAGTGATTAAATTTAAATCTTCTCCACTACCAAAGGCAATGCAACAGTTATAATGGATATAACTGGTAATGGCAACAAAATACAAAACTCATCACAGCAAGCCAATATAGAAAAGTGGCAAAAAATCCAATACTGAGTACAGAAACAAAGTTGCAACCATTACCCAGAAAGCATCACAAATACTTCAGTGATTCAGAAAAAAATAAACTAACATCATATTCCAGTAACATTCTCCATATTTATGGTCTACATAAAATCCATATAAAATATGTTCCATAAGATCTGTTGTTAATTCTAAAAATTCACTTTGCCAAAATTTGTCAAGATTTCTTCTCAAAAGTTCTTAGTCCTTTGGCATATAAGACTTTGTCTTTTGTCAGGGATTTTAGACATTTTGTGCAATTAATCAAGAACATAAAAATTGATAGAATTGATGTACTAGTAAGCTTTGATGTGGAAAGTTTATTTACAAATGTACCATGTGAAGAAGTATTGTCTTTTGTAAGAAAAATATTAAATGGTGATAGTAGCTTAAAAACTAGAACAACTCTTCCTACTGAAAGTACAATGGAACTATTAACATTCTGCTCACAAAATAAATAAAAAATGGCTATGGGCTCATCACTGATTAGCAATATTTACATGGAAGAACTTAAAAGCACAGCCATAAAGGTTACCATATATCTACCTAAAGTTTGATACATTTGTTATATAGCCACATGGTGGAGCATTACTACAAACTTTCTGGAAACATATCAACTACATATGCCTTTCAATTAAATTGACAATAGAAGTCAGAACAAGAACAAAATTTAGCATTCTTAGACAATCTTGTGACAAGACTCCCTCATGGCAAAGTCAGAACTACAGTTTACAGAAAACCCACACATATAAGAAAATAGAATATACATGCAATCACATCAGAAACACAAAATATGGAGTTATACTATTACTATGGAACAGAGCAAAAAAAAAAACGTTCAGAAACCAGTGATTTGAAAAATAAAAAAATCTACATAGAACAAACTCTTATGAAAAATGGTTATCCATCAGCTGTTATTAAGAAAACCTTAAATATATAACAAAAAGAACCATCTAAAAGAAAAGAATTATTGTTACAGTAGTGTATCTACACATACCAAAAATAGCAGACAGAATTTAAAAAAACCTGCACTCAATATAACATTAAAACAGCTTCTTGCATCTACAAAGCCTGAACTTGAATTCCTGAAAAGCAAAAACTGCATTTATGAATTAACATGTGAATGTGGAAGAATGTATATTGGTGAAACCTGTTGCCCCATTGAAAAGTATTTACAACAGCACAAACTGATGATATGAATAGAGATAGCAGAAGTGTCTAAGATAACATATCATGTACATGCCAATGAACATGTGATCAATTGGGAAATTATAAAACATTGAATAGGAAGGAAAAGGTACAAACATAACAATTCAAAGAAGCTGTTCATATGACAATGATGAATAATTGCATAGGACAACCTATTGTAACTATAAATTATATATGAACACCACTAACAAACTTTGCTCTTAGAAAAAAAGTGGAGAAATCAAAAAGATAAGTATATTAAATTTCTATTAACTGTTGCCTTTGGCAAGATAGCCCAGTTGGTTAGAGCATTAATTTAAAATTCAATATTTAAGAATCTAAGTGTCCTGGTTCATGAAACATTGTGCATATACTAAACTGTGTACGATTATTAGCAGTTGAATGTACTTTGAAAATTTAAATAAAGTTAAATTTTTCTAAAGACATTCAATATTTTATATTAGATGATAAAAATAGTGCAATATATGAATACAACTAAAATACCATCATCATAAACCTTCAGAAAAATATTAAAGTAATGATTCATTTTTTACATAAATTAGGATGTTTAAATAAGTATAATTCAGAAATCTAAACATTTTCATTTACATTTAATATTTTATTAATTATCATAGTGAAAATGACTCAACTCTATTTGGTTTAGTGCAATGGAAGACAATATAATATTTACTAAATTTCAAACAATTGTCAAAAGTCTGAGTAAAAAGTAATTCCTTTATACTTAAATAAAAAAAATATTTGCAATTGAAATGTGTTTCTTACAATAGAGTGAGACTTAGAAATCTAACATTTTCACTTGCATATAAATTTTATTATTTATCATAGCAAAAAAAAAAAAAAGCCTATCTGTTCACTGTATCCCAAGGGTAGAGTATATAATATTTAATATATTTTTAAACAATTTAAATAAAAAAGTAATCCTCTTATATTTAAATAAAAAACATTTACAATTAGAAAGTGTTTCTTACACTGGAATAATTCATAAATCTGAGCATTTTCGATAATGTGTTTCTAACAATTGAATGGTACTTGAATCTAAGCATTTTCATTTACTTATTGCTGCAATTTCATTAATGAAGCATTTTTATGTCCTGTACATCCTACACCTCCCCCCCCCCATTTGACAGCCTTTACACAATAAAAGACAAATAAGCACTGGTTTTTACACATAAGTAATAATGCTTTTATAAAAAGCATACCTTCATAAAAGAAAATTAACAATACTTAAAAACAGAAGAAAATGGAAAATACCTTTTTCCTTTTCGTTTTTTATGTTGTACTAATCCTTCGAAATCAAATAAAATGTTATAAAAACATATTTATAAACAACAAAACATAACACTTATATTAATTATATAAAAAGCCTTTTTCGGCAAATTTATTTTTTGCCCTTTTCAAACATGTCTTCCAAAAATACTACGACTACATATACATAGCGACATCTATGTTAATACATGATAAGTAAAAAATAAAAGACAAAAGAATAAAAGAATTATACAATTAGTATAAACAATTCATATAGAACAGCTGAAACTGAATTGGACAGCCTATATTATCATATAACTTATACAACTCTACTATAATTTAAATCTTCATTTCGTAAAATGCATTCCAAACAATTATCCACATCAGTGGATAATTGTTTGGAATGCATTTTACGAAATGAAGATTTAAATTATAGTAGAGTTGTATAAGTTATATGATAATATAGGCTGTCCAATTCAGTTTCAGCTGTTCTATATGAATTGTTTATACTAATTGTATAATTCTTTTATTCTTTTGTCTTTTATTTTTTACTTATCATGTATTAACATAGATGTCGCTATGTATATGTAGTCGTAGTATTTTTGGAAGACATGTTTGAAAAGGGCAAAAAATAAATTTGCCGAAAAAGGCTTTTTATATAATTAATATAAGTGTTATGTTTTGTTGTTTATAAATATGTTTTTATAACATTTTATTTGACTTCATAAAAGAATAATTTATTTACAATTGTTTTAAAAAACGCTTCCTGATCAATTAAAAAAAAAAAAAACTAAATTAGAAAAATAGAAAGAAGATTCAATGAGCATTAAATAGCTGTTAAACTTTTTAGACTGTCAGTGAATTTTAGATTTTTCATCTTAAAATTTTAATTTTAAAACTCATCTGTTTCTACTTCAAATCAGTATTTATTACACGTCTGGTTAGGATAACAAAGATGTCAGAAATACATTAAAATACAGCTGTTCAGACTAGAACTTTCAAGATACTAGTGCTGATACGATTGTGAGCCACTTCCCCACTTCCATGAATAATTCCAAGCACAAACAACTATGTACAAGAGTATTTATTATTTTAGATTGAAAGAAGGGAAAAACCTCACAAATTTTAAAAAGCACTCTTACTATCAGTTGTTTAACAGTCATATATTAAAGCCATGATTTTAATAAAACAACGAAAGTTCCAGATTCAAGACTTTAATTAAACATCACATGATCACCATTTCAGGGTGTGGCAATACGTATAGTGAGTTTTGTCTATTTTAATAACTTTAATTAAAGTTTCTGGATCAATTTCAAGCCAAGGAAGGTTAAAATAAATCTTGGTTTGTTAAATTAAAATGGAACATCCCTGTTTAGCTGTGGTGATCAAGTATCGATCTCCTGAACAATTGAGAACATGAACATTTATATTTGTTGTACATTTAATCGGATATTTTACTCATGTTTTATGTCAGCAGGCTGCACTCTTTTAACATTCATTATTTAACTAAAGATCATTAATATTCATAATTTTAAATGTGAGGGATGGAGGAGAGAGGAATATAAAAATTATTTTTATATATGGTATACTTTTTTTATGATGACAATTTCGATATTTTTAAATATATTAAATTTCCTTAAAATATACATAGTTGTTAATTTAAATTTTACATCATGACAATGATATATTTTAAACAAAATTAATAATTACAGTATAAAAGATGAAAATGAAGACAACATTTCTGATGGGATTTCAATACTATAATAAAGTTTTTATATAATCTTGTTATTTTAATCAGCTTTATAATGACGAACGTTTTGGTTTAAATAGATTTTCTAAGTTTCATGTTTTAAAAATATATTTGATAAGTTTTCTGGGAAAATCTGAATTATTTTGTCAGTAGGATGAACCAAATCCCGATGATAATTCTTGTTTATTAGTGCTAAGTTATTTGCTTGTCTTTTTTTTTTTTAAAAAAAGTATTATCAATTTTTAAATACGCCTTTTGTGATGTAGTGCAATGATAGAATGATGTGTATAACTATAAAAGTTCATAGGCAAAATTTAACGAACCATTTTTGACGTGCAAAAGTCACATGATCTTTTCAAAAACTGACTATTTGCTCAATTAAAATGATAAAATTTATTACATTGAATATTTTGACATTTGTTATAAGACTCATTTAAAGATATAATGTAGAATTTAAATGTTTAGAATTTAAATGTTTGTAAGGTAGAGATGCTTAGCTTAGAATTTATTTTCCAATTAAAAATACCCCCCCCCCCATAGTTGTCTGTTGGCTAATTCAGAAATATTGATCAATAAATAAAAAAAAAACCAGTCTATTTTTAGTTAGAGAGTAAATGTCAAAATTGGTAAATAAATGTCCATGAAGTGATCGTAAAACAAATTCCTGATAGCAATGTAACGAATTATTAATCACTGATGCGTAACATTTAATACAACTATGAGTACTGAGTCTACGATTTATCTTCCCGCCTTTTTTTTATACTTTTAATCATAATAAAATTAATAAAATGTTAATAGAAATCTATTTTCTTTTAATATTTTAGAAATAATCATGAAAAAATGTTAATAATTATTACGACACTAGCAAATAAATGCATGCACACATGTTGATATAAAGATTTTGTTTTGACAATCTACTCTAATTAACATATTAATCGATTTTATTTTATAAAGCATTAAAAGCTATATTAAAGAAACAAAAAGTATCCATAAGGTAAAAAAAAAAAAATATAAATTTATAACTTAAACTATAAAGAGAGAAAAAAAGAAAAATCAGTTTTTAAATGGACTATTGAAGAAAAAAGGCCTCTCCAAAGTAACAGTAAAAAGGAAATGTTCATCAGGTTTTCCATACAGGGTAGAAACAGTTTTGAGTGGTTTTTTAGCGAGATACCCATTTTCCTACCACTATTGGATAGTTAACCGGATTGACTATGAATTACTTACCTGAAGGAAAAATATAAAAACTGATTAAAATAAAAATAAAATTCCAACTTTTACTGAATCTAGATTTACACTCAGTTGAGGGAATGGTAGGAGGAATCTGGTACCACTACAATATAGGCATATATATATATATAATGTACGCATTTCAATACTATCATATAATTTTTGTTCTTACAATAACAAATTTTAACTTATTCATTAATAGTAAATAAGTATTAAATTTATTGTTCAGAATATTTTTATAATTTTAAGCCATTTTTCTTCTGTGTGTGCTAGCACACGCACACACGTTTATCAAATATTTTTACAGATAAATGATGTTTGTATATACTTTACAATTGGGAAGACATGTATTTAGCGAAAATGAAAATAGAATAAAAAGCTGATGACAATTTGATATAATCCTAACATTTCAAAGAGTAGATCAAATAGATTTAGTAAGTCTTTTCAATTTTAATTTGCCAAAATACGTATGGCCATATAAATAATTATTTTCTTTTTTCCTTTCAAAAAAATCATTGGTTTTAAAGTTATAGACAATTTTTCTCTTCTTTAATAATTCTTTCCAGAAAGCATTCACTTTATATCTCCAGAATACAAATTCCATTGAAATTAATATTATATTTGTTAATTTAATGTTCAAAAAATAGCTACCGTATTCTATTTTTCCTGAACTGCAAATATATGTTTATCTTTCTCAAGTTTGCATTATGTTGCTTGATGTGTCTTGTGTCAGTAATTTCACCTGGTCTTTCATCAATCTATGAAATTTAAATGAAACTTTATCCTTGATGTCTAAAAAGACAACTTTTTGGGAACACATTAAACAATTTTATAATGACACATTTTACATATAAAAGCTATCTTAATTATTTAGTTATCGTTCTCTTTAACTTTCTGCATGATATAGTGCCATTGATAACATTATGGTTATAAAATAGTGGAAAATACAGAAAAACATTGTACTAAATCAAAATGAAAATGTACATACCTGTTAGAAGGTGTTATTTTTCTTTATTTGTGTGAAATAGCAAACCATCTTTATTTCGTCTACTTAATTCATAACGAAATGGAAGTTAATTGTTGTTTTCTATTTTCGATGAAACTTTGATATTGCTATAGTGCATTTTTTAAAAAAGTTATTTTATCACACACACATATGTATACCATTATTAGCAACAATTTATATAAAAAAAGATATATCTATACATACATGTATGGATAAGAGTCTTGTGAAGATCTCTAAATTTAATGTCTGGTGATTGAATAGTATATTAATATTTAACCAACATTATAATATCATAGTTTTATAAGTCATAAATTTCACATTGACTATATTGACCAGCTTAGCTCCATATATGACTTTTTGAACTGACAATAAGAAAAAAAAGATTTTACATCAATGAGTTATTCAAATCTATTTCATCAACACAGATTAATAAAATTGATCTACTTATAGTGCCTTTTAAATATGGAATATAGCTTTAAACAATAAATTAATCAAATAAGGTTGGGGGTGTGCCATTATCATATCCTTGTGCAATTATAAACATTTAAAATAATCATTTTATAGATTTCATAGTAATTTATCAGTTCCAAAAGAAAATAACAGTCTTTATATAATTAAGTATAAACTTTGTTTTTAATATTTTAAATTTGAGTTAATATAAAACTTTGATTAAATATCAATCCATTTCTTATTTAGCAAAAAAAATAAATAAATATTAAATGAGACAAATTTAAAAGTAAAAATTCAGTTCTTAATTTATATTTGCCATTCTATGGATTATTTTAAAACTTTAGTTATGAAAAGCTATATCAGTTTTCTAATTTTAAATACTCTATATAAAAATTTGCTACTTTTGAGAGAATAAATGAATTTACATTGCTCTCTGAATTTGTTTTTATATTGTCATGATTTTTATATTTTGTCTCTAAAGATTTTGTTCTCACTGTAATTATTTTGTAATTTATGACTTCCCTATAGTCTTCAATATTTAAACTCAATTCAACATAACTATTAAAGATATATACATATATATTATATTAATTTTTCAAAATATTAGCTTTTTATTATTAAGTTTTCATTTTTCAAATACATTTCAAAAGAAAAATGTAAACCTATGTTAATTATTCTACATTATTGTAAGCATGCCATAGTTATAAAAATAACTTCTGTTTTCTTATATCATGTTGTTAATCATTAAGGATATCATATGAGGCTTGAGAACTGAAATGATGAGCTAAGAACAATTGTTCTATTATTAATTAACAAAATTGGAGATATTTCTTCATCTTTCTAGCTATGAATTAGTCAACAATCCTTTAGCTTTTGAGTCCGTCATTTTTATCTGTCAACGAAACAATTCAATGTAGTTCAACATTCTAAAACTAAATGATGATTTTGTGTTTTAACATTTATGAATAGAAACTTTTATTATGTAAACATAAGTATAAAATACAAATTGTATACAAATTTTACTTTTCATCAGCAATTAAAATTTCTTATTCCACAATACCTTGAAAGGCTCATATGATTCTCAGCTTAATTTCGACATTTGTATTAGAAACAATTTTTTTTCTATTACTCTACTCAAGAGCCATCTGTTGTAAGTTTGAATAATGAATATTTTCTAGATAATAATATCTAAAGGTTTAATTGCCATTATCATCAAGTATCCACTGATAACTCAAGCTTACAGTAGATAACCCTGGAATAAAAAAATAAATAAAATGAATTACTGCTCTTAATTCATAATACCTTATTTTTCTTCCCATGGTTTTGCTTTGTCTTTTTTTTTTTGACGGATTTGAGAAAAAATTCATATTTAATATTGAAAAAAAAAAAAAAGAAACTTACAAAATAAAAACAAAATCGATCAAAATTGAAAATTGATTTAACAGTCCAGTAACATTAAAATTCTTAGGCTTTTTATTTAGATCTATCATCTGAGGTAACCATTTCCAATTTTCATTGACTTTTTATAGTTCAGGAATTATATTAGAAAATATAAAGCTTTTCTTTAGATCAATAATTTAATTTTGAAATATCCTCTTTACTTGAATTCAACTTTTAAGATTAAATGTTTGAGGAAAATTTGGCCATCTTATTAATTTATATTCTGAAAGTAAAAAAAAAAAAGTTCACCGACAAATGTCAATAATTTGATATATAATCAAATTGTTTAGGTTTTTGTGCATTATATATATATATATATGAAAAACAAAACATAACAGGTAATAAATCAAAATAAAATTAAACTTATAAAAGATTGTGTATTAAATTCATATGATATTATTATTCAAACACCAATATTTATTAAAAAATTAAGCTATAACCAGCATATCTGCTATCGTCAGTAGCATATTCATTCTACATATATATATACATACACATTAAACTTTGAATTGAAAGCGTTAAACTTTCTGCATTTATAACTTTGATACATACCGTTTCAGATAAATATATTTATGATTATTATTAACAATCTACTAAATTAAAAAATACGAAAGCTTTTTTATTCATTACATATTTAATGTTGTCACTTTTCATTTGAATTTACACCAGAATTTATCTTATTACAATTTTATTTTCTTATTTGCACAACAAATTTAAAAACCTTTCCCCTTATGTTGCATTGTTTTATTAATGCCCCCCCCCCTTTTTTTTTTTTTTTTTTTTCGATTTAGAATTTCTATTTCTCTTAAAATTTAATTCCAATTATTTCATCATTAAATTTTGGGCTGAATCTATTTTAGCTTTATAAGTTACATATATACTTTAATGCTAGAATTAAATTTATTTTCAATGAATATTTAAGTAATTAAAATCTTTTCTTAGAGATGGGATTTTCATATGTAAATCATTCTTTAATATTTTTGAAATAAAAGTATAATTCATATACTTGGAGTTTAAATATAATATAGGGGATTTGAACACAGACTTTCACGTTTCCTTCAGCTTTCCACTCTATCTCATATAACTGATACACATGACTACACACATTTGGAAAAAAATCTCTCCAATATATAGATTTCATGCTGAACTAGCACTCATCAGTTGGTCAGGCTTATCATCTACCACATACATGTATAATCAGTGCTTGGTTTATATTAAGATAGCAAATCTTCAAACTTTAATGAACAGGCTTCAATATATTCCACCCTCCAACTCTTCAGTCATTCATTCCATTGAAAATCTGATGGTATGTCCAAATCCCTCTTATTGATGTCAATATTATTGTTATGCTCATTTTAATCTGAAGTAATTCTGATCCCTCATGTATAGGACCTTGTCTACTCAAATATACAGACAAGGGATAATCATTGTTTAGTAAGTTCAAAAGCATATATTCAATATTGTCATGTTAATTTCTTTATAAACATTTATCAGTCTTCCATCTGTACTTTTTATTGAACCTAAAGGATAATCTCATAAAATTTTATCTTCTCTCACCCACATAGAATGTAATTTTCCAAATATCACTGCACAACTATGTTTTTATGTGATTTCTTCAAATATTATCTGTGTGCTTAGCAATATATATATATATATATATATATATTACAAATCAATGTCTGTATTTCTTCAAAATAATATATGTAAATTTATAAATATATATTAGAAAATACACGTGGTCTAGAGGTCAGAGCGACTGCCTTGCACTTGCAGGCAGTTGCCCGGGTTGCGGGTTTGCGTCCCGGCCGATGCTATGACACTTAAAAAAAAACATTACTTTGGAGCGCTTTCAACTATCCTTGTAGTTTTTGTCAACAAATAATTGGAAAGATCAACTTTCCCATAATTCCATGACCTTAACGTTTGCTGCCTGTCTATTGATTACATTTTGCTTGTATTTATATATTAACATATGTAATTCCATGATCTTAACTTTTGCTGCCTGTCTATTGATTAAATTTTGCTTGCAAGATTTAATCAATAGGCAGGCAGCAAATGTTAAGATCATGGAACTATGGGAATGTTGACATCATGTAATTATGGGAATTAGGGAAAAGTTGACCTTTCAAAGTATTAGTTGACAAAAATTACAAGGATAGTTAAAAGCTCTCCTAAATATTTTTTATAAACTTTTAAGTACTGTATTTTTCTTCATAGTAAGAATAAACAAAGATTTTATCATTCTTGGATTTTACATTTCAATGTAGAGAAACACCCAGTCCTAACATGAAATTTAGAAAAAGTTAATTTAATTGAATATACCGAATACCTTGGAAAAATATTAATAGAATTTCAACCATACCTCTTACAATAATATACTTATCAAGCTTATCATTACAAATATTAAATACTAATCCCTTGAGAATAATAAAAGCAATTTATTCCAGGTTGTAATGAAATTGCCATTGCTTTCATAATAAACATTTGTTTTAAAAAGGTCAAAAAAATTGAAAACTAATTTGTAAAATTTCTTGATGATGCTAGAAATAAAAGACTATGGATGAAGAAAGCTTAGTGAATGTAGAGTAGCTTTTATAAAGAACAATCACTGACAATGACATTCCCATTATACTTTAAACTTCTACACCAAAGACTGACAATACCAGAAACAGAATAATTAAAAAAATAACTACTAGATTATTTTCTCAAAGTTCTAATTTCAATCTAGAAAAACTAGAAATAAGAGAAAACATAGTTTTATTCATATGTTGGACTGTTTTTATTATCTAATATTAAGTATTGAATGTCATTAGAAAAATTTAACTTAATTTAAATAAGGTTCCTCATAATTTCTCTACTTTTTCCTAAAAGCAAAGTTGATTAGTAGTTTCCATACATTATGTATAGTCACACTAGGTTGAATTATGGCATTATTCACTATTGCCACATGAGCAGCTAAAGAAACTGTTGACATGACAATGGTAAATAACTTCATAAGTCAACCTAGTGTGACTCTTTGCTCTTAGAAAAAAGTGGGAAATCAGAAGAAACCTCATAGATAAGTATATGAAATTTCTACTGATTGTTGTCTTTAGCAGGATGGCTCACATGGATAGTGTGTTACCATAAAATTCAATATCCAATCATCTAAGGGACCAGGTTCAATTCCCATGTTAGTACTGTCACTGGTCAAGCCAGCAACACTTGAAGAAATGTTGTGCATATACTAACCTGTGTGCTATTACTAACAGTTGAATGTAATTGTTATATTTAAATGGAAGTTAAATTTTTCTAAAGACATTCAATACTTAATATTAGATAATAGAAATAGTCCAACTTATAAATACAGTTAAAATACCATCATCACAAACCTTCAGGAAACTCAGAGTAAACATAACTTCTTTTATCCCCTTAAACTATAAAAGATACTAAAAGAAGAAGCTTACTTATAGAGGTTTTAAAACATTTAAGATCCAAAGATAAAATAGTACTTGGAAAAACCATTAATCAACATTATTTACATAAAAAAAACTATTGCAAAAACCAAAATTAATGCAATCTTAAAACTTAATAATTATACAACAAGTTATTACCCAACATCATTATTTGATATTTTCTATAAACTGTTTGAAAGAATTATGGCAATACTTGTGAATTATTTATTTTACAACAAACTAAGTTTAGATAAAATCAAACTGCTTTGATTTTTTTTAGCAATTAATAACGAAAAAGGCTTTCAAATTAAAATAAAAAATGGCGGTAATTTAAAAATCTAATCTTAATTTATGATTCTTCTGAAAAAAATTATCTCTGGATAAAAGTTTCTAGAATCTTTGAATGCAGATAAATCACCATTTTTCTGGATGCTCCGAAAATCTTGAGTGATATTAAATAATAACAATAATAGAAAATATAATATTTTATACCTATGTCAACAGAATATAGAATATTTATCAATGGTGATGACATTCCATTAAGTTCACAAAAGAGATCCCAAAATAAAAAACTCTTAAAAAGGATTTAAAATATTTTATATAACCTCACAAAGACAATATGCTGAATTTTATTTATATGTTGGATTATTTCCAGAATCTAATATTGTGTATATTATCCTGTGTGCTATTTATTATTAACAGCTGAATATAATTGGAAAATTTAATCTTTATTTAAAATTTTCAATTATGTTTAACTGTTAATACTAACACACAGGTTAGTATATACCCAATATTTCAACTAGTATTATTTTTCTTTCTTCTTCAAGTATTGCTGGCCTGACTACTGATCTAAATTAGCATGAAAACTGAACCTTGATCTATAGATTGCTTTATATTAAATTTTAAGGTAATGCTTTAGCCAACTGAGTAATCCTGACAAAGGCAACAGTTAGTAGAAATTTCACATACTTATCTATGAGGTCCCTACTGATTTCTCCATTTTTTGCTAACAACAAAATTAATTCTTGATTTCCAAACATTATGTATAGTCACAATACATTGACATATGAAATTATCTGCCATTATCATGTAAGCAGCCTCTTTTAATTTTTTTTCTTTGTACATTTTTCTCTATCCACTGTTTTTCTATTTTCCTAATCAAACATACATTTTCTTTTATCTAATCTTCAGTTTGTGCTCTTGCAATTGGTTTTCAATGGGATGACTGGTGACACCAATATATAAGCTTTCACATTCATATACTATTTCATAAATGCAGTTTTTGCTTTACAGCATTTCAAGTTTAGACTCTGTATGTTAGAATTGTTCATAGTGTGGTATAGCTCTGAAAAGCCGTTATTGATGGTATATTGATTGCATTAATTTATCTACTATTTCTGATATGTATGTATATAATACAGTAGCAATAATTATGTCTTTTCTTTCATTTTTGTTTTTGTTGTCTATTTATGGTTTTCTTAATGACAGTTGATGGATAACCATTCTTCATGAAGTTTGTTTTATATAGGTCTTTTCTTTTTCTAAATTATTGAATTCTGAATAAACTCCTTTTGCTTTATTCCATAGCAATAATATAATTCCATGTTTTGTATTTCTAGTGTGATTGGTTGTACATGTTAAATATTTTCTTTTATGGGACATTTATCACAAAAACATCTAAGAATGATAATTTTTATTCTTGTTCTGATTCTACTGAGAATTTAATTGAAGTATTGATATGTTTCAAAAAGTTTGTAGTAATGCTTCATCATATGACAATATGACAAATGTATCATTAACATAATGAAGTCAAACATTTGATGGCTCTGTAGTAATCTTTATGGCTATGGTGTCAAGTTCTTCCATATATATATATATATATATATATATATATATATATATATATATATATATATATATATATATATATTGATAATCAAGGGTGACGTTGCTGAACTCATATACATCTCTTGATTTTGTTGGAAATCTCCAATTCACTCTTGGAGAGCAGAGAAAATTATCCAGAGAACAAGTAAAACTGCATTAAGAGAAAGTATAAATGCTCAAAGATTTTCCTAGAATCAAACCTTGAATTCCATTAAAAATGTAGTGCTTTTTTAAAAAAATAAGCATAAGCTTGTTGATAAAGATTTCACAAAAATTTTCAAACAGTAAACAAGTCATATTTTAAATTACATGAACAAACAAAATAATGCCAAGAAAAAAACTTGCAAATCTTTTATGGAAATATCAGAAGTCATAATGTACAAAGCAATCTTCCAGTTTCAACTATTAAATATCTTAGTTCTAAGTATCGAACAGATGTCAAAATTTCTGTTCTTGATAGAGGACTAAATTTTGACATCACATCATCTAATGTCCATTTATTAAATATAATGGCATCACTGATGAAGACACTAAGCAACTGCCTTTAGTAGAAGAAGCAGAATTATGCTGGAGTATAAAAAACATATGAATGGCAACACAAACTGAAACAAAATCTTTCCTCTCTCAAATTTGATAAAACTACAATCATTCTCCCTGATGACAAAGGGAAGGTAACAATTGGAATAGATGCAACTGATTATGACAACAAAATACAAGAACCCCTCACAGGAGGTCTATACAAAGAAAGTGCCAAAAATATGATACTAAGTACAGAAACAAACTTATAGATATTAGTCAGAAAGCAATTCAGGAACTTCAGTAATTCAGAAATAAGTAAATTAATATCATAATTTCAACAAAATTTCTCATCTTTATAACCTTCCTAAAATCCATAAGAACCTTATTTGATTAAGACCTATTGTTAGTTTTAGAAATTCATCTTCCCATAACTTGTCTTCTTCTCAAAGTTCTTAGTCTTTGGCATACAAGACCCAATCCTTTGTCAGGGATTCTAAGCATTTTATTTGAATTAATCAAGAACATGAAAATTGAAAAGACTGACACCCTAGTAAGATTTGATGTAGAAAGTTCATGTAGAAAGTTTCTTCACAAATGTACTACATGAAGAAGCATTATCTGATTAAAGAAAATATTAAATGGTGAAAATAACTTACAAACCAGAACATTTTTTTTCTATTGATAGTATAATGGAACTTAAAATTCTGCATAAAAACATACTTTCAATACAATGCAGAAATCTTTCAACAAAATCAAAAGATGGCAATAGGCTTACCATTATTATAGCTGGAAGAATTTGAAACAACAGCCAAAAAGATTACTCTAGAATCACCTAAAGTTTGGTTTTGCTATGTTAATAATCTATTTTGTATGGCCACATAATGAAGCACTATACTACAATCATTCTGAAAAATAACATATTCACTTCCATTAATGTCACAATAAAATCAGAAGGACAAAAATTACCATTCTCAAATGGTCTTGTGAGAAGATTCCCTTATGAAAAATCAAAAATACAGTTTACAGAAAACCCAACCTTACAGGAAAAGCATATAGTTCAATCATATAAAAAAAACATTGAATTGTACTATCACTATAAAACAGAACAAAAAAAGTTTCAAAAATAATTATTATGGAACAAATTCTCATGAATAATACTAATCCATCAGCTTTCATTAAGACAAAAAAAAGAAACATCAAAAGAAATCTATTATTGGTACAGTGTTGTATTTATATATACATATCAGAAATAGCAGACAGATTAAAAAATTTGCAATCAGTATAGTATTAAGACAGCTTTCCATAGCCATATTACACTAAGAGAAATTCTAATATCTACAAAGCCTAAATTTGAAATGCTGAAAAGTAAAAACTACATCTATGAAATACTACGAAAATGTTAAAGCATGCATATTGATGGAAACCAATTGCAAGAGCACAATCTGATAAATAGAAAAAAAATGAATGTGTCTAAAGTAGCAGATTATGTGTGTATCAATAAACATGTTTGACTGGGAAAATACAGAAATATTGTATAAAGAAAAAAGGGTACAAAAAAGAAAATTCAAAGAAACTGCTCACAGAACAATGGCAAATAATCCCATAAGACAACCTAGTGTATCTATACATAATGTCTAAGTACCACTAATCAAATTGCTCTTAGGAAAAATGGGAAAAACAAGCTAAACCTTATGGATAAGTATATAAAATTTCTACTTACTGCTGTATTTGGCAGAATGGGTCAATTGTCTAGAGTTGTAATGTAAAATTCAATATCCAAAAATACTAAAGTTTCAGATTCAATTACTATGCTAGCACTGTGATTGGTCAGGTCAAAAAGACATGAAGAAGTGAGGAGAATAATAGCATTCATATTATTGTGTATATACTAATCTGCTTTCTATTATCAATAGTTGAATGTAATTGGAAACAATTAAGTAAATTTTTTTTTCTAAAAACATTCAGTATTTAATATTAATTAGATGATGGAAATAGTCCAATATATAAGTTCAGCTAAAATGCTATCATCACAAACTTTCAGGTGAACACAATATATTCTACTTTTTATACAAATAAGAAAAATATATAAAACTGAATATAACATTTTGCAATAATAGACTGAAATACAATTATATCTCCTATTATTGATGAATAACTTTGAATTGTAGTTCAACTTAATTCTTCAATCCATAAAAATTTATATCTAAAATAAATTCTAAGAACAATCTTCTTATAAATCTCCCTGACAGTGTTTAGCTCATGAGGCAAATACTTCTGACTAGCATACTGTATTCCTGTTTGGAGAAGAAGTGCTCATACTATGTAATTTTTAGATATGCAACAAAATATTGCAATGAAGAATATTACAGATACACTTAAGTCCAATCCCTTATAGTGGCTTTTCATATTTTCCTATACTTCTCTATTAGTTATAAGATGAGTTCCTTCATAAAAAATAAATCAGATTTACTATTAGCTCATATATATATATATATATATATATATATATATATATATATATATATATATATATATATATATATATATATATATATATATATATATATATTGTAACCTAGTGTTATTGACACTTGGTTTATTTAGCATTATTTCCACAGGAAAACAATGCAATCCTTTTTAGAAAATAAAAAGATAAAATAATAATAATATTAAGTGATTAATAAAGTATGCTATTTACTCACTTTAACGTGTTTTAAGCAAATAACTAAATTTATTTAGTAATTTGATGTCATTTTGAAGAAGAGCATGAATAATTTAATTAAAATATTAACAATAAAAGCAATTTAATATAGTATAAAAGCACATATTCTAAACAGTAATTGATTTTGGATGGGTGGAGAGGGAGAGTGGATGAGTATCTTATCATAAAGCACAATAACTTCTGGTAATTTTTAAATTATTTTAGATAATAATGTATACAGAATTATACATCACTAATAAGCATTGATAGTTAAAGATATTTATTATTTTTCATTATTTGTCAAATTACTTTGTAATCCATTTAAATAATACGGAAAAACTATATGACTGTAATAAGTTTTTTTTTTTCCTTTTCTTTTGTTTATGTTATAATTAAATGATTATTTTTCTGTAAGAGGTCGCTAAAAGAAGACCGCCAAATTTTGAAGAAAGTTTAGTCTGACTCTAGTTTTACAAGGAAGAAGCAGTACTGAAATTCGGTAACAAATTTTTTATTATTTTTTATTGCAGAAATAAATATAAGTCAAGTAAATTTTTAATAATATCATGCGAGGCTAATCCTTTTTGATAAGATATTCTGTTTTCTGTTGCCATCTGCCTATTTAAAGCTTTTTATATGCAAAAATGTACTATCTTATGCTAAAGTTCAAAATGACCGTATTAACTACAGCAATTACGGAAAGTGTCATTATATTTAAAATAAGTAATATAAGTAATTTCCAGGAAATAATCAATGATTTGTTAACTTTACCTTATTTAATTATCTTTTTGTGGTACAAAAGAAAAATTATAATTAAAAGACATATTATAAAAGCCAAGGAAAGTTAACTAGAAAACTTCGCGCTCTTTCTAAAAGAAATTGTCTGCTTTGAAAATAATGTAAGTTCCCCACATTAAAATATGTTTTATTCACTGAAAATTATATAAAAATAATATTAATGATCAAGGATATTTACTTATGCACCTGTATATTTTTTAAAAAGAAAATATAAATTTTCTCAAGGCAAATATCAGAAAATTTGTATGTGTGCATTTTACGGAGAATTCCTTATTAAAGAAAAATTACAATTCCTAGAGTAGGCATAAAAACTACAAACATTAGTGACTTAATTATAACCATAATATAATATGTTATATTATACATCAACTGGAGGCGTTAAAACTTTATATCCACGTAAGTCAGCTGCAGTCGTTATAATAATAGTATTTGGAAAATTCGCGCATTAAGTTTATTCATAAGCCAGCTAGCTAAAAATGATACGTATCGCCAATAGTAAAAAGAAAAGAATTGTATATGTGATCGTCTATCGTCAAATATTCGTCATGTTAAAATATGTATTGTTTTCTTGGATCCCAAAATTATAGCAGTCAATTCAAAGAAGAATTAACATCCAACGCTGCTATGTTTTCTTTGCTTAATTTATTAATTGCACCAGAATGGAGACAATTTTTTTATAAATGAAATAATAAAATGTGTTTCTTATTTTAAATTTGTTTCGTGAACTACGAATGGATCAAGTTCTTCATCTGGATAAATTGTCCAACGGAAAACATTTTTTTAGTGAGATAATAAGCACTTGTTAAGTAATGATTTTTTTTACTAATTTGTAAAATTATGTGTATTTTTTTTTATATCAACAGGTGAAAGGCTGTATAGTCAAGTACTATTTAAATGACCTTGTAATCATAAAGATATGTTTTCATGTAATTATTCTAGGTTAAATTTATATTTGACATGGAAAAAATTTTTTTTTTTATAAAATGTGTTTACTTATGATATGCAATTATGAGTATAAATTTATATGTTAGATGCGTAAAAGAAGAAAAATTTAGATACTTAATAGGTAAAATATCTAGTTAAAATTATCAGAAGTAATTAAAGATAAGTGCTATACAGGATATTACTTATTTAAAGTTTGAAACAAATTTATACTATGTTGATTGAGGAACTTATTCCCAATTATTCTTTATTAACGCATTCACTTAATTTAGTTCAAGATACTAGACTACCAATTACTTGTTGAATGTTTCTTTGGCAAAGGTGAAAATTATTATGGTTTATTCTGTGTTATCCATTGATTTCAGACGTTGATCTAAGTATACCCCGGAACATAAATTTAGTGTAATTAGTGTATTTGCTTGTCTTGCCCCGATATAGCATTGGTATATGCTTAAGATTTGCATAAGCAATAATTGTAATGTATCTATTTTGTGGGATGGAAAATGATCTCCCCAAAAGCTTTATTTTCCATGAGGGGAATAGATAAAACTAGTATTCGGGTATGTTTATAACCCAAGTGATCGCTTCTCAGAGTTAGGATGATCAGTAATTTATATCGTATTTAGTGTATTTCATTCGTTAAAATCCCAGGAGAGGATTATATTTGGTGTGTGTTCCTATTATGCCCAAGTAAGAGGCAAGGACCCACCAAACTATTTTAATGTAGTAGTTAACTCTACAGACCTTCGGTGTTATTCCATATTCCTCATGAGAAAATAGAGATAATTCCACCATGGAAGGTGTTGAATATTGTGTTTTGTTTAGAAAGTTATGGCAAGATAACAGGTATATTGGAGGTTAATTCCTCACGATCCATTTCATATAAATAGCGTGCTAGTATATATGATTAATGTCTGGATTGTGCGGCGGAATAGTGCTGGTAATCCACACGTAAGTCAATGGAGAGAGTAAGTTTAAAATTGCGTGATTTAGAAATTTTTATTTGCCAATGGAGGGTTCAAATACTAGGTTTAATTCGGGTTAATGATTAAGTAGCACTCACAATATAACTTATACTGAGAAAATCAGTGTGTATAACAACTTCAGTTGTTATTAAGGTAAATATTAAAATAATAAGTGTAGCTTCTGATAAATAACCCATAAATTATAATAAGTTATCTAAATAAAAACTATTATTTAATTAAGGATATGATAATAAAAATCTTTTGTATGTATTACCTAGAATCAAATTGTTTTTGTTTTTAAAACAAATCGTTAGTCAATAAATTCAAATAGCCGTTCATATAAGATACACTAAACGGATGAGTTGATGTATCGATAATAATATTTATTTTGTTATATTCAATTTGCATAAATGTAAAAAGAAGATGAAGAAGTAGTTCGAATCCAGGTCTAAAAGTATAGACGAATTAATGTTAGTTATATTTTGTTTTATCCATATGGGATCGAATAAATTGTATATGTTTGTTTATTATGTTAATCATAAAGGATAGTTTTGTTAAACTGCAATAATAAATTAGAATCTTGTTAAAATTTAATAATAAATTATAGTCTTGTTACAAGTTGTTTTGAGTCATTTTTCTTGAGTGCTAAATAAAAGTGTATTTGCATAATACTTGCAATACTTTTCTTGAGTCCGAAATCATTTAGGAACTCTTAAAATTCAATATACCAGATAGACAATTGTAAGCAGATCAGAATATTTCATTATATTTTAATTTAATAAGAATTATTTATGGAATTGAAAACTTCAGACCAAGACATTTTATTTTATGTGTGTGTAAAATCACTTTATTCCCAAACTATTAGCTTTGGTTGCACATCGTTTCGTACACAGTTAAGTGAAGTGTCTAAGTAATAAATCTTAGTTAAATTATTGTGTTGTCATGGATAATGGAAGGACACAAAAGCACCCTTGTCTTTTCACCATTCCGACTGAGATTCTGGATAAAAGGGCTGTATTATTCAAAATTATGCGTTGATATTGAATATGGTTATCATCTCGTTAAATATTATAATAGTTGATGTGTGGATGAAGACACCTGGAATTTAATAAGGTAAATGTTTCCTATAGCCGACCAGAATGTCAGTGATATGCGACAACACAATACTGCCGAGCATTTTCCTTAAAAACAACAGAGAACCCTGAGATTAGTGTCATTATTATAAGTGCTCTTAAATTAAGAATTGATTCATTATGATCAATATTACAAGCGTGGCATGGCTTAAGAGATTGAAACGTCTAATTGTATAATAACAAAAATATTGAGATCATATTGGCAAATTAATGAATGTGTTGTTTTAGTCAGTAATATTAACAATGACATGAAATCATCATCATCATTATCGAACAGTGCAAGTACTTACAGCTCAGAGAATGTGTTTTGGATAGAGATAGAATGATAATTTATTCTAAATTTTCTTTTTAAATTTATTTTATTAATGATAATTTTTTTTTAATTCTATCTCTGTCTGAACTGCATATCGCTGTAGCTGAATTATTATAACTAACCAAACGTAAAGCTATTAGGTAAAAATATAGGGTTTGTTACCCGTCCTATACGGAAGCGTCCGAATTCCGAATTCTCTTTATTGAATTCGCTCATTTATTTTAATAGAAGTCGTGCATTTTTTTATTAGGTTAGAATATATATATATATATATAGTTTATTTATGTATAATACATCTCATACTAAAAATCTATTACTGGATTCACAAATAAAAAATCTTTGAATAAAAGAGCCAAATATATTAGATCTCTTTAATCATTTGTGAAATTTCATCAAAAGTTTCAAGATTACACATGTTTGCAACACTTATGTGCATCACAAGTACAATTTAATATCCTATTTATTATGTCATTATGTTAAACATGAACCATGAACTTCATAGTCAATGACTGCCAAATATTATGCAAGCAGTGATAGAATTGAAGGACTATTGGTAAATTTGTTTTGAAGTTAATATCTCTATTGAACCATTTATAATACTTATTAATAATTTACTATCTAAAAAAATCCACATATAAAATAAATAAATACAATATTTTCTTCATAATTTTTTTTTAATTATCATAGATGTATCAAAAAATCACTTTGTCTCTTGTGGTAGCTTCTAATATTACCACCAAAGCTGTATTATTACTATATACAACTTTACTTTTCATTTTGATCTAGATCATTAATAGAACTTTTTCATGGAAATAAATCATAATAAATGAAAAATGAAAGAGGTAATTTTTATAAATAGAAATAGAAAAATTTTATTAATAGATAAAGCACAAATATTATAATTCATGATTCTTGGGATATTATATGATGATGTTTCCTTCATGATAATTTAAAATTATTAATAATTAAATAATGGTCATAAAAGTAACTGAAATTGCTTCTGATATTTTGTTAGATAATTAATATACACCTTAATTTAATAGTTTATTTATTTATTATTACAGATAATAATCTACTACAGATGTAGTTATATGTTAGTCTATTTCCACAATCTAAATATTAATTGTTAAAGATTTTGTTTAAAATATTCAAACTTTATTTTAATTTTTCAAATACATTCAATAGTTAGCAGTAGCATATAGTTTAGTATATAACATGTTGAGTGTGGTATTCTCCTCCTCTCTGTACAGATGTGACTGGCCTGACCTTGGCAGTCATAGGAAGAAGGTAAAACCTGGGATCTTTAGATTCTGTCAATGATAAGTTTCTATATGTATGTATGGATAAGGTTTCCTTGATTTCTCCAGTTTTTTTTAAGGTGCAATGTTAATGAGTAGTTTTTGTGCAGCATCTTTAAATTTTCATCTTTTCCCTCTCTGTCAATGTTTTGTCTTTTCACAGTTGAACATATTTGCTACTTTAGATATAGTTTTTATCATTTCCAATCATCAGTTTGTGATCTCTCTATACCTTTTCAATGGGTGACTGGTGACACAAAATATAATTTCAGAATTCATATGGTATTTCATAGATGAAGATTTATTTTTCGGCATTTCAAGTATATGTTATGTAAAGTTTAAAATTCTTCAGATAATCCTATGGCTTTGGAAAAATATTCTGATATTAAATTGATTGTAGATTTTCTTCAGTTGGATGCTATGCTTGGAACGGTTATGGGTATATTACAGTAGCTAAATTTTTTTATTTTATTTAAGATTTTTTAAAGTCAGCTCTTGAATAACAATTCTTCATGAGAGCTTGTTATATGTAGAACATATATTAAATTGGGAAAAGGTAAAATATTAGATAAAAGAAAAATGCATGGCAAAGAAAATTTAAAGAAGTTTCTCATATAACAATGGCCAAAAATAAAGATAATGTGATGATTCATAATATTTCAAAACCATTCATTAACCTTGACCTTAAGAAATAAATGGTCATACATAGGTAAGCATGTAAAATTTATACTTACTATTGATCTTTAATACAATAACGTAGATGATCAGAGCATGATCTTAAATTTATTATTCATAAATTTAAAGGTTCACAACAGACAAATAACATATGAAGAAGAGAAGAGAATAATATCATATGAAATATTTTTATATATAAATCTGTGTATTATTACAAACAGATGAATGTATCTTAAAAGTTGAAATAAAGTTTGAAATTTTCTAAAAATATTTAATAATTAATATGAAATGATGAAAATAATCCAACATATAATCACAATTACAATACCATTATCACAAACTTTCAGATAAACATAGTATCTATATTATGGCGTCTGTTTTTGGGAATGGAACAATTCACTATCATTATTACAAAAACATATTCATTTTTAACAATAGATTATATATTTTTGTTTTTATATATTGGGTGTTCTAATATTTCATGTATCAATTCTAATATTCTTTTTTTAGAATTCCTCACTGCTGAGATTGTCCTCAACTAAAAGTTCCCTATATTTTTTCTTCTTTCTCTCTCTATACATAAAATCTGCTTCTGAAAGATGATTCTTTTTAGATTATTGATTAGGTTTTTTAAAATCATTTTCATGGTTTCCTATATTTCCCATCTCCCCCTCTACCTTTACTTGATCCCCACCTCTAGTATTCCATTTTGTATTCAATCTTCTAATATTCCCATATTATTTTAATCTGCATTCTTCAGTCATTGTTATCATACCAATTCTAATATTAATTTCTAAATCTAGAGGCCTTAGAACAAAATTGCTAATAGAAACAATGTATTTAATTCTAGAAACAAAACTACTGCAGAAGTAAAACTTTATTTTCTTTGCTACCATAATTAAAACATCTTAAAAATTGTAGGGTGGAATTTTGTATTACAAAAAATAAATATCTACTCTACATTAAACTGATTTTAATAATAGGAAATTAACTAAACCCAACTAATGTCTACTTCTCTGTATTTATTTTTTTACATAAAAAAATTAAAGCTATATAATTCAATAATTGAATGATTTATTATTCAGGAATTCATAGAAAGTGGGTACAATGGAAGTAACAAATAAAAATACAATCCATCAAATAAGAGCCTCAGAATCCATCTATCTATAACAGCTTTGAATTACACAGAGCATAAAAATAAATTTACTACAGAAATACTTTTAGCTATAACTGAGAATGATTATATATAAAGTAATAAAAAGTATGCTTCTGTATTACAATTTGTTTATACAAATTTTTAAAAGTTAAATACCATTTACAAATATTAATAATACATTACACAAAAGTTAAAATAAATATTATACATATGTAAAAAAAAAAAAAACGACATATAGTAATACGTCTCCAAAAGAGCTTGAAAAAAAATAGTGAAAACGAAGAATGTATCAGATATGACAACTACCAGGTGAAGTATTTGTAGTATTTTTCTACTTTTATTTTATCATTTGTCTAAAAATAGCTAAATACTTATTTAGTGACTAGTAATCTGATACTAAATAGCATTAAATGTGGATCAAGCCTAAAAATTATTAAATTTGCCCAGTCTAGATTTGAATTCAAGAATTTATACACATAATGTCGATGTATTAATCACTATGCAACGAGAGTTGTTCTTTTGCATATAGAAATTTTAAATTATTAATCAAAAGACTTTGAAAAAAAATTTTTTTGGTTATATTTAACATTTCAAAATATAAATTTATTTTAAAGAGAGAGAAAAAATAAAGCAATACTATATAAAAAATTTCTGAATTTGAATTCTGTAACTATTTAATTATCAGAAAAAATGAACACAGATGAATTACAATAGTAACAAAAATAATTGTACATTAAAAAATGGTAATAATAAAACATTAAATTTAAAAATAATAAAAAAGCAAACATTAGATAAATATTTACACCCACTAATACACTTTATTTATCCAGAAAATTAAAAAAAAAATATTTGAAATGTCAAATTACATTAGCAAATAAACAAACAAATATATATATTTTTTATATTTAAAGCATCAAAATAAATATTTATATTTACTCTATAAACAAAAAAATGTATACATCAAAATATATAAAAATTAGATTTAAAATGAATAAAAAATAATCTTAAAAAATAGTTATTACTTAAATCTAATTTATATATATATATATATATATATATATATATATATATATATATATATATATATATATATATATATATATATATATAGAGAGAGAGAGAGAGAGAGAGAGAGAAAGAGAAAGAGAGAGAGATTAAAAGTAATATATATATAATTACTATAAATAATAAAAATATTAGATTAATGTTAGTGATATGCTTCTTTTTTTCAGGTATAGTTGATGCTATGTTTTTGGTTAACTTGCATGGTATTATTAATTGTTGAATGTATATAATACACACTTTTGGACCTGTCAATCATAGAAGATTTGTATTTCACATGCATACAATTAATCTTAAGCAAAAAAAAAATATTTCATCTTATAATGTTACAGCAAGGACTGCTTTGTAATTTTTGACAACAAAAATATGTTCTTAAAAATAATAGTGTTGTATAATACATTTTTATATACTCTAAAATACTTATCTAAAAATGAGCAAAATTTGGCAGAACAAAATGAAGCATATAAATTATACATTCATCTACATAAAACTGAATTTTACCTGCCCTCAAATGCTAGTTGTAATGATTATGTTTTCATAAGTTATGAATCATATATCATGAAAAATTATTTTTTTCCTCCTCTATATACGTTAATAATATTAAATCACCTCACATGGCTAAAAAATTCAGCACCACCCTCTGTGAAACAAATATATAAATGAGTAGAGTGATTTAATATTTGGAGATTCATTTCAGTTTAGCATTAAGCATTGGGATTATTTTCATATGTAATTGTGTTAGGAGGTTTATAAATTAAAATTACTAATATTTAGTTTGTCTTTATGTAATAGTAGTACACATATTTGTTTAGTAACAATTTTAGACCATTGCTTATTTAAATTTCAAACTTTTTGTTTGAATTAATTTGTATTTCAATATTTAAAATCTAATAGCATACGGTTTCAAAGTGGTATCATTCTGAGGCTGGTTACTTTCAAATACAGACTCTATCATTAGTTTTATTAAACAAACTAATTACAAATATAATAGAGAAGAAAGTGCCAAAAGAATTTATAAAAGGGTAGAAAGAAAGGAATAAATTATAAAAATTAGATATTTGAATATGCAAGATGCTAGGAGACCAAAAATTGGTTGAATTTAAACATAGCAATTAAAAACAATGGGTTTAAGGTATTAACATTAGTGGAAACACATTTAAGAGAATAACCTACACTAGAAAATTTGATATGGCAGGTATAAATAGAAAATAAAAAAACAGTGGTAGTATAGGAGTTATGTTAAAAAATATTTAAATACTAAAAGTGTCAAGGAACATTTGTGGTTTGAAAGAACATTAGAAAAATAAGAATGGATGGTGGCTATAGTGTATTTGGCTACTAGAGATAGTTAAACTCTAATGAAGTGGAACAATAACATATATAAATGCTTATTTAAGGATATAGTATATATGGATGCTTATATAAGAATATATAGAGTTTCAAAAAAAAAGTAAGAAAATGGTAGTTACAAGAGACATGAATGGACATATTGAGGAAATTGATGACTTGGATAAAAAAAATGGACAACTTCTGAAAATGTTTTTCCAGAGAATGAATTTGAGCATGGGAAATTGAGGGGAAATACACATGACCTAGAAATAACATATTTCATGCAATCAATTATGTATTAGTAGATAAAGAAAAAATAAATAAAGTATTAAAAATTAATATTTTTAATAATGAAGAGAAAGTATGTAATAGTGATCATAATTTTTTAATAATAAAAATGGTTGATAATGTGCTAGAAAATAATAAAAGTAGAAAAGAAAGTGAAAGATATGGAGGTGAATGTATGATGAAAATAAGTTAGAAGAATACAAAATAAAAGTAGAAGTTATAAAAGAGATTGTTGTGAATGAATATAAAGATTGACATGGAGAAGTAGGAAAAATGGCAAATAGGGTTTTAGGTGAAAGTATTCAGAAAAACAAAAGCAACAGAAAAGTGAAAATTAGAAAAAGTGTAAAAGAGAAGAAAAAGAGCATACAGAGAATATAAATGTAATATTAAGGGCAAATAAAGTGAAAAAGATGTTAATATTAAATGGGAAAAATATTTAAGTAAAAAGAAGTTGGCTAAAATAGATAATTATATAGAGAGACTGAAATTAAATAGTAAATTAATAAAAGATATTAATAAAAATGAAAAAAATGGGAGTAAAAAAATTTTGCAAATATATTAAAAAAAGGAATGTAAGAGAAAGAAAGGAATAGTATTACTGAATGATGAGGAGAAAGTTAGGGAAATCTTAAATAAGTATGTAATGGATATAGAAAAGATGTTAGATATAAAGAACAGAATGATAACAATCATAAAAGCACATTGTAATGGAAATGTTAGTTTTACAGAAAATGAATTGAATTAGACAGGGAAAAAAATTGAAAAGTAGAAAGGCAAAAGGTTTAGATGGATGCGCAACAGAGATGGTGATGAATTTTGAAAATAAGGCAAAGTTGAAACTATTATCATGTTTTAATAAAATAGCACAAAATAAAATAAAGCAAAGAAAAGAAAGAGCCTGATAAAGAAACAAACAAACAATATTTTTATATAATAAATATGATGTAGTAAAAGATTTATGGAAAGAAGTGGCAGTAGTAGGATTAACCTAAAGTAATGATGTGTTATATGTTAGCAAAAAGATGTTAGATTACTTAGAAAAAATACAAATAGAAATAAGAAGACAAGAATTAAATGCAGATATGTGGGCAACAAAGAAGACAATTCAAAAAGAAATGGGCTGGTCAAGTTTTTATATGAGAGATGCAAAAAACAAAATAAAAATGTTCAGTAGATTTCAATTTATAAATAGTAAAAAAAAGCCAAAATGGTATTTAATTGGATTACAAATAAAGGGCTGTCAACAAGATGGATGACAAAGATAGTATGGTATGGAGATAATTTGGATAAACACTTTGTCAGTATATGTATATACAGAGAGTGGGATAATTGTGTTAGGAAGATTGTTGAGAGTTATAGGGGCAAAGACTGGAATAGAATAGACACATTTAATAAAAAATAGGAAGCTGGAGAAATGAGGAACTTCAATGACAAATAAAAAGAGCTTAAATATATCTTGAAGTAAACAGAATATTAGATATCAGTTCCATCCTTTACAAATATTTATTTTGCTGTATTTGAATACTGAACACATCAGAAAGATGAATCAATACTTTGGATGAATTTTCCTTGTTTATAAAATCTTTGTTAGCAGAGAATTCTAATATCACTCATGCAAAGAGTAAATAAATTACTCTTTAATATCAAAAAGAAATTAAATTTAATATAACAATTAGAGAAATTATTAAAATATTGTTCTAAACTTGAATTTCAAGGAAGCTAAATATCATCAAACACATTTATATATCTAAATAAATTTATTTTAAGAAGATTTAAAGTTATAGAAAATGCATCATGAGTAAAGACATTTTGCCACAGGATCAAATGCTATTGTTTTAACCTAAAGCAATGTAATTATTCATTTCTACTGAAATGTCTAATATATATATAATTCAAAATCCAACTTCAATTTGCAGCCAGATAATTTAAGAAAAAAGTGGTTAATATCATGCAAAAGGAATATTTATGACAACGGAGTATACTAATTGCAACACTGACAATTGATGATAAGAAATAAAAGAATTTTGTTCCTAATGAATATTGCTACTTAAAATAAGAGTCATAGATCATGTGATCCTATCTCTTAAGCTTGTAAGTTATAAACAATGAGGATTGCCAATTCCTCTACAAGCTTTATGATAAATGCTTAGCCAGAGCCAGCACTTAAAATATCTCTGTCAGGAACCCCTTCCCAAACCTCTGACCATGGTTTTGTGCTTTAGCACTCCTCAGAGAGGGGTGTCAGGCTAGGTTCAGACACTAGATCTAAAAATGCCAACCCAAAGCCAACACTTATTTAAAAGTTATCTATTGAGTGGAAAATCTGAAATTTTCAGACATCTACATGTCTTCAAACCCAGCTATCCAACTCAAATAGCTATATGAGGCTGATAGATCTTCATCCATCTCCATATAGCTATTTGAGTTGGATAGCTGGTTTTGAAGACATGTAGATGTCTGAAAATTTCAGATTTCCACTCAATAGATAACTTTTAAATAAGTGCTTGGCTTTGGGTTGGCATTTTTAGATCTAGTGTCTGAACCTAGCCTGACACCTCTCTGAGGAGTGCCAAAGCACGAAATCATGGTCATAGGTTTGGGAAAGGGTTCCTGACAGAGATATTTTAAGTGCTGGCTCTGGCTAAACATTTATCATAAAGCTTGTAGAGGAATTGGCAATCCTCATTGTTTATTGCTACTTAAATTTTGGAAAATGAATAGGACAATACATAAACTTTAAATACATCATATTAACTTTGTGTATCAAGATCTATAAATATTTAATTTTATTTCCTTTGCCTTTAAAACCTGCTTACTTTGGAATCCTTGGATGAATGGTCTTTTCTTTCAATGATAAAGACAATACATAGATGGGAGTTCTTATAAAATGGAATTCCCTCAAAAGGATTTGATATTATAAAAGTCTTCATTTGTACTTATATTGTTTAATTTAAATTTAGTTAGCTAATGCTATAATAATCTTTGGAATTATAAAATGTTATTTATTTTTGCAATCTATTAAATATTGTTTGTGCTATGATATATACTACTATGGGATATGAGAAGGTATAATTTTAGAATGTATATACTAATATAATAGAAATGTATTTAAATACTTGTAATTAAAAATTTTGTTATACAAAGATAAATTTAAATTGTCAATTAATAAATATTGTTAAATTTATTTTCAATTTAACGAAGTCTCTGATTTATTTATATTATTTATTTTAATTTCATAATAAAAAAAATTGAATACATATACCCACATATACATATCTTCCTAACTTAATATCATGATAACTTGATTGGAATGACTTTTTAAAATCGATCAAACTTATATTAAAGTATTATTATTGTTAGAGGATATCAATTGATCCCTAAAAAGAATTAAGTGTAAAATTAACCTTAAATTCGAATACTGAGCATGACAGAATAATAAAGAGGTGAAGATGGGATGAATTGCTCTAAGTTGTATCTGTATTGAATGTTTAAATATTAAATTATTTTACTTGAAATATATGCAATTATGGATTACATTTTTATCGCATCATTCATGGCATCCTAGATGAATATCCTAGGTCTGACTATAGTTAGATGCAGCCACCCTCATCCCTTAAGGGAGTGCAGATCATTACAATATATATATATCTTATAATGAAAGTCAACAGTATTATTGAATACTATTTACTAGTAATTAATTTACTACTTTTTTGTACTAGTATTTAGATTTAAAAATTATAATCTCATGCCATTTTTTAAATACTTTACCTCTCTCTTTTTCAGTTTTAAAAACATTTAAACTTTATCAATTATACTTATAATACAAATATGATATAGTTGAAATGTTTTTGGAAGTAAAAAAAAAGAAAGGTTATTGAATGAAATAATTTTTATAAATAAATAATATTATACTCATCCTTATTATTAACTAATTAAAAAGGACTAAATCAGATAAACAACTTTAACTTCTTCTGCCTATTGTTCTAAATTGCAAAATTTGTAGCTAATTTTTTTCTTTAAAACCTTCAATCAACTTTTTTTCTTTTTCACACCCCTTTTGACATTCTCTATATTTGTCTCCAACATATGTTTCAGTATTTTTCTTACTTTAGCACATATCCAATATGAGTTTGTTTCATAACTTCATCTAAGTAATCATTTTACGTGCTTATTCAATTTTTAGTTTGCCAATTTTTTTTTTCATTATTTTGCAGATCATTATCAGCAAAGCTTCCAATTTGTCAACATCCCCCTCCTCCAATAAAGTTACGTTTAACATAAAATAGGAATAAAGCTTCTATTTTAGATTTAATTAGCCACATAGCATTATTAAGGATCTGCTTAAAATCAATCCATTTTCCACTTCTGATTGTTTTTTTTACCATATCTTTCATCAATGTTTCCAAATATTTAAAAATACCATCCTGCTTTATAATTTCTTGCTTAAAGCAGACATTTGAACTTTTCCTTTTCTCATTGCTTTAGTTTTATTTATATTTATTTGTATCCCAAACTTTTTATAAGATATCTCAATTCTTCATATTATTTTATTAAACACTTCTATGCAATCTGCATCGTCAAAAAATCTGATAGAATTAGGCAATATTTACTACATACTTATTAAAATAATAACCATTTAACAATTCATATAAATACATATTAATAAAGCAAAAAGCTTACAATATCCTAATCTTATATTCTTATTTATTATATCTACCTCATATGAAAAAATCATTTAATCATACGAATCATTAAACATTTCTTAGCGTAAATCATTTCCTCCAATAATAAAAATAAATGCTTTATCCTGGAAAGAAAACAAAACTTACAATATTTAATTTTAAAGAAACGATATGTGAAAAAATTATGTCTGAGACTATTATCCTTTTTATTCACTAAAGTGAGATCATTATAAAATATAGTCAAATTTATTTTCAGTTGCCCTTGCATCAGTAAATTTTGTATTTTTACCGTTTAAAAAAAATAATTTAAATCTAAAAATAATATATTTTAATTTAATTTATTTTTGATAACTCATCATTTTAAAATAGAAATAATTTACAGTATCGAAACTTTTTAACTCTCAATATATCTCTCTTCTAAGTAATATAAAAAATATATTTCAAATTATTTTCCAAATAATTTTTTTTTGTATAAACATAAGTACTTTAAAATATTTACAAAATATGTGTTATACAGGCTATGGATTCATTTTATAAGCAACTATAAGTCATAAATTAAGTCCTAAAAATAATTTCCTCAAAATAAAATAAGAGTCAGGATTATAACATTTGTTGTATAATATATTAAATGATTCGATATCGAACTCAAATGCCACCAATAATTCAACCGACAAAGATTTTTATTTCTCATTTCTCAAGAAGTAATCAGAGAAACTTTAGAAAAATAATAATAGATATAAAACAAAATATGTTTATTCGGATTATTTTTATTTTTTTAGTATTGGCACAGTAAATAAAATGTAAAAGTATATCGTACTTTAGAGTGATTGGAAACTTATAGTTGATATATATTATAACCTAAAATTATATATTGATTTTTTTTCTGAAACAACACAATCAACAAAAATATGCCAAAATAACAATAATAAACTATTGGTTAAGTTCAGAGGGGTTACCAAATGGTATATGCTGTAATAAAAAGAGTCATTGGGGTAAGAAAACAATAAATAAATATTATCAATATATAAAATTTAATAAATTTTAAGAAAATAATTATCATACTCACTCTTCCAAATTACAGGGATGCTCTTAATATTGGAAGCATACATCACAGAGTGATTAGGTTACATTAAATTCTCTTTTACAACATTCCCTCCTCATTACAACATATCTAATAACCATCATCAGCATCTCATTGCTATGATCATATCCCCATTTCAAATCTTTTGATAAAGAATATTAGATTTCTTATATTTTCCGTCACCTTGTTTATTAAAATAATTTATATTGCAAAACAATTTCTTTGGTATTCAATTATATTATATTGAAATCTCAGAGTTCTGTAATTGAATATTTATAATATTATAAATGTACACTTTCTTTCATTTAAAAATTTTTACAGGATGAATGGAATCCTAGCAATAATATGAGGAAATGTATTCTTGTCATAAAATAATGTCTACTTAATTGACAATAATGTTAAATTTTACAGAAAATATTTTAGTTAAAATAAAATACACGAAAAGCTCTCAGTTTGGAATAAAAGAAAAATAACAGAATTGCATTCAGACATAATGCATGGATGAAAGCATTTATACCCCATTCAGGATATCTTACTAATAACTCCTACTAAATCTTTCTTTATGAATTTGAGACAAATAATTTAAGCACTGTATTCTTATGAATAAAGTAAATAATTTATGACTAAAGCATTATTCTTTTAATAAACTGCAATTGTTTAAAATGATCACTTAAATTTAAGAAAATGAATAATCTATCTATTAGATGTGTTCTTAACATCTACAGACCAATTTGAACAAAGAGATTATGATATTCAATTTTATGTTCATGTACACTTCATGACCAACATATCACATAACTGTATATAGATTTTATAATATAAAGATTTCTGGATAATATGTGTAAATGATAATATAAATACTACAAGATATACTTAACAATAAAAACATTTATTTTGATAATAAAGATGAATAAATAGCAATCTTGGACATTTATAATATTTCAAAATAAATTAACTAGACACTATGCTATACAATTCACTGCAGAGGACAAATAGTTTTTAAAGTTTACAGATAATAATAAAATAAAAAATTACAGATTAAATATTAATTGACTATTATTAACATAGTCTGACTAATGAAAGCTTTTCTCAGTATTAACATTATCACAAGAAGTTTTACATGTTTACACTATAATCATATCATGATGTCCCAAAATTGAGTTTATTTAAACATTAAGCATATCTTACCAATCCAATGATGAAATAAATGCTAAAAAATATGCATATCACTTATTGAGGCCCATAAATACAATTTTTATTTTGTAAAATAAATATTTATCAGTTTTATATTTTGCAAAACTGCAAAAGCAATTCTAGGTACTTTTTCATTACACTGGACAAGCCATTTGATATTGCTGTTTCTACATAAACAAAGACAAATACAACATTCTGGACTGGTGTAGTATTTTTGTTTGGCATATTTTATTGATATAATTATTTCCAACCTCATTTGTTTCACTTTTTTATGTTTTGTTTTTTGCTAAGTTTCTTTATTTCTTTCATATTTTTGAATTTTTCACATTTGTTGTTGTTTTTTATTTTGTTAAAAAATATAACATTTAATACAATTTAAAATATTAACACACCACATTTGATTGACTTTTTCATTTGGTTTTTATTTGCTGTTATATTTTTTTTTTCTAATTTAAGAAATGAAAAATACAAAGAAAATTAAACCATTAAGCTTTCTAGTTTCTTTTGGGCCAGGAGGGGGGATTTCCTTTCTGTGTTCTTCCTTTTTTTTTTTTTGTTTTGCTTTGGGATTTTAACCAGTTATGTGATTATTATGAAGAGACCCCATAGTTAAAAAATTTTTGGACGTAGCATGCGCCATCTCTTGGTCAATTTTGGTCGTAATTTCTTCATTTTAGGCTTATTTGATAGGAAATTCAATGTTTAAAATTGTAGTTCTAAAAACATCCGCATATAGTGTTATATTTTTAAAAAAAAATCAATTTTCTTTACTACCTATTGGTTCATAGGTGTGTCTTTTTCTCTGATTGGATACCTACTAAATCTGGAAATGTCTTGTAGGCGTGTTTCTAAATGACAGATTCAGAAATGAAAACGAAGATGTACACGTTCATAATTGATTTTGATGTAAATAATTATATTTATTGTAATTTTTTATGTTCACAAATAAGATAATATAGTGCTCTATCAAAATATAAAGATTGACTCGGAAAATTTTAAATATTACAAGAAAAATTCATTTGGAGAAATAATCCGTAACAAAAAATAATTATCACTACAGACCGTAATCAGGCATTTCTAAACTAAAAATTCAGAATTGAAAACGAAATGTAGTACGCTTTCATATTTTGAAGTAAATAATTATATCTATCATGATTTTTCATTAATTTATACAAATATAAAGTTTGATTCCAAAAATGTTAAATATTACAAAAAAAATAAGCACAGACAAAATCATCTTTAGTCAGGTGGTTCATGCTATAGAGTGTAATTTGCACAGGGGGAGTCTCTAAAAAATAAATGACAGAAATAAAAATTAAAGGTTTTACGCATTCACAATTGATTTTGTAGTAAATAATTACATCTATTGTAATTTTTTACATTCATAAATAAGATTTGATGTTACTTTATGGAAATATAAAGTTTGATGTGTAAAATTTTAAATTTTACAAGAAAAATATCATGATGGAAATAAAAAGAGAATTATTTGACAGCTGGAGAACTGAATAACGACACAATCATTGGTTGGAATATAATTCTTTTGTTTTACTGCTAGCTATTTTTTTTACACATTTTTCTTATATTTTTCTACAGTTATTAACATTATTTTTAATTTTTCATTACATTTAACCAATTTGAATCTAAGATTATTCAATTTTTAGAAGCTGAATAAAAAAAAATTCTGTGTATTTTAGATTAATATTTTAACAATAGAAACCGGCTGGAAATGAAACAGACGAATCATATTGTTCTCATATTTAAGTAGTGGGACAATAGAAAATTAGACAAAGATTAAAAAGTTAAAAGAATCAGTTAAAGGGTTTAAAAAAAGTAAAATAAAAATATTACTGCTATTTTGTGATTTAATGAAGCGAAAACATAAGCCTAACACATACTACTTTTTATTTATTTGTTGAAATATGGCATTTCACAAATTGGATCTGGACCTGTACACATTCCATTCCATAGGTTTTAAAGTTAATCCAGCTTTTTATACACACACATGCACACAACAAATAAGAAATAAAAGAAAACAACTAATAAACAGATCTTTCATCCAAATTGAGAAGCAAATAAATGAAAGGAAAAGTCTAATAATTTCTTTAGGGTATGTGTTTATTTTGAAAGTGTTCTCTACACAACTTCTTGCATCTGTACCTAACACCTTGTTGGAAGGACCATTACAGCAAGTATGGCCCTAAACAAGTCCTGCCCCTTGTGGGTGCATCACCATATGAATTCAGCCAGGTAGTAAGGGAGGCATTGGCAGGCTGTGCCACAATGTTTTTTATTATTCCAGCAGAAGCTCAACAATTGATACAATGTCATGTCTTTACCGCAAACACATTGATTTATGGCAGGCACTATGTTGTTGGTCTTCAGAAATAATACAGCATCAGCCTCAGTGACAGGCAACTGTCAGAACTTTAAAACTTTGAACATCAGTCATTTTATTTCTTTGTTCTTACAATAAATGCGATGTTGCACATGAGCCCTTGCAAAGTGTACTAGTGCATACACTTTTAAGGTGGAACTGGTGTTTTTTGCTCTGCAGGACCTCTAACATCATGATATTTGTAAGTATGTATCAGTAAACCAATTAGGAAGATTACAACTTATAAAAAATGCACAACACCACAGTTCTGAATATTTTTAAGTCCAGCAGCTATCATATCACATGATAGCAATATATAAACTCTCTCAATTTGCATAAAACATTGCAACACAAAGCAGGCAGGAATTTTCTGGGTGTTCTCATAGAAACTGTGCCATATAAGTGAGTAAAAACTGAAAATCTTCAGTTTGATGCCACCTAAAGTTCCCATCAAGCAGCCTTAACCAACAACTTCAGTTTTGACTTCAGTTTGAGACTGTGTAAATGGCATAATTCTGTCAATTTGCAGACAAACAATATCATCAAGCGGCTTGTCCAGTCTAATAAAAAAGTACCAACTGCCAAAGCACAGAAAACAACATACCTACACATCAAAATTATCCATAATCTTACTCAGAGTATTCAAAAGTGCAACAGAAGAAATTATGATGTTCCTCAGAACAAGCCACAATATCAATAGTCAAAAATAAAGACACGGTGGACAACACTCATGGCTTCATACACAATATACATAATACAATATATCCATTAACAAAGTTAAAATAAATAAGACAATGAACATAAATGATGGGATAAACTCAAGAAAGAGCACTTACATTTTATGGACAAAAATTATACATTGTCTCTGAACATAAGGAAACTGAGAATGAACCATCAAAATATATTAGGAACAATAATAGATGCCTTAAATAAAGAATATATGCTTAAATATGATATACAAAAGATATAACTCAAGGAATATATTATAAAAATGAAGAGAGATAAGATAAATCTCTTTGCAAACATATAATAACAAAATAAATATCTAGAAGAAAGTGAAGAGTTACAATCTCTTGAAAATATAATGGCAAGATAAGCAGGTACAATAAAACAAGAGAGATTCTAATACTATAATTTCCTAAATAAATATAATAATTTACTGATGCATAAAACTGACAATAAAATTATTTTGGAAAATCTGGCCTAATAAAAAAAAAGACCTGAAATAAGCAATAAGAACATACACCATCTTCACTTGTTCAGCATACACATATACATTCAAATAAATAAATACATTACTCATGATAGAAGACAAATAACATTTTAAACTATAAACAATAATAAAAAGTTAAATATTTTGTGAACTTCTGGATGTTATAGCTTACAAATAATTCAAAAAATTATATCAGACAAAATGCATAGGATAAATAAAATAAAATATATAATAAATTACAGTCGTATAACATTGAAATTTAAAATTATATCCAGTTTACCAAAATATATAATTAAAAGTGCTTCACCCTGAAGGTTCTATCATACAACAAGATACTACCATTCTGCAAACATCAACATTTTCTCCTTTTTGTTGAAAACACAGCAAATTTAAATTATACATATAGAATTTAAAAAATTTCCTATAAGTAATAGATTTCATAATAATACAAGCACACAATATATTAATGAACATTCAATTTTCTTGAAAAATATTTAAATAAAGTGCTGACAATCTTTTGTATAATATTATATTATTTTTTTATTAATTCCTTGAAAAATATAAATTAACAACCATGTACAAAAGCATATATTCTTTGAACAGAATACAGGTTTCATTTTAGAGCAGATTTCATATTAATAATGATAATAATGACAACATATAGTAGAAAAGATTTATAATGAAGCAGATAAGCATATGATACACTTCAATAAAATTCATAATTCAAGAACATTTAAATTTTATTCATATAGGACATGACTAATTTCAATTATTCAATACAAGTGATAATTAAAAATAATAGAAATAACTTTGAATAAATATTCTAGTAATATTTTGAAAGAATATTTTAAAAGTACATAATTGGATAATAATTTTCAGACAAAGGAGCAAGTCAATAATTTGGAATTTCACAGACTTTGGAAATATTTTAAACTGAAATAGATATAAAATGAAATTTTGTGAATTAATGTTTTACATTCTGCTTCTAAAATAACAATAAATAAATAAACGTCATTTTGAAAATTCAAGTAAACAATTTATTAAATTCCATTATCATTAACAGGTTCTGCTATACAAAATTCAAATAGTCTATACATTAAAAAATGAACTATTCTGAGAAAAAAAACAACAACATTATTTTAAGAGATATGACAATAAAAAAATAAGATACTTCTAAATATACATTGCTGAAAAATATTTAAAACATTTGAAAGTATTTTTAATAAACTTCTTATTCCTAGCTTCTTATATGGTTATTAGCAAAATATGTTTACACTATCAAGAATACTTTAAAATACCAACCATGACATAATGTCTTTAAAAATCTTACTCTTCTAATATATAAAATATTAATTCGATAATATTGTCTACTATTAATGAGAAAATGAGAATAAATAAAAATTCTTATGTCATAATGACAAATCATGGAGAATTTCATGTAAATGTACATTTTGTATAGAACATAACTCGACAATTATTGTTAAACATTTGGATTAAATTTCCATTATGTTTCTTGACTATGTAGATTTTACCACTCTTTTAGTAATTTTACCTTAGAATTTTAGTTCCTAAAGAAAATTAGTTAGCAGCGTGTATTTAAGTTTAAGCAAAAAAAAAATGTTATAAGCAATTAAACTCAATAAAAATTAATTATTAATCAAGTAAATTTCCTCAATAAAAATTGTCCAAGTCAAGTAGAAATTTTAAAAGAATTAACAAGCAAGTAAATTGCATGTATACAAGTCTTCCTCTATTTATATTGTTGATCATATGATTGCTTTTGTTGGATATAATTGACATTTAGATCCACCCTTTCTTTGACCTTAATTTATTAAATTTTAAAGATTAACTGGTATCCTGGAAGACATAGCAAAAAATAAACTGAGATAATTGTCTACTTTGGTGAATTGAAATGTTACATTTTAAGAATTATTTATAAAACTAAAAATTATTACAATGAAAATTAAATAAAATATTATAATATATAGTAACATTATTTTAAATAGAACATTAATTTACATGATTCTTTTTAAGCACTATTATATAATATTTCATAAAGATGAAGTTCCAGCATAACTTGAAATAAGACTTTATAAAATAAATATTTAATAATAACATTTAATACTGAAACTAGAACGTTAAAATTGAAATTTATTATCCAAGCACATTTACAAATGTTTACTAATGCTTTTATTTAAAATTAATAGTGTTTACTAATAAATTATTTTTTTATCTTCTTTAATTAACTAAAACTTATTTAACAGAATTAGTCTTTATTATAATTAGCAGTAACAAAATATACTTTTATTAGCAAATAACTTTTAAAAAATGCATTTTTAAAAGCAAGTAATTTAAATACTAACAATGAGCATTAAAGATTCAAACTTAGCTTTAAAGTTTAACTCTAACATTGATTTTTACACACTAGTACTTTTATTAAATTTGATTTGACTCTTAATATTTTCTATCATTAGCTCATTAATATTTTGGTTAAGAATATCCCTAAACTAAACAATTTAAAATCATATACAACTATAGATGGGCTTTAAAGCACCACAATAACAATATTAAAATGACTTTTAACTGCCATGTTCTTCAGGCACCATATTGAAATTAAAAAAAAAAACTGACCTAAGACACAATTTTCACAATCATTTCAGTTTTAATAATGGTAGAGAAAAAACTTTACACTGATAAAAACTAAAAAAACTAAGGAAAACAATAAGGCTAAGACAAATAGTGATTACCATTTAAAAACTACAGAAAAAAGAAATTTCAATATCTGACATAATTATTACTTTATTGTTTGTTCATAATTTCTAATTCATCATTAACTAGGTTTAAATTACATCTTCAGTGATAATTTCTTTGTATTCCTCACAAAATTATCTTTCAAACCATATATAATATGTCTTACCTGAGAAAATCCATAGCTTCAGAATCTCCAAAAGTATTCACATAAGAATTCTTCATTTTTATCTTGTACCCCAAAAGTTACCAAAACTCAAAGGCATCTATAATAAAAAGATTCATCCTAATAAAAGATACAAAACAAATCATTTCCAAAAGATAGAAATGCATTTGTCATTATAGAATTGGCCTCTTGTCTATCTAAAACTAGAAATTGTAGGCTACTGTCTGTATTACTGATAAAATTAGTTTCATCTCTTCATTTTATATATTTTTGTGTACATCAGTGATGTTTATATTGTTTATGCACACCAGTGATGTTTATATTTTTTGTGCACACCAGTGATGCTATTATCCTGCATATGCAATCTTTCTGTACATTTGATTATTAGTTTTGTAAATCATTACTTGTAAACACAAACACACCATATAAACATAATAATAAATAATAAATTTTAAACCTTTTGAGAATCATTATGTTTATAAAATAAGTTTATTTTTATAAAATAAGTGGATTAGAACACATAAAACTACTGTTCACATGAATTCATATATGAGCATAAATAAATATTGAATTTACATATACACACACCAATACAAATGCAAATTAATAAAAATTAAATCATTTTTCAAATAATAAATTATCAAACCTTTTGAGAATCATTAATTTTATAAAATAAGCTTATTTTTATAAAATAAACACACAAAATTACTGTTCATATGAATTCATAAGAGCATAAATAATTATAGAATTTATATATACACACACCAATACAAATGCAAATTAATAAAAATTAAATCATTTTTCAAATAATAAATTATTAAACCTTTTGAGAATCATTATTTTTATAAAATAAATTTATTTTTACAAAATAATTGGATTAGATCACACAAAATTACTGTACATGTGAATTCATATGAGCATAAATAAATATAGAATTTATATACACACATACCACTACAAATGCAAATTAATAAAAATTAAATCATTTTTTAAATAATTAAAAAAATTACAATATTCAAAAAATTAAAAAATTAAAAATGTACAATTATGAGCCCAATATTCTGCAATTATGTTTAGACTTCATGGAAAGCCTTGTTTGTGAATGATTGGCATATTTTTAATCCATTTTGTAAGGCTCATGATGCAAATAAAAGTTTTCTGTCTTTATTGCTTTATGGAAATTAAAAAATTGATGAAAAAAAAATTAAATGCGCCTAAATTTCATTGGATTTTTTTGTTAAAGACATCTTTAGAAAGCTACGCTAGAGATGTATCAAGCCCATATTTTTGTTGACATCATGCTTATAGTTTTTACATCTTTAAAAAAAGAAAGCACCATTTCGACCAATCAAATAAGATGCACAGGACACCTGCTTAATAATCTGAAGCAGTTAAAACAATTAAGACTTATAAAAGTTTTTTAAAATGAATTAGAGGATAAATTCACATTTAAGTATCAAGCTCTTATAAGCTGGCATGCTATAGAAAATAACTCATTCAAAAAAATTTAAATATTAACAATTAGCTTTAGTGATAAAGCTAAAGGTTACAACACACTAGATATTTCTGCTATAACTTTAAATATATACCCATTATTTATATCATAATTAGTATGTGTACATAGTAATATATGTGTATACAAGTGATTAAAATACAAAATATTCTTTAAGTAAAAAGAGTGTGACATTTTTAGTTTTGATTGAAAATCAAAAAAAAAAAAAAACTTACCAAAAGTGTATTGTAAATCCAACTTCACTTAATTCATAGAGTTTTACTTTAAATCAATTCCATACATCATTAGACATTTCCTCAGTAATTTAATATATATATATACTCTTTATGTATCTATCATATTTAGTATGTGTAAATAATTATATATATATATATTGTGACCTTTTATTTGGCCCACTGTATTGAATAGTCCAAAATTTTAAATTTCAAAGATAAATGTGGCACTAATAGTTTAATAAATGACTTTAAATAGAGACTTTAAAAGAGATTATGAATACACATTTTTTTTATTCCTGGTCGTTTTGTTTTATATATCTGTATATAAATTTTAATAATAATATATTTTAAAATAATTATAATGTTAAAAAAAATCATTGATTTTAAATATTTTGTTAAAATAATTCTATAAAGCTGAATAAATAAATAAATACATTTTAAGTTTCAATTGAAACATTGTTTAGATTTAAACAGTTTTAAAATAGTTGTTAATTTTTTTTTTAAAGTTAAATTTTGATATAATAAGTTAAATATTTAAAAAAAAAAACTATGCAACAACTTTCAGGTTATCGACCAATCAGAAATAAAGAGAAAATTTTCACATAGTGTTGGGGGGAATTTTTATGGATTTGGCAGACGGTGAAAAAAAACAAGAAGTAAGTAAATATAAAATATTGGTAAAATTCATAACATTATAAAAATATTTTGTTTTATATAACCATAAGTTAATTTATCTTAATGGAATCAAAATAATGTTCTTAATAGAAGTAACTAAATAATGGAATAATTAAGCTAATTTCTTCACCAAGATCACAAGTCATATTTTGGGGAAATCAATTTACAATTTCAAAAATGCTATTACAGAAAAAGTTGCCAGTAAATATTATTGCTATTAGCAAAAAAATGGATAAGGATAGAAGTGGTTCAGTACAAGTAATTAAAAAAAAAGGACAATCATTATGTAAGCAAAACATTTTTCGGTTTATCTCTGCTTTATTTACTTATTAAAAAAAAAAAAAATTTAAGGGGTAATTTAATTAAAAAAACAAACAAACCCAAACCAAGATCAGAATAGCTAACTTTCATGAGTTAAGCAAAAAAAGGTATAAAACTTTAATATAATGAATAATAGAAAGAAGAAGTTGAAGAAAATAATGCGCTATTAGTTAAAGTAACTTATAGTATTCAAATTAAAAATATAATATTACAACAACTGTAATTTTAATCAAATGAATAGAATAATAGATGTTTATTCTTGAGTAATAAATAAAAGTATACAGGTAAAATAAGTCTTCTATTTATCCGTAACAAGTTATATTAAAGTACTAAACATCTTATGATCACCATCTCATACTAGCACATAATTATTGTAAACAAAGGCAAAACTCTCACCCTGTGTCAACCAGAGTAATTAATGGATGCCAGAAGGCTTGTGTATAAAATCCCTATCTAGTGCCTACTTGTCCAATATCCCCAGACTAGTTTCTGGCTTGTGGCCATCATCAGTGAGACTCCTCACTGATGATGGCCACAAGCCAGAAACTAGTCTGGGGATATTGGACAAGTAGGCACAAGATAAGGATTTTATGAACAAGCCTTCTGGCATCCATTGATTACTCTGGTTGGCACAGGGTGGCACTACTGTAAGGAGAGTTTTGCCAGTGTTTATATTAAAGTAAACTACGTAAATGTCAGAGAATTCTAGAAGAGGAGATAATAAACTTAGATCCATCAGATAGATTATAAATTATATTATGAGATTTAATTTCAAAAAACTGATGTATATTTCTCATAAAGAAAAGAAATGCATGTATAAAATATAGAGACAAAATGAAGGATTTAAGTAAAAATGATTTGTAATCAGTACTTTAAAGGATTAACATATATATATATATATATATATATATATATATATATATATGGATACAATATATATATATATATATATATATTGTATCCTCACTTCCATAAATATATAGTATAACTTAAAATATGACTAGCTCAAATAAATCGTTATGCTCGGCTAAAATATGTATAACTATTATTAATATATTTTTATAATACTATATCTTATCAGATTTAGTACAACTAACAGAAAATTAATATGGTTCAATATCATGCATTAATTAAATAAGTATTTATTAAATCATGAGACTATGAAGTGAAGTTACAAGTGGTAATATGAATTTACATTGAGCCTATGTCTTCTAAGACATTATCTCAATGGCATAAGAATACTATAACCTCTTTATTATCTTACTAATACATCTATAGCACTCCTATGTCTTTTATAAAATTAACTAACTTCAATAATAGTAATAAATAAATCTCAATCTTTTATCAAAAAAATATAACTAAATAATCTCAGGTTCTTTTAATTATCTTAAAGTAATAATACTTCTTGCAGATAGGCATGATAAGGGATTTAATATCAAACCTAACTACACCTAATTTATAATAATAATAATAAATAACTAATAATAACGATCTCCAGTATATAAGTTAACCTTATCTATTTTATTATACTACCAATCATTAAGAAAACAAGTAAATCATCTACATGTCTTTTATCTTCATATAATATCTTAATTGAGAATATAATAAAATCTTATAAGTTAATAATATGTGGCAATAAATAATATTATACTCTTATATTGTGTATTATAATTATTTCATGACCATTATAACATAATATGTTAATGTTAATGAATTTTTATAAATTATATTAAGAAAATACTGTATTTCTTTTTTAAAATAATAATAATTTAATTCATATTGTGCAAATATTATGTTTTATTCAAATTATCTGTTGTCAAATGCTGTGGTGCAAAATAATGAATTCAACACACTTTTAAAAAACAACTTAAACAAATTTATTTACATCAACTTTAATAAACAACTTATATACATTATTTACATTACAAGTGGAAATCAAGAAAAATAAAAATAAGAAAAATAATAATAATACAAGATTCTTACATTGTTGTTATTTCTATAATCCAAAATAAATAATCCATACATTTCTTAAATGTTTTATCAGTAACATTTAATTGAGTTTATGAACTTATATTTTACTAGATATCATTTATAATCACTTAGTACAATATAAGGCTTTTATGTAAAATATCACTTATGTAGCACATGTAAAATAAACAAACTTTAATAATTAAAATGCTACTCCATTTAAGTATTATAGCTATTTCTATTATAATGTAACTATTATGTATTACATTTATTATTAGCATTAACTAAATATCAACTAATGTATAGATTGATATAACTTGGTAATATTATGCGACTTTTATTGATTAAATAATTATTTACTTTATTCTGATGTAATTTCATAATATATGTCTTACCAAAATATGCAATACATATATGTTCTTTTCTTTAAAAATATTTTTAAAATTATTCAACAATTTTGTGAAGACGAAATTTTTATTTATAAATTACCAATTTATAAAGTTATTATATTAAAATAAAATTCTATGATTCTTTTCCATTTAAACTATTATTCTTCTCTACTTGTTATTCCTATTCCCTCTTAATAAAACCCTATCTTCAAATATCATTCTAATCTTATTTAACTTCAGTATCAGCTTACCAATTTTCTTAAAAAAAATGACTATCCAAACTCTCTTATATCTCATCATCTATATATGATAAACCCTTCAAACAAAATATAATTTTCTATATAAAATTAATTTAACTTGTCTAATAAAAAATAAAAAATATAGATATATATTTTTTTACTTCTTACTAACTTGAAAATAAATATAAATGACTCATACTAATATAATAAATCAAATTCCTAATATTGTAACAGAAAAACATTAAAGTGTATTCATAAAAGAATCATATAATTATTTCTGGATAATTCTTATTACGTTGTAATAAATTTATATTGTAAAATAAAGTATGCATATTAAAATAAAACTATTATTGATAATATTATGCGTGTATGTTCTTTAAATATTTATACATTCACTCAACAATCAAATAATATTTGGTTTATCTAAAGAAAACAAAGCAAAATACATTAAATTATTAATATTATATAATTATTACCATAAATGATACTCCAATTTATAATCAGCCAAACGATGTCCTCCAGGATTATGGTTTTACAAAATAATATCACATTTATACTCAACAATTATTCTTAAAATATTACGTGTTGTAAAATTATATAAAAATAAACTTTATGAAATTAAGTGTTATATTAATGTGTAATTACTTTTAAAATGTACCTCTCTTATCTTTGATAGATCAATAAATAATTAAATATCTATGTTAGTTAAGAAAACAAAATATGTTACATAAAATCCAACGGTGTCTTCTTTCCACCCACAATTGTTCTTTTTTCCTAGGCACAACATTTTACCAACACCACTTCCTTTTCCGGTACGTCACGTGTTTAAACAGTTTTTATGAAATAAATGGAAAACGTTTTTTTTTTTTTTTAAAAAAAATAAGATAAAATAAGTTCCACCATAAAGAAACAAAATAATAATTTAAACAGTTTATAGGATCCGGATTTATTTAAAAGTTATTATCTTCCTAGGATTAATCAATAGTTAATTGTTTAATTTAAGTTTTTATAAAAATTGACTTGGATATCCTCGTATACTTCTGTGTGCATTTCTTTAAATATTCAGCAAAAACATTTTTTAAAATTTTCTATATAACCAGCATATAGAATTTAAATATTATAACGTTTTTTATAGGTATTTATTTATCAATTAAATTTCCGAATTATCAGTTTTTTAAAAATCTATCGACCTCTAGTCTTTTAAATAACAAAGACTTAATAAGGCAAGTATTTCTGCAATTATTATTAACTTCCATATCTTTACCAAAAGATATATTAAAATATATAATTTAAAAATACTTTCTTCATAAAGAAGTATTTATCTTTCTTTAAAATATTTGTTTATAAAAAATTAATTATAATCAACTTTTAAATTCATATAATGTCCAATATATTATTTTTATCCAACTAGTAATTCTCCTAGTTAATCCAGCGTTCACTATATTTTTAATATAAGGTTTCCAACACATTTTATCATTATACGATATTTTCATGATTATTTGATAGTAAAATTGAGCTTTGATAGAGACGATCAATAGGGAACTATAAATAAATTAGCACTGCATATTAAACGGTAAACTTTTATAAAATTATTTAAAACTACTCTCTTATAAATTAAGAAACTATTACGAGAGCGTCTATAATTTTTTACTTAGCTATATTTAATAGCACACTTCACTTAAAAGAAATCACAATCACCCTTGAACAATTGAACCTCCATTTTTATACCGGAATAAATTACCCACTTGATTGGTAAATTAAACAATCACCTTGCTAGCCTATTTACATATCTTACCAACAATACAAAATTAAAAATAAATAATGATTTATTTAATATTTATTATTTATTACATTATTTAATTCTTAAATTAATTTTATCATTTATTTAAATCCATTAAGCATTTTTAAAAATATATGTTTTACTTTATTTCACTTTTAACTTTTATAAGACTATTTTTCTAAACAAACTAAGTCTATTTTTATTCATTATATTTTTTAAACAGTATTTTAAAAATCAGTTTTAATATTTCACATTAATTATTTTTATTTTTATCTCGTGATAGCCAATATAATATTTATAAATTTTATAATAGAATTTTAAAAAAGTTTTATAACTTTACTAAAAAAACTTACAAGCATATGTGTACATATGTCTATCTGTCACCTGACTTACAACACAGATATAAATGCTTGTAATTATCTAAAAATAAACCAACAATTCAATTTTAGAAAATAAATATTTTTTAAAACAAATAATATACTATAACAACTTTAAAATAATAATTCGATATTATAAAATCAAATATTAATCTTCTCTTATATACTATTAATAACATAATATTTATATTCACTTACTAAATATTAATCTTTATCAATAATAAATATATATGCATTTAATTTTAACTTGTCTTTTTTTAAACTTTTAGCTTTAAACATTTATTTACAAAACTTATTAATGCAGTATTAATCATGGCCAGTTTTCCCAACCATATAATATTATCATTTTTTTTATTTTATTGAAACGTCTCTCCCAAATATTAGCACAATTCCACATATCAAATATTCATAGTTTACTTTAATTAAACTTTTGAAAGATTATTATAAATAAAATCAACATCATATAGCTGTAATACATCTTAAATTTAAAATTTTTTAACAAATTGATATAACAATTTATGGAAACCCATACAAAAGGGCACAATATATATATATATATATATATATATATATATATATATATATATATATATATATATATATATATATATATATATATATATATATATATATATATATATGAGACCCATTTATGCAGTTTTAGATATCATAATGTGAGAAATTTTCATAGATAGAGGTATTAAGATCCATAAGAGCTTAATGTAAAAGCCTGGATATTAAGATAACATCATGAAAAGAAAATGACTACTTACCATGAGAACACATTTTATTTAAAAGGAAAAGAAGGCCTCCATTTTATATTGGTAGTATTTTACTATACTAAAAATCAGTTTCTTATTTATGGAATTTTTAAGCACAAAGAAAAGTAAGGTAGGCATCAAACATAGTTAGTTGTATTTAAAGAAAGATTATAATATCTTAGCTAATGTTTGAAAAGTTGTTTCATGTGAAATGAAAGTAAATATAAAACAAATGTAATATTTAGGTAATTTTTCTTGAATTGATACCAGATGGAAATAAAAAATGAGATCAATGATGAAAATAAAATAAAGAAAAGATGATGGAGTGAATTATTAGCAAAGGATGGTTTAAACTTGGTTCTATTACTTATGTTAATCTTATATTTTTTATATGAGAAAACTAACAACATAATTATAAAGTTTAGTATAATTGTAAATATAATTTATATGCATACAGAAATATCAGATTTATGAAAGAGTAGTGTTATATGGAATGAAACAAAAATAATATAGCATGTAATGAATAAAATATAATTGAAAATTGAATCCACATTTTAAAACTAATAAAATTAATACAAAACCTGAACAAGAAACAAATATATGCTTGCAATAACTAATTTGAAATTTAAATAATATAATACATTGATGTAAATTAAAAGTTTAATTAGTAAGCATATGGGAATCAGTAGGTCTAATTGATGTATATAGTCACATAAGGATGTAAGTTATATTCATCATCATCATCATCAACCATTATAGATCCACTGCAGAAGGAAGGTCTCTCCAAGTTCAATCCATCAATAGCAGATACCACAAATTATATTATATGTGTATATATATTTTTTGTCTTAATATGTAATATTTAAAATTTTGTTATGGATTATTATTGCTAGTTTAAATAAACAAATACTTTAGTACAAATGTAGACTAATGTCTTTGTTTCTACTCCGAATTATTTTCACAATATTGTCATATCTAAATACATAAATTATAGGGGATATTATAAAGAACAAAACTTGATAAATTAATTGTTAATTAAATTAAATTATAATTACTTAAATGATAGTATTTAAGATCATTATCATTTTAACCTGAAATATTTATATCTTTAAAGTCACATTGAATTTGTTGTAAAATTAATTTGAATTCATTCCTAAAATAAATTCAGAATAGTGTATGAGTTTATCAGAGAGATTGGTATAGGAATACCTCAGATAGCTTAAATTTTAAGTTAAGAGAAACTATAAAACAGTATAAGGTGATTAATTAATCTACTGAAGTTATTAAAAAGGAAAACTTATATTGATTAATGAATATGGTTTATGATGATCATAAAGTAGTTCATTTTTATAGCTGGTATTCTTAATTCATAATTATATCACTTGTTGCAAAATATGGTAATAAGCAATAATTGGGAATTTCTTCTAGTTGTTAAAAGATATGCTATTTATAAGAAAATGATCAAAATTGTATTGTAATCTTAGCTGTGGTTATAATTAACATAGTTGGATCTTAGTAAAATCCCTCTTATTATTCAATTATCTTAAATGGATGAATTATTATTTTATTCTATGGGAATAATTAAGAACCTTGAGATATACATAAGGGAGTATTATTTATTGTGAAGAATGTTAGAATATATTGGATTTTATTAATTTTTTAAGTAATCGATTCAATATACCATTGAAAGGTATATTCTATATACTTTATTAATATTAAAACCACTCTACTGTAACTGTCTCTTAAATCTACTTTAGTTTATAGTCAAGTAATGAGTCTCATGAATTAATGTTTTTATATAATTCATTGTTTAAGTTTGAGTTATGCTGAAGATAAGTTCAAGTTGTATAGTGGATATGTGGAGAATTGGGAGCGATTTTTTTATATATATATATATATATATATATATATATATATATATATATATATATATATATATATATATATATATATATATATATATATATATATATATATATATATGACATCAGTAAGTAACTTTTCTGTTTAAAATTGTTTGACTTTTTTTTTTCCTTAAAAAAAATAATTAAAAAACAAGCTTGCCAAAACTGTATTATAAACAAATTTCTTATTACTTAAATAAAACTTAGAATTGCAACGAACAAAATTATAAGCACCATTATTACTTAATGTTATTAAATTGAAAGAAAAAATCTCTATACTACCATTTTGTCAACCTTATTTAAAATAATTTTTTTAAAGTTCTAAGAAAAATTTTTAACTGATACAGGGCAAATATTAAATATTTCCAACATTTTGTCACCCTCTGTTTTATATCTAAGAAACTAGGTAACTTATTGCAATTAGTATCCAATATGAATTAGCTTACCATATAATACTAAACTATCCATGCACTTTACTACTGTTACATAATGCTTTATTTACCACCCTCTTTTTACAGTTTTGACTGCCCCATCAATCTTCTTCAGAACTTTTATAACTTCTAACTTCAATACTAAATTCAAATGTAAACTGTAAAAAAGAATGGTAAATAAAGCATTGTGTAACATTAGTAAAGTGCATGGATGATTTAGTATTATATGGTATACATTTGACAATGCAATAAGAAAGAGTAGTTATTATACTTCTTTAAGAATTAGCTTGGTAGTAATTAGTTATATACCAGATTTCAAGCAATTCTATTGAATTTAAAACTATTATATATTAATTTCAAAATTTTATAAAATGTTATTAAATTGAAAAAAAAAACCCTCTATATCATCCTCTTGGAACTCTTATTTAAAACAAGTTCTAGAAAGAATTTGTGATATGGAGAAAATATTAAATATTTTCACTATTTTCCCATCCTCTGTTCCACATCTAAAAAAAACAAGTGATCTATTAAAAAGATTATGTCCCATATAGATTAGCAGGACATTAATTAGTTTTATACCAATTTCAAACAATTCTATTGAATTCAAATATTAAATCTCAATTTCAAAGTTTCATTCTAAATTTAAAAAGATCAAAAATTTACTAACATACATACCAACAAACAAATTAATTTTCCAACTTCAATAAAAAAATTTAATAATAATAATAATAATAATAATAATAATAATAATAATAATAATAATAATAATAATAATAATAATAATAATAATAATAATAATAATAATAATAATAATAATAATAATAATAATAATAATAATAATAATAATAATAATAATAATAATAATAATAATAATAATAATAATAATAATAATAATAATAATAATAATAATAATAATAATAATAATAATAATAATAATAATAATAATAATAATAATAATAATAAGAAGAAGAAGAAGAAGAAGAAGAAGAAGAAGAAGAAGAAGAAGAAGAAGAAGAAAAAAGAAGAAGAAGAAAAAGAAGAAGGAGGAGGAGAAGAAGAAGATATTCCAATATGCTAGTTTACAAAATGCTCTTCAATAGAAAATATTTTTTCTTTACCTGTTCAGAAGAACTTTGTAATCAACTGGTGGATAAAGGTTTATTAAGCACTACCAACAGGAATCTATTGATTACTAACACTTACACTAAGCACACTGTTGATAGAAAAATAATCTTTAGTTCTTTAGAATTCACCATTTCATTATTAAACGAAACCATGTGATCAAAAAATCTATATTATATATAGTCAAACAGCAGATCATGTAATATTTGACCACCAGAAGTGTCAAGGTATACTTTAATCCAAAAATCTTTAGATTATGAATCCTCCATTTTACCAATTGTAATAATACTGCGCAGGATTGTCGTTATGATGATGAGATTGTAATATTCAATTTTTTATAATTACCAAATCTTTCGATAAATGGAGAATTAATAGTTCAATGCCTAAATAATAACACTTTAATAAATAAATGATAGTTTAATAGTTATGTTTATTCTTTTTTTTTATTATTTATTATAGTTTTTTTAAAAATGACTTTAAAATAAATTAGATTGACATTCTTCACTATTTCATTTTCTATTTTCATGCAGACTGTATATTTAAACCTCATGGGTACTATGATTGAAAAACTGCACTTCTAATGGATTTTTTTTTCTTATTTCATCCAAGAAAATTACTTTAAAGATAGTTTAAACAAAAAATAAATCATTTATATAAAGTTACTTTTTACACATTGTAAATTTTATTATTATTATTATTATTATTATTATTATTATTATTATTATTATTATTATTATTATTATTATTATTATTATTATTATTATTATTTGTTGTTTTGCAAAGTACACAGGTCTTAAAATATAATATATATACATATATATATATATCATTTAAAAAAATCACTCAGTTTTATATATCTGATTTTTTTTTACTATAGAAAATAAATATATAATTAATAACTTGGGAGATCATATGAAGTTTAAGCACATTTTAATTCAATTAACTAAACTATTTTTGTTGTTGTTGTTGCTTTCTTTATCTGAGAATTGAAACTTGTACGTTTAGCTATAGGAGTCTCATTTTTACTGTTACGAATAATAATTTTTGGAAACTTTATGTATAAACAAACAGGTAAGCGGGAACAACCAAGAGTACTAGACACAAATATTACAAAAAAAAAGAGGATGAAATAACTTGGAAATTATTAAGTAGGAAATATATATAAATATAACTTCTCTCTACATATTGTGAATGCTAATTTCTCCTGAATAAAGACAGTGTTTAGAACCGAAAAAATTGCAAATTTATAAAATCATAAACTATTCATCATTCAATACAAGATGCCTAATTAAAATAGCTATGGCACAGCTGCCAAAATATTTTCAATTACTTTAAAAATTACTACATTATGGAGTATTTTTTTTTATAAACTAAAGTCAAAATATTTTTTTTTATAAATATAGAATGGCTAATAATATGACATCTTTATTTTTAAACTGCGATCAACATTTTAAATTACTTTCAATATTTTATAAATTATAAGGGATTTAAACACAGACATTCAAGTTCCCTTTAGCCATCCACTCTAGTCTGGGTTCAAATCCCGTATAATTTACATATAAAACTCCACGTATATAAATCATACTTGAATTCAATCAAATATCAACATTTTGATTTATAAAAAAATCATCAGCTTTATGAATTGTTCTATTTCACCATCACTATGATTCATCAACAATTATAAGTGCTGTGTGCATATACAAACAGTCTGGTTTTTAAAATATATAATCATCAATAGTAATGCATTCATACTTCTAAAACACACATTGCTATTTCTGACTATATATTTGAAAAATGTAGCTGCTTATTCGCATTGCATATAAGTGGAGCAGCTAATAAATTATGGCATTGCTAAAACAGTTATACCCAGGTAAGGAAAAGGAGGCATTTAATTTTTTTTTAACCGAATCAAACAGCTATATAACGTTGGAATATTAACTTCAATATAAAGATAAGACTGTTGGATTATTTGTATTACAATATTTAAAAGTTGAATTTATTGCAATATTATTACTATTCATAGAAAAACAAGTATACTGACCACAATGGTTTTAAAATATGCCTGCTGTATAATATTTATATTAATTTAATGAGATTTGCATTATCAATTCCACATTCACAATATACATAACATATGATTACATATTTAAGAATTTCAAATGTTTGTATGTACACTGTTTGGATTTACTGATAAATCATGATAAAAAACTACCTAAAAAAGGAGCACATTTATAATTTTACAAATCAAATAGTTTCTTTAAAAACATTGTTTCAATTTAAAAATAAGAATGTTCCATTGTTTGTAAACATGGGAGTGTACATAGAGAAACTGAATATCAACAAAGTGAATGTGCAAAATGAGACTATTTTATTATAAATAGTATTAATATAAAAGGTTTTATTAATTTCAATATATATATATGTATGATAATTGCTTTCAAAAAAGTAATATTTAAAAAATATTACTGTCATTTTGAATAAACTGAGAAATATAATTAAAAATCAAAAGTAATACAATGTCTAATTCTTATTAATTTACCTTTGGATATAAACTATCTTTAGAATTGTAAACGTAATCTTATAATAAAGTCCAAGATTAATAATGTATTAAATGATTAAATTTTTGAAGCATATAGGTATATAATGAATCATATAAGTGCTAAATATAATTATAATTAGTACAGCCTATAATCTATCCATAAATCGGGACCGACTTTTAGCAAAAAAAAAAAAAAAATGATGTTTCACATTTTTCATAAAAAAAATTTAAAAGTCAGAATCGTGAAAATAATTAAAACAAAAATAATATATTTACAAAACAAATTAGAAAATAATATATTTAATGACTAAACTAATGCACAATGATTAAAAAAGAAATAGATTCAACACAAACATTCTATAAATAATTAAATTAGCAATGAGGGCAAAAACAATTTCATAAATGAAATTATAAAACCAATCTGTGAATAGAATTTAAGTAAGATTTTAACTAATACAACAATAAAAAACATAAGTCATGCAATCCATAAAAAAACAATCAACAGTAATAAATTCATAGAAAATTAAAATCCAAGAAGATACATATATAAGAAAAATGAAAGTCATAAAAAGTACAGAAATGAAGTTATATTTATGACAATAACTCTATACAGTTAAACTATGTAATCTTAAATAAAAAACAGAACAAAACAAAGCATAACCCATGTAATCCATAAAAATGAAATTGACAGCAATAGAAACACATCAGCCACAGACTCCATAGTGGCACAATCATCAAAGAGATTGTGTCAGTACAAAAATGGCAAAATTTCTTTTTTCATTATATATAACTGAGCAAAAAAAACACTACTCAATTGACATATGGCTAAATATGTCATAAGTTCTAATGTTGCAGTATCATCCAATGATACAGAGGCTAAACTCTATATAGTAGTACTATTCAGTGCAAGCCAGAGTAATGAATGGATGCAAGAAAGTTTGTGAATAAAATCTCTACCTAGTGACTAGTCATCCAATATCCCCAGACCGATTTCTAGCTTGTGGCTTTCATCAGTGAGAAGCCTTGGATCTGAGAGCAGTGCACCTAGATTTTAAGATCTAATGCAACCCTCCAGCAGCCATCTTTTATCTTATTAGCTAACTAAAAAGCTTTGAGTTCAAACTGAAAACATAATGATGTTTTCAATTTAAGCTCATTAGCTTGTATAGTCATATAGATCTGAAGTCAGTTCAATATCCATATTTTAATGCCTTTGGTTCTTTAATAATAACAGTCACCATAATCCTATTGGGCAGGATTAGTGTTAAACCACTAAACAACACATGATCACCATTCTTTATGCCTACACAAGCTAGCCTCTTGTGTAAGCATAAAGAATGGTGTTCATGTATTGTTTAGCGATTTAATACCAATCCTTCCTAATAGGATCTTGGTGAATGTGGTTATTAAAGAATCCAAAACACCAAAAAGTATGGATGTTGAACTGAGTTCAAATCTATATCATTATACAAGCTAATGAGCTTGAATTGAAAACATTACTGTGTTTTCATTTTGAATTCAAAGCTTTATAGTTAACTAAAAATATAAAAAAGTGGCTAATGGAAGGTTGCATTGTTTAGTGCTCTCAGATCCAAGACTCCTCACTGATGAAAGCCACAAGCTAGGAACTAGTCTGGGGATTAGATAATGATTTTATGCACAAACCTTGCATCATTGCACTGAATTGTGCTACTGTATAGAGAGTTTAGCCTCTATGTCAACAGCTTATGTAAGCATAAAGAATGGTGATCAGGTGATGTTTAGCAGTCATCCAATGATGCAGTATGGAAGTAATTATGAAATAACTACAATTTTAACAACTCTATGTATTCACCATTGTGCATTTTATAGTATCTACATTTTTCATCTCTCCTACTGTTGGAATTTAATTTTTTATGGATACATATTTGGCCTTAAAGTGAAAATATTTACATTAAAAATTTTAATTTGCACCAAGAAGTGCCATAATTCAAACTTTGTACCTGTGCATTTTTTATACAATTCATGTGTTTTACTCAAGACCACCAATTACTTTCATATGGATTACATAAATCACTTTTAGATTACATACATCACTTTTAGCACTATAGTTCTAGTTAAATCCAGACTAAATTTCTTATAGATTTGGATTTGAATGCTTGCATTGATCACAATTATTGATTATATTTATTTCATAATTATTGAGTATTAGTTTGTTGCTAAATCCAGACTAAATTTCTTATAGATTTGGATTTGAATGCTTGCATTGATCACAATTATTGATTATATTTATTTCATAATTATTGAGTATTAGTTTGTTGCTAAATATATTATTTTCAGATTAGTTTTTAAATGTGTTATTTTCATGTTTTTAAACATATATTAATTTTTGTTTTTCATTTTTAATAAAAAATATGAAACTTATTGATTAGTTTTTTTCTATGCTTTATTAGTAATATGGAGCATAGTTATAGTATAGTTAGGTTCTATTAGTGCTATTGCATTCTACTGATAATTGTATTTGGAAGATGCAAATATTTAATTAAACTATTAAAAATGTTAGAGTATTTCTAAAAAAATACTGCACCCAACAAACACACACACAACTTGAAAACCATTTATTAGACTACTAATTTTATTATATTTTAAATATCATTAGAATTTAAGCAAAATAAGTCTATCATGACTAGAGTAAGTATTATATCTCAGGATTATTTACAGTTAGCTGACCTATAACTACTTTTGAAAATCAACCAATATATGAGTCAATAAAAAAAAATCTTTAGCTTAATAGTAAAATAAGTCCCCAAAACTGGGACAATTCAGATTAGTATCAAACAAAGAATCACAGATTATGTTCAACATTTTTACTTGGAGTAGTTCACATTATTATTCTACTGCAAAATCATCTACTGCAAGCTCTCACAATGGCATTTGGAATTAATACATAATTAAAGACAAAGTATATATTTGCTGGCTTGGTGTTAGACTTATATAACTAGATAAGCATTTTAGCTGAAATTCAAAGCTTTAAGGCATTTGTATATCAGATTACTAGTTTAGAAATAAAAAAAATAATGATAGCTACTGGATGTGTGCATGCAAATCCAATACTTCTCATTGATGAAGGTTGAAGTCAAAAACTAGTCAGATAATTTAGTTTGCAGCATCATCTAATATCAGCTGATTACCCATAGTTGCACCAAATAGTTCTCTAAAGTAATATAAGTGAACTACTGATCCTAATGCAGATAAATAACATATCAAAAAAGAATTGAATATACTAAAATCTACATTGCCGAAAATTGCCTCATTATACAAGACTAAGCTAATTTATCTTTTTGTTGTTATTGAACATCATAATAAACTAAAAAAACTTGTCAATATATATTTACAATAAAATAGAATCTATATCTATTATAAGAATGAAAAATGACTATCATGGATATAAAAAAAGTGATCAACTTAAAATTATTTCAAAAGTTTTTTTATTTTTATTAAAGGAATATATCTAAAATTATTTACAAATTTATCATTTTCTGAGAAGGTGGTGTGTAGTGCTTTCTCTTTCAGTGGCTAATTTGAAATCCTGCAATTACAAAAATAAAAGTCTCCAGAAAATATAAAAAAACATACATATTTCTCAGAACACTATCAATTTTAATAACAAGTAAAATGAGTTAAATTGTCTAAAATAAATAAAAAATGTTATGGAATGTTGAAAGTTTATATTCTCAATAATGAACGCATCTAATATAGCTCTCTATAATCAGATTCAGATAATCATGGCTGCTCAATTAAACAACAATAAAGTAAACAAAAATCCAATTGCACAAACAGAACAAACAAGCAAACTGGTCAGTGAATCCATTATTGTTTACATTAAAGTAGGGGAATTGTCCATAAAAGCTGAGTTCCATTTGACAGTAGCCAGTTATTGATGTAAGTTACTAAAGTTCCTAGTAAATCATAATTCACTATTACACTTACAGAAGAGTAATTCATTCAATGATCTGGACTTATATTCTGCCTCATAATTCACAATGCATATTATTTGGGAAATGCAGTCATGTATGCTCAAATTCAGAATGGAAATATGCTAATTTTAAGTAGTGTCAAACCTTTCACAAGAACAAGCCAATGTTATTAAAAATGTCAGGTTTTATTTAAAACAAGTTACAAATATTCATCTAAGATATTTGATTATTAAACAATAAAATGTTTTATAATCTCAAGCCAAGTGGACAGTGAACAATTAACTACTGTGTAAATTTGTTAATGTAAATAGCTTCAATAAATGATTGAAACTTTGTTTATCACAATTGTTTGTATTAGCTAGAAAACATTACAACATTAATGCATAAAATAAATAACTCAAACCCAACATTATATACCCTCATGGATTGATTAGAACTTTCTCCCCATTAAAAAATTGTCAATTCAGTAAGCAAATAAAATCATTCACTTAATGAAACAAAAACAGAACAAACAAATGCTAAATGTCTTTTTTTATAAAGTGGATAAAACTTTCCCCCATGATGGGGGAAAAAAGTAAAATAAAATGGTTAAGAATGATTATTTGAAAGGCAGTCAAAAAAAATTGGCCAATTTACATCGATCAGTTCTTTCATTTTTCAAAGTACACCAAGCCAAGAACTTTGAACTACAATTAATATAGCAACATCATAATTGTAAAATTTATATAAAGTATAATGGTACTCTTATAGTATGTTATCTGTCTGAAATTGGGCAATATACTTGCTTGATGGCAGCACATAAAAAAAAAAAAGATTAATGGAAAAATCTAATATATAAAAACCAGAAAAAAAAATGAAAAATAAAAATGTACATATTTTTTTCATTTAAAAAAATGTAAAATAATAAATGGTAATTTACAACAATTATAATGATAGTAACAAGCCTACAAATGTAATTAACAAATATTTTTTTATTAATTTTAGAATAAAAAACTGACATTTATAATATTTTTTAAGGAAGTGATGATTTTTAATATTTTTAAAGCAATGGTGAAATTTTCTATTTGCCTTAAAAATACCACATTTGTAAACTGATATTGAGATTTTTATTGCACTAATATTTTTTAGTCAAAAAAATGAAAGCAATAAGACATATAATTCACACATGCTTCGCGGTCTCGAAAAGGTGGATGTTGTAATTTGCATGCATTTGCATAGAATCAACAGCCTGTAAAAAGACTATGATTATGGAGCCGTAAAGGCCCTGAAAGCGCTAAGTCCATAAATAGAAGCTTACTAATAATAAACTTATAGTTTCACCTCAGTTATTAATTTTAGCTTTTCAGTAATAAAACATATTGAGGCTATAATATAAATACCAGTAAGTTTCTTCTTAAAATTTCAAGATAAATTATGCATAAAGATCTATTTATCATGTTGTTGAATACCATTACAAATGTATTCTGTAATTAAAATTATTCATAATTTCCAATCCAACGTGTCAATTGTTTTTATTTCTTCCAATGGATTGCATTTTTTTTCTTGTTTTGTTTGCTGAATAAAGTTCTTGCTGTAAATTATTTTCAGCAAAAATGTGAAAAAAGATTCCTTAAATATGTTTCATGCTTTAAATTATTAATAAATAATATACAATTTATTTCTGAAGGATTGATTTTTTCATTGTTTTCTCATATATTAATTATTTTTGATAGACATATATATATATATATATATATTATTGAAATATATTTTTTCTGTTGTCTTTTTTATTTTTTAGTTTTTTTATTGGTTTCTCTTGTAACTTCTACATGCTGATATCTAAATTGCCCAAATTTAGATGGATTACATGCTATAAAAGCATCAAAATATCACATCATATACATTTATAACATAAAAATGAAAAAAAGATAACTAATTTGTATCTGAAATTTTTGATATTAATTTTAACTACTAAAAATATTGCTATAATATTAGTAATATAAATTATAGTAAATTAATGCAATATAAAATGCATAACAATGAATGTTACCTGTGAATATATATATATACTTTCTTTTTTCTTTAACGTGTAATACTTCTATAATAAAAGATTGCATACAATAGAAGTTAGTATATAATCCTGCTATGCCTAAGAACTGAGATTAGAATTCAAGTGTAACTCGAACATTTTTTTGAAATGGGTGATATTTTTAAACAAGTCCAAAATTTTAGATATTAAAGTTCACAGCCAACTTTAATGGCCAGAAAATAAGGTACCTAAAAATACTTAGTCGGAAAATAATGATCCCATGTTAATATGAAGTTGTCAAATAAATGCTTAGATATAAATTATGTAATTTTAACATGAGATAATTCTTTGATCCAAGTGATGGGAGGAAGAAAACTCGTTTACTTTTATCTTTATTCTTCGAATAAATAAATTTATCTTTGTATACTACTAATCTATAATAATTTATTATACTTTTAACTCTTATACATTTATATAATATATCCATTACATCTTCAACTAATGTACCAATATTTATTTTTCCACCAGTAATCAGAATTTTGATTTAAAGCCTTATTATATTAACTATTTATCAGTTCAAATAGCCATTATGATAGTTTTCTCACTGTGAAGATTGCCGACTCTAGACAGTTTATTTTATTTCTTTCAATTTCAGGAAGCTTGACATTCATATTAATCAGTTTGTCTGCAGAATTATAATATTAAGTAGACAATTAACAACAGAAACTCAAATTTATGACTCTTTTATTCTGCAATTACTGTTTTTTTTATTAAAAAAAGTCAGAAATGCTGACTTTTTCCCCCGAATATTTTTTGCTAAAATTATATTTTACTTTTATTATTAAATAAATCCCATAGGTATTGTGGTGTATAAGTAAAAACAATAATTATTTCTACTTTTATAAAATTTTAAATCAATAACGATATAACAATAAAATTGATTTCAAAAGCAATTGATTTTTTTCTAATAAGTAAGTAAGCTGAAAAAAATCATATGGTACTTTAATGGTAATAAAATTATTTATTTTCTAATCCCAGATAAACAACTAAACTATACCGTAAATATTTTAATATTAAAATAAATAAGTATATAAACTAGAATAATCTACGCACTACATTTTAAATATTATGACCTTTTAAGTTGTTTTCAAATAACATATATATATATATATTACAAGATAACAAAAATGTTGGGGGTGAATACTTAAGCATAACATTTTAATATCTGGATTCTCTTGTAGAATAATAGTAAGTGATATAAATAAACAAACAAAGAAAAATATAGATTTATATAGTTATATGGTTTATAGCAACTTATTCTAGAGTGGAGTAGTGACTTCTATGAGCTTAGGCATTTCTACCTTCATGAATTTCTACCATCATATCAATAACAAAAAATTACTTTTAATTAACTTTTTTAAAAATTCATCATTTTAAGATATTATAAACAACAACTGTCTAAGATATCCTAGAGAATTTCATAGAAAATCAGAAAAAATAGAAGTTATTTCTCTCAATCAACACAATTACTAAAAACGAGAGATTTAGAAGTTTGCCATTACTATTTTATTTTCAATTTAAAAATAGCTACATATTCATTTATAAAAAAATAGTAAATGGCTAGATAGATCTGCTAATGATATAGTTATCTAAAAAGTATCTAAAATCTGTTTAATCTGAATAAATTTTCATTTTATTCATCCTACATTCAAATTTTAGGTTGTAGCTGTGGCAAACAGATGCAAGAATCACCAACACACAAAAGTAATCTTCATGATATATAAAAATTATTACTAAATAAATGTGAAAGTTTAATGATTATTTTATAATTCAATAAACATTGCACCGATCTTGATGAATTCTGTCTAGTGTTCTTTCCTAATTATTTTTAAAAATTGATTATTTACAGTATAAAAATGTATGGAAAAATCTATATTGTAACTATTTTCAAATGATGTCATAAAAATATAAAATGAGAAGCACTGATTAAAAGATTACAGAATAAAATTTGATTTTAATAAATTGCATTTGTTCAATGTATTTAATCTCTCAATTAAATAATGACAGTTTACAACAGTTATAATAATGAATTAATTACATTCAATTGAATGTAATACAATTGTAAACATATGCTATATAAAAATAAATGCTTATTTACAAATAATGAATTAAATAAACTTTTAGAATTTCAGTTTAAATATATATTTAGCAAGTGTTAAAATAAAATTTACAATGACATGGGTGCAGCAAAAGAGAAAGAGTTACTACTGTATTTGATAAACTTTTACCATTTCCCTTGAAGTATATTATCATGTGATAAAGCAAGTTTTAAATATATTTAATTTACACATGGAAAAGTAAATTTTAAAATGGAGTCAGTATTTGCTAAATTTGAAAGTATTAACATCCATTAATTAACTAAAATTAAATTTAAATTGAGTGGGTATTTGCCTGACTTTAAAATTTTACTAAAAAAACAAACAAAAATCATCTGTTTAAATATATTCCAATAACAAAAAGTATATAAAGCTATAGATGGGTAAGGCAGGCTATAAATGTTACTATCAAGGTTATTTGGGACTTAATTGTCAAATAAAAATGCAAAAATGCAGTAAGTATAAATATATTGATAGTTGCATTTTTTTAAAAAATAAAAAATAAACATTACTTCTATATTTTAAAGCATTATGAAAAGATATGCAGAAATGTAATCCAGAATTTAAAAAATGCAAAAGGATAATGCAACCATATAAATCTTTAACTTTGATAAGATCATCAAGATTATAGATAACAGTAACTCTATTAATTATATATACTATAAATATAATGTAACATATAGTAAACAGTTGAAGTATTATAAGTTAAATTTTCTCTGATTTCATCAATTTTTGTTATGAAATTAATTTCTTACGTGATCCAAATTATATTTTAAAAAGCACATAATATACAGAAAAAGATTATGAAACAGAATTTATTAAGAATCAGAAACACAGTTATGATTAAAAAGTTAAGATGTCATCTCTTATAATATTTTTCTAGAAAATAAATAATATAATCTAAAAGATGAAAATGAAGACATTAAAAATTACAAACAATAAATTCTTCTTACCATTACATTATGTAATCTATTAAAATATTAACATTTAATATCAAGAAATTAAATAGTAAATAAAAAGCACATCCATTTTCTAATATTAGGTATATCAAAACTACATCAGTAAGCACATCGATAATAATGATCATAACTTAAGAAAATCACATTGGCTATGAAACTATAATATACATAAGATAACCAGTTAGCAGTTGACACTTGTTGTTTATGGTTTAAATAATGCATTAACAAGAAGTATTGTACTTTTTATATATGTCCAAATTATTACCTGATTCATATTTTAATCTCTAGTGTCATATTTTCCATTTGAAGTAATTTTAAATAAGTAAGGGAAAAGCTATAGTTATGAAAAGTGAAATGTTAGATGTTTTCAAAAAGCAAATTTTCAGCTATTATTATGGAATATTTCAATAATGCTTTATTGAAATTTTCTTCAACATTCACTGAAAAATGATTAAAAAATGTATGCTACATAAACGTTTCAATCTCAAAAATCCATATTTATTAATCAAACTTTTTTATTACTACATGATCACAGCTAATATACTGGAAGCATCATATTGGTAGCATTTGTACTTCCTGAATAATGATCAAAATACAGTCTACCTAAACCTAGTTAATAAGCATAATTTACATACAATTTCTAAAATTAAAGTTGAAAGAAAGGTTTCTATAGGCTTATCATTAATTACTGATATCTCCAGAATTTTAATTATTGATATGACGATCAGTCAATCTAATAGAGTTCACTCTATTCAGACATAGTTGATCACTATATAAATTTGTAAATAGAATTCATTCTAATCAGATATAGTTGACCATTATATAATTTATAATAACATAATTTACAGAAAACTATCACATGGAATCTGACTTCTTCATCCTAATATGTTTTTAAATAAACATATAAAACAAACTTAATAATATTCTAGTCAAATCTAAAAATTAATATTTTAGCATTTTATTAATAAATTTTAAAGTTAATCTAAGATGATATTTAATGGAGAAATAAAAAACTAAATTATCAATTATCTAATCTGCTGTGCAAAGTTTTTTTCAACAATCATATCTACATATCTCTGAAATTAATATTCTTAATGATAAAAAATATTCTATTATAATTAATATTCATCTAACTTCTAAATTTTAAATAGCATAAAAAACAAGTTTACTAAATTATATTTTACGGTAGTGATTTATTAATCCATTTGATCTGCTGTTCAATTGGTTACTTTCTTTAAGATATCAATTCAATTTTTAAAAACTAAATCCGCAACTACATTAACATTTTGTACAGTAGTGTCTATTTTTTTTTAGAGAATAAAGTATATGTTTATACCATCTATTCAATAATTTAATAAAGAAATGCTATATGTCAAATTCAAATAGACAGTCTATATTTGTTCTAAGTTTAAAAAAAAAATACTCTATACTTATTAGATCTCCATTGAATATCAATAGAGAATTCAAAGTTATATGAGCCATAATGCATTTAAAAAATATACCCATTCCTAAAAGCAAGACTCATTCCATTTCATCATGCACCCCAAGTCATTAAATAAAATATGCAATATTAATCTTTAAACTAAATAAAAAAGAATTGCTTATGAAATCTGATATAAAAATTGATTAATTTTCTAAAAAATCTTCCCCAATACTAAAAATTAAAAAAAAAAAAAACAGCATAAGAATCAGAATGTTCTTCATAGGTTTTTTGAAGTGTATATAGATCTAAAGGCATTAATCCTTGTGTATTTTATATTAGAGATTTTAGTAAAATTTTGGGCAAAAAATTTATTGCTATTGTTTACGCAGGTAATTCTAATAATAATGCAACAAATTTTATATCTACCAAAAACCTTTAATTGTATTAGGGTTTCCAGTCTCAATTTTTAAATTCTCAGCCTGATAGTGGTACCATCAGCATGTGAAAATATATAGATTGGACAAAATAAACTATTTTTTTATCTATTCTAAAGAAAGAGGCAGGTTCATCAGAGTCCTTGTTTTTGGATAACTCTGTACAAAAAACATTCAGGTCATTTGATATAACTAGAAAATGTGCCAAAATAGAGAATCAATATTTTTTATAGTGGATTTATTACCAAAACTTGTAAACTTTTTGACATACAGAATAATGACAATTCAGGTCTTATTACACCATTTTTATATTTTTCACTTCTTCCTTATTCTCTTTCAAACATTAGCCTAAACTTCATTGGTTCATTAAAAGTGAAAATTCTGGAGTCTCCCTTTGCTATCCCAATACTAGTTTGTAAAGAGTAATTGTCCAAACTGTTTTACATTTAGCCTACTGGTGGAATGGTTTCAAAGTTGAGTAAATATGCACCAGTTATTATCCACCATGATATTCAGGATATCTATGACTTATTGTGAAACTTCTACTGGCTTAACTTAAATTACCATATCACACTACATAACCTAGTATATTTAATAAATAACTTTGCGACTATGTCAAAATATATTTGTGATATTCACTGAAAAAATGGCAACAGAAAATTGATTCCATTTAATAGCTAAATAAATGTTTTTTTGCCAATAGATTATCGATATTTTTTAAATTTATTTGAGACTTGATGTAAGTTAAATAGTTATATATATATATTTGAAATTACAGTCATGCAATTTTTAAGTTCCGTAATTGAAAAAATTTTAAAAATTAAACTTTATTAATAATTTTCTTGATTTTTGTACATATAATTCAAATAATTCAGAGGAGAGTATTTAAAGCTGTGACTAAATTTTCAAGGTAAGATTATTGCCTTAACATTGATATAAAACAGGAACTAATTAAAAAAAAAAACTTTTTTAAGTGCCTAAAGTTATAAAAGTATTAAATATGCTTATAATTAATTCAACAAAAGTAGTTGCGCTCTTTTAAGAATAATTGGATGTTATTTAAAAAGATAGCTAATAGTAAAATGCGAAATACTTAATAAAAAGCACTCTAAAATAAAAGAATTTTGATAATTATGTAATTTCTTATTCAACATGATTTATTGTCTGTTTGATATTTTTCCAGTCATTTAAAATAAATAAATAATAGACTGGCTTTACGATTCAAGAGTTCACAAGAAGTTCCAAGGCTCGTAAGTGCCTGAAATGAAATCGATCCAAGAATACGGTCTAATCGACTGCTATGAATTATTTATTACTCAAATGATTGAACATTCTGACAAGTATTCCTAAAAGCTCAGATTTTGTTAATTAATTAATACTAATAGAGTAGTTTAATCTTTTTAATATCATTATTAGTTATATCAGTTCTTAAAAAAGGTAAAAAAAATAAAAACAGAATGAAAAGTCTGACTTGAATAATAAAAAATGCCACTTTAATATTAGAACAGTATTTAACTATAACTAATCATTTAATAAATAAAAATATTCTTCAAGATCAATACTATTTAAAACTATTATAAAAAAGTATTTATACATTTTTTTAATAAGAAAGTTTAATATAATGCAATCGAGCAAAATTATTCTAAACAAAACTCTCTGAGCCTGAAAAATTATTTAAGAATATCATTAAAGAAAAAAAAAAACTCTTATTATTTTATTTTAATCAATGGATACTAGATTGTAAAAAAATGTTTTAAGATTTGATTGTTGCTCTCATTAAATGACCAATGATTACTCAATCTTACAATAGCTGACTCTGGAATAGACGAATAAAATGATGTGCTACTCCCAATAAAAGTTTTAAAAGTATGATGAAACAATAATGTATATACCTAATAATATTACTAAAAACAAGCATCAAATTTTCTAGTGTTAAGAACTTATTTCGAATATAAAATATAAATATTAAATTATAATATTGATATATGGATTAATAAGAGAATAATCCTTGGTTAATGATTTAGAGTATAATAAACACTTCTGCATCAAATGGAAAAAAAATCAAAATTATTTTCTTGAAAAAGTTATAAATATCAAGATATCTCATAATAATAACATCAATGTTAATTTTTTAGAAAAAAAATATGCTTGATTTTTTTAATAAATCTATAATAATGACAATAACATGTAAAGGTAATCTAGACCATGGGTTACGAACTTGGTCTCTACTACATATTAGTGGGAATTTAAACTTTCAGATGATCAGTGAGTATTTGCCAAATGTTAAAAAAATATATAAATATGGACATTTAAATTTTTTGCAGAGTTTCTCATGCCTCTCATGAAATATGCTAACTTGATAAAAATTTATAATTATTCCAATTATGATACTGATATTAATATACAGTTTGAAATTGTGTTTTTGGTCAGTAGTAGAAGAAAACAATCAATGAACTCTGTGACTCTGTATGGGTGACTTGAAATAATAGTCAAATTAAAGACATTTTATTATTTCAAGTTGATTTAAATTTGTTACATTCTATGGTTAAATAATTACTAATATAATTTTATAAATCATTTTTTCGGTAATTATTTGCATAAGCACTAAATGAAGCTTTTCAAGCATTGGTATTGGTAGGCTATGGGAAATTATACTATTAACAAAAGTACAAATATGGGCGATAGATAAAAAAGGCCCACATCTGGTCTAAAAAGATAAAAAAAATCATCAAAAAAAAAAAAGAGATTTTGTTGAACTATCAGAATTTAATAATAATAAAAAAAATAATTAAAGGATTTGTATTGTTTGATGTGTATTATGAAATTATTACATATAGAATAAAATAATTATGATTAGAATTATTCTTTTATTAAATATTGAATGTATTTTGATAATAGTTATGAAATAAAAATATACTTATTAATAAAAGCAATTTTATGGAAAAAGATTTCCAGTCGTAATTTAAATCCTAAAAAAATTCACAATGCCCTTTTTTCAAACTCCAGCATTTAGGCTGCATTACTCTATGATTACAAAAGTTATCATGTACCAAATAATAAGTTCTTTAATTGCTTTGTAATAATTATATTGTAGATATTGTTATGTATAATGTGAAAGATTTACTGATTACAAATTCAAAACCAAAATTTTACTTATTTGTTTTAAATGACATTAATTAGTTTACTCCCCCCCTCCATATTTTAATATGATTATAATTTGATCTCAAACTTGTTTATTATGATGCTTTTATTTTATTTGACAATCATTTTGATAAAGTAATATACTTTAAAGAATATTAATAGAAGAACATTTGATTATATATATATATATATATATATATATGTTATCAATAACTCTTATATATATATATATATATATATATATATATAAAGAGTTATTGATTCAAATGTAAATTTGGAGATATTATTAAATAATCTACAGATATAAATATCTGCATTTCCAAAAACAAATCGATATTGAAATTGGCAAAATAAATACCTCTACAAAAAAAAAAAAATTTACAATACAATTATATAGATTTTTTTTTTTTTACAAAATATTAGTGTTCAATATAGAAAAAAATCACTTATGGCATAATTGTTTATGGATTTTCTCATTTATGTTCATAACCTGAATTTAAATGTGGGTCAAGTAAAACTTGAAAATTTTCATAGGTTAAAGGGGCTTAATTATCTCATCATCTGAAAATGATCAGAAAACATGTATTTAGTTGTTATCTAGAGAATCAAGTTCTAAATTTATCTAACTTAATCAGGTAAATGTTAATATGCTCACACAAAATAAAAAATTCCACGCAACTATAATATGATAAGCTTTTATAGTTGGATGAAAAAAACACCATACTTATTAGAACAATGAACCCATAGTTTATGTTTATAATACAGAAACTATATCTTATTCATTTTTTCATGTTAAATCAATTTTTGCTTCCAAATGATTAAACTCAAGTATTTTCATAGACTAGTTATTGTCATTTTAGTTTGCAATATGATTGGCTTATTTGCTTTTCTTATTGTAAATTTTAAAAGTTCAACTACTGCTCAATTATATTAGTTTTCCTCAGCAACTAAAACATCCTATTACTTTATGAAAATAAAATGACAACTGACATTCGGCTAAAGATATGATTGATAATGATAACAAGCCACTAATGATTATTAAGTATTTCACCTTGATTAAAATATTTCAGCATAAAAATGAATAACTGTAATCTGATTTAAAGTTTTAAAATATTTGAGAAAATGTTAATATGGCTGCCATTATAAAACCTTAATTTATCAGTTGTGATAAAATTTATAATTTAGAATATATTGTTTTAGTTTTAAAATTTAATAAATGTTGATAATAGTTATTATTAATAGCTGTTGTTATTAATATGTCTTCTTTTCAAAAAGGCCAATAAAGTGAAATATAATAGCTTTCTCAACATCGGCATAATTTTCAATAAATCGTTTACATTAAATAATTAACGAAGAACCGAAATGTTTTACAAAAACGGTAAAAATTCTAAAATCGTAAATAAAGAAAAAGTAATGATAACATAAAAATAACTCCCGACAACCTATGCACTTTGCATGAATTTAAAAAAGAAAAAATAATAAAAGTAAAAAGCTCACTAAAGAAAAATGTCGCAAAAATCAATAATGAAAATAGCGTTTTAGCAGTCTCCGAACAAACATCCCTAGTTATAATTACCCAGAAAAATGCTATAAGGGGCGAGCAAATGGAAAATATTCAAGTAAATGAAAAAGATGCAGACGAGCGCTCTGCAAAATCTTTTCCAGCACATAAAACATACAACGAAAATATAAATCTTTACTGTTTCTTAACGATAATAGTGTTTTGGTTCTAATTAATCCTGGGAATTCTAGTAAATAAAACAAAAAAAAAGTTTGAAAATAGACAAACACCAATTTCAACGATAACAATACAAAATTTATAGACCCTAGTTCCAACAGAACAAATGAAGAAACTAAGAAGACTAAATATACTTTTCAGTAAATTAAATGATTATTGGACAAAGGTATTTGCAAATAGTCTTTCCCTACCACATCAATCATTAGCCTTATAGAAAATTATGATCCATCAGACAATCATCCAATTCTAACTCATCCTTCACCATCAGACTATTTAGAAGAGCTGCACAAATACAGCATAATCAAAACCATTAATTTACAATTCTCTGCAAGAACATTTATAACTTTGGAATATTTTTCAAAACAACAGAAAGAAGATCACAATTAATCATCTAAATTTTAAAAAGTTATATTATATAACTAAAAATCCAAATCCACTTGTGCATGACATATTATGTATGCTCCATCTGATTTCACCCAAAAAGTTTTACAAAAAAATATAGCTGACATTGCTCAAATTATAAATAAATCATTCCAAATATAAAATTTGAAATTGCCACTAACTCTTGGAAGATCACATTAAAAATAAAATAGGGACATACATCAGAAGAATGCCCACATCATATTTTTATAGGAACCTATTATAGTTAGTATCAAAAGTCAGCAATCCTGAGCTTCAAATCTTTTGGCATTTGTCTCTTAGTGCACAGTTGGTATTGGAAAAGTTGTGGCAATATTGACAAGCTTGATCACTTATGCAATAATATGCATAAAACTACTTGCTTCAAGCAGTAATATAGTTTCTAAAAACAGCATGCCAACTTTGGATATAAGTTATCATCTTAACAATAATACCTCACTTGCATTGCATCTGCAAATACTACCTACTCTGTATCTGATGTAACACAATCCAGTCAAATATGCATGACCAGTAACACTCTCACAGATACACCCCCAGCTAATTGCAGTTGTAAGAATCAATCTCAAAATGTTCCTGTGGATCCATAATTTACAACAATCCATGGACCTGAATAAAAATCATCCAAACAATTCATTTGAGTGTTACAATAAATATCTCACATACACTAAAAATTATCCAGAACTAAAAATAAAACACCTAGCAAAATTATCTTCTCTGTTAATGAAAATAATAAAAAAGCTACAATTCCTGAAACTGATACCAAACATGTCAGCAAAAAAGGAACTCTTCAAGAACATAATGTCAACCATTAAAATTGCCACAATAAATGTGTGAAGACTCAATTCATATACTATAATCTTCTTCAAGAACATAATATGTCAAACATTAAAATTGTTTCAATAAATTTATAAAGACTCATTACATACAATAGAATCTCACAACTATGTCAATTTCTTAATAACCACCATGCTGATATTTTTATCATTACAGAAACAAAAATTTCTTTAACAAGCAAATCAATTACTATTAACACTATGAACATATATATATATATATATTATAACCCACTCACACATCACTGCTCACATACATCATATGAGCAAATGCCCCAGGCTCCAGTTCAATTAATGAAAAGAACAATTTATCACTTTATCTGATTCATAATTAATACAGAGACTCTTTTACTTATGTTTATCTTACAGCTTCACTCAGTGGGAGGTTACAGAAAGTTCATAACATATAGAGAATATAAATAAATGAAGGAAGAAATACTATAAACTATTAAATAAAATATAAACCTTATTTATTAATTAACCAAATGATACAGGCTAGCACAGTTTCATTTATTCCATCTAACAGAATATAATTTCAGTTTGATTTCTTCCATCATCCAGTTACACTCTATAATAGCTCAATATAACTCTGACAGAACAGGAAAGCACAGCACTAAATAACTCTATTGTTCAGCACATCTTAATCTAAAAGCTGAATCAATGTTGATCTAGAAATATAAAAATAAGATCTCAGGAAATCTATAACATAGTTAGACTAAAGAACTATATTAACCAGTAATTTATGACTCTAAATTATAATAAGATACAATGAAATAAATTGAATAATGTTTACTGGGATAGCAATTAGATAGTGAAGGAGATAGGGTATCTTTTAATCTCACATCATTATCCAAATAATACTTTAACTAGGCAACACTTTTATAAGTTTACCACATGGTAAAATATTTCATGTAATGTTTGGATCTAGGAAACAATATTATCAGATCTTAGCATATTTAATATCTAAGCCATAAAATAATATACTTAATTTTGTAATAGATGTATGAAGTATGGAGATGTGGAAACCAGAATTTGAATGCATATAAGAACAACTCCAGACACAGTTTTTAAATAATAAACAAAGCTTTTATTTACACTTAAGGTTTAATTAAAAGTAATTAATATCAGAATGACTTTTGTCTTATTTTTAAAATTTACTAGCAAATTTATTAATTGAAATTTAGGATTATCCCCATTACATATTACACAATTTATTATTGACATATTTATAAATGTAAGTTAGCTAACAAATTATACCTTAATATTCTGACTTTGAATATCCAGGCTATCTAAATAATTGTTATCAAAATACAACACTGAATAAATCATACATTATATTATTGGGCACAATATACACTTTTGGAGAGGATATACTCTCAATCGTTGGAATAAAACAAATTAATACATTTGTCTATCAAGAGAGCAACTTTAAATAATCTTAATTAAATAATCACTTTAAATACCTACAATTTCAGGCATACAAAATAAAATAGAAACAAATACTAATCATACAGATGATTTGATGATTTCTAACTTATGGCAAAGTCAATATGATATACTGTATAATGTTTATTTTCAGATAATAAACTTAGCAATATTATACCTTTATATCCGCAATATTATTTACACTATGCGTGTGTGCTACATCCCATGCAATAATAACAGAAAACAATATTTCTACACATTATCAATTTATTCAGGAATTATTAAATAATTATTTAATTTCAGACAATGTCATAAACCTACCAGCAAATAGAACACTATACCTATTCTAATATTCAATAAAGAATTTAAATTAACTATTTATCCGACCACTGACTAAATTACACAGAGCTATATTTTATGATAATACAAACTATACATTCAAGAGGAGTCCAGCACATGGGGAGCGAATAAACTCTTTAAGACTAATACATCAACAATAACTTATTTAAATCTGAAATACACTATTGGTGGAATTTTTCTCATCACCAAACAAACAATGGGAAAATGTCACTTGACTTCATAAATATCATTTCATAATACGTATGCATACAATCTAAATAAACTCTACTCATGGCAAAATACTTAATAATATACTAAAGAAAAAAAATCTTTCATCTCTACAAAAATAGAATGTATCAAGAATAATTTCCTTTTCCACAGCTCTTCTACATATCTAGCATTATATGCTGGCAGATAAATACACACAGATACATCAATCATTCCTTCAATTCTTTAGAATATGACAACATCCGAAATTTATATTGAGAAATAGCTATAAAACTAAATGTTTATTAAGTAAATATAATAATTGCACAAAATAGACACACACATGCATAAATAAGAATATGAAAAACAATTCTAAGTTATATAATATGTGAAAGTTATGACAGATAAATAACATATTAAAATATAAATTTTAATCTTAAATGAGACATTCGTTGTTTCAAATTTAAATAATATTAATTATTATGAACGAGTTTTAATACTTTAAACAGCAATAATCTAATAAATTAAGTTTTATTACCTCTAACACAATATTCTTTCTTTCTTTTTTTTTCCTAGCTACTCTTGAAATTAATTCTCACTTCGAGATAAAAAAAAGATATATAAGATTAAACCATTTTTAATAATGTACCCAAAATATATATGTTTCACTTTCAAATAAAAAAAAACAAATCATATTTAAGCAATAATATTTTATCAGCATATTCTTCATTTGTGGCTATGCTATCCTGAGAAGTTCTCGAAGTTCGCAAATTAAATAAATAAACATATAATATTAAATACATACAACACTAAATCTGTCTAACTATCTATGATGTATATACTATTAACAATAAATAATAAAAAAAAATAGAGTCATTCTTCTTTTAAACTTGAGAAAAAAAATATATTCACTTGCAAAGTTCCTTTTCAAGCTTACTAAAATGATCCGGAGATGAATCCCAAAATGAGTGTGTGTTTAAATATGCATATGAAACAGAAAATAAGTTCTTGTAAGACAAAACAATTATAATTCACAATTAATTTAATAAACATCCAATGTCCTTTAGCCATAAGCTAATAGAGTTTACTTATATATCACATATAACGATAAATATTTGTAATAATAAATACATGGAAAGACAGTTTCAGCTATTAATTGATATACTCTGTTATTTATTTTTTAAGCACATCTAAGGTATTTAATTCAATGATAACTTAACATATTTTTCTGCAGAAAATATTCACTTTCATAATTTATAGATTGGTATTTGCATTATTAACTTTAATAATTGCTGATAATTGTCCACAGGCAATTTGTATTTCCTTAAACATTAACACATATATCCGTATATCGAAGAGAACCAAAAATATGTAATATTAAAGTCCTTCTATTTGATTTAGACATCTACATTTGGTAAGTAGTAGTAATTAATTATTCTGGGTAAGTCATATTTCTATTTCTTTAATAAAACACATATTATTTTATAAGCATAAAATAAGATATAAAGTTAGCATTCCGCAATAATTATTAAATATCAAACACATAATCAAGTACATGTATCCTTTTAAATTTTAACTTCACTTTTGTATGTGTAAAATATAATTCAAACAGAGAACTTATCACAGTAAATTTTGTTAAAAAAGTCTGCATATATTTCCATGATGAAGAAACATTAAAGATATCACACACAGTATTTAAAAAATTATAAAGTTCTTGCATTTTGGTATTCTTTTTAATGGAGATAAATAAAAGTAAAGGAAATAACATAAGTTTAATATTATAAAAGAACATCTGTAAACAAAATGAAAATGTTAGTTTAAATGTTTTAATTAGACAAAAGAGGCAAGACCAATACCTTTATATTTCTATTCAGCCATTCCTTACACAGCATAAACATCTGAAGTTCCAATAGTGAGCTTCATGAAAAGGCTGTTTGAGAGTTTCACTTAAAACTGTTTTGGAAGAGAGATATAATCGATAGCAGCAGAAAATAAAAAGTACACTTGTTGAAATTACAAATGATAATGTTTTTATTATTATTATTATTATTATTATTATTATTATTATTATTATTATTATTATTATTATTATTATTAACTCTATCAGTTTAAAAAAAATCTCCCCACCAATCAAAAAGGTCACATGATCATCCAAAGCTTAACTCCCACATTTTTTTAACACTTAATCAAATAATTAATATTCAAGAAATCTTTTAAAAAAAATATTTTGACCTTCACAATTAAGTCAAATCAAATAATAAAAAAATAGCTTTTTACAAACTTAAAACAAATGAATATCAATTAGCTATTTAATAAAATGGTTTATAATATTATTTAAGTTGGTCAAATAATTTACTAATTCAAATATCCATTAATCATTAAAGAAAATATATTTTTGCAAAATTATTAAAGATAATTATTGTAATTTAAATGTTTTATTGTAAGTTTAATATTGTTTGTTGTAATTAGGATATGAAATGAAAATGAGATAATGATACATTCATACATATACGCTGCTATGTGAATATTAAATTATTCTAACTAAAACATACCTAATATGTCTATGGGTTAAAACTAGCTATAATATTAGTAAAAAAGATGGGTGTCAATGAATAATAAATCAGAAAACCATTCAACAAACACCAACGCTATCTTATAAATAAATAGAACAACTTTCCATAATAATCCACCCCCCTTCCTTGTATTAAACACTATCAAACATAAGAATAACAATAAATGCTTGAAAAATTTTCCAACCGAAATGCACAGTTGGCCCACATATAAGTTTTGGAACCATTAATAGAAAAAATTTTAAAAATTTTAAGGCTATTTCATTTTTTTTAATACAATGCAGTTATTCACTACTGATCCAACACAGTTTAATTACTTGTGCCCATTCAGAAGGTCACTATATATATATATATATTTGTATATAAGTCTATCACCACACCAGCAACAAGATCAAAAATAATATTTGTTTCAATTAATGCAATCATTATTTCTTTATTTTTCAATCACAACTGTTCTATCTTATAGCAATATATTCATGCCGAAAAGCAAAAGATATAGGAAGCACTCCCCATTACCCAAGATAAAGTCTTACACAAGTCTGGGCTAATTATCATATGCAGTGAACTTAATTACTTTTATGATAATCTATCATTGCCTTGTTACTATTACTTTCACTTTAACCTCCAAATGTTGTGTCATTTATTGAAGTTCAAGGATCTTCTCTCATTGATTTCTTTATTGTTTCTCCTACTGAACTTCAATTGATTTGTTTAGCATTTTATTTTCTGATTACACTTATATAACTCTCATTAAGCATCAATCCCTTAATGAATTTAAATTAATTATCAATGATATCTCTAACATATTAATTGCCAGTAATTAATTTTATCAGCTGCAATACATCTCTTCAATTGGAGTACTGATACTTCTAAATAATTGTTGTTGAGATCAGTTAGCAAATTATCATTCAAGAAACATTATAAAATAATAAATGGACAATAACAATTTAACTTTTCAAGCAATAACACATTTTCATGATGCAAAACTCCTTATACATAAACTGCAAAGTAAAGCAGAACAGCTAACTGCTCTATATAACCAAAACACCATGATATATAAGCTTAGAAAAGTAATCTTTAATCTTTCAACATTAACAAAAACTATTGTAAATTTATGCAAAATTAATTCCTTATGTTTTTGCTATTCCTATTTTGGAAAGAAAATATATTTGTGTCAGGCATCAATGTGGATATAGAATTTCTTAAGCATTTAAATATCAATATAAGAGTAGTTAATTATTGTCCACTCTCTATTAAATGTAATATATAACTTTCTCAAAATAATTATATATCAAATTCTTGAGAAAATTATTGCTTGCATTCACACACCTCACCAGAAAATGAACTTACTGCTAATATTTACATGCATCTAAATTATATCATCACTCCCATTCTACATAAGTATTATAATAAATTTTGTTTACATAAATATTTCATAGCTAACAATACTATTAATGTAATTTTCTACCTTAGGAAATCAAATGCCTTATATTTTTCAATCAATGACCTGTGTCTCATATCACTGAAGGATATTGACCAAAAATGTTTGCAAGAATCATTCTTAAACAATTAAATGATCTTATCCTTCCTAAGATTTATTTAACAAATTAGCAATTAAAAGTCACCATGCATCTCAAGCTATTATTTTACCACAGGCATCAATTCTGCATGCAAAATAAATTAACAAATTATGTTGATACCAAGTTGACTTTAAAGCTACTATACTAGGAATACTTGTTTAGCACTTTAATTGCACTTCTACCAAGACATACACATCTACTTCATGAAGTATAATAACCCTCTTTCTTATTACATTGCCAAGTATATACCATATAATACTAAATCATCCATGCACTTAACTACTGTTACACAATGCTTTATTTACCACCTTCTTTTAAAGTTTACAGTTTCAATTGCTGCAGCAATCTTCTTCACAACTACAACATAATACAAATATATACATGAACATATAATTTATATATAGAAATCATATAGTTCACATATAATTATATTCATATGTTTGTATTATGTTGTAGTTCTAAAAAAGATTGCTGGGGCAATCAAAACTGTAAACTGTAAAATAGGATGGTAAATAAAGCATTGTGTAATAGTAGTAAAGTGAATGTATGATTTAAGCCAATAAACATCACATGACCACCACCTCTTATGCCTGTGTATAACTGTTGTTAAAACATGCAAAACTCACTACTTATATTACCACACAAAGCAAGCTAGAAGGCCACAAGCCAGAAACTAGTCTGGGGATATTGGATGAGTAGGCACTAGATGGGGATTTTATGCACAAGCCTTCTGGCATCCATTGATTACTCTAGCTTGATATGTGTGGTAATATATATAGTGAGTTTTACCTGTTTTAATGTATGATATAGTATTATATGGTATTAGTGCCATATAAAATTATCAACCGATCTGTAAAGCTTAAAAATTACATGTGCCTCTCTCCACCTTTTAAACAAAGCCAGATATTCCACAGGGTTCATCACTAGTATAACTGATAATTGCAATATACACAGACCCCATAATCAAAGAAATTGATAACAGCATAAAAGATCTCCATCTTGTTCATCTTAGAACTACTATAAAGTAATATCTTTTGTTGTTTATAATGTCTTGATAGTCTTCAGAGACCTGTAAAGCATTCCTCTGGTTCTTCATATTATGAACAAATTCAAAACACTAATAGGATTTGCAATACAAGTTTGTGAATCATCCATGTGACAGACAGCTTGTTTCAATATATCTTTATTAATTACAGGAACATACTCATTATTTCTTGGAATTCAAATAACTTTATCTAAAATACAATTATGTCATCAAATTCAATACAAAATAAAAATTTGCTATTCAAAATTGCTTAATCCTATAGTAACAGTTTGTATAATTAAAGCTATTCTGGGTAGTATACTTACTTACTATAGTCAATGGATGCATCTTTTCACAACTGTTCTTAAAAATATTATGTCCACAAGAAAATCATACAGTTTAGATCATCTGTAAGCACTTGTTTTCTTACTTGTAAAAGTGTTCTTAATGTAGTATATCCTCAATCATTTGTCTCCTACATCAGAGCTAAAATATACATTGCAATCTTAGTTAGTTCACTCTTGAAAGGCACTTCTCCACCTATAAGATGGTTTGCTCAACTTCAGTCATTCCTTTTTTAATGATCATGCTATCAATCATTCTGATCATTTTGAAAATTATACTATCAAACCTTTGATTGGTGTTTAAATTTAAAGATTTGAAAAAAAAAAATCCTAATTGATATCTTTGATCAGCCCTCTCAATTATCAAAACATTAGCCAAATTCCAAAATATGTGTGTTCCTCAATAATAGTTGAAATTTTTGTTTAAGTTTTTATTTGGCACAATTTTTTACATAAATCTTCATCATTAACCTTTTAAAATGAAATCTAGATCCTACATATATCTTGAGTAATAATCTTCCAGAAGATAGGACACACACTTTTCAAAGCTTTGCATATTTTTTGTCCTTATGGCAATTTGTCTTTCACAAATAAATAATTCATATTAAACAATTGTGCAAGAAAAATATTAAAATTTTTCACCCTTATAATGCTATAATAATTATTCATACTCTCAGAACCATATGTATTGTTTGCTGCTCTGTAATTTTTAACAATAAAAAATATAATGTTATTTAAAAAATAATAAGTGGTATAATACATATTTATTTGCTCTAAAATACTTTCCTAGAAGTGCTATGAGCAAAATTTAGCAGATCGATATTTTTATTAGTTGTATATCATTATAGGATATAAAGCATATAAATTGTACTATTTTTTAAAACAAAATGGAATCATTTTCATCTGTCACAAACAGCAGTTGTAATGATTATATTTTTATAAGCTATGTATCATATGACAAGCTAAATATTTTTGTCTCATATATATATATAATAAAGTTTAATATCTGTATTCATTTCACAATATATGTAATATACAAATCAATATATATATATATCAAAATACAGTACAATTTACATAAATTATATTATTTTTAGAAGTGCTTTCGACTATACATTTTGTAGTCTTTATCAATTATATGACATTGAATAATCAAAATCAGACAACCTTTAACAATACCCATAATTCAATTAAGATTTCCCACAATTCTGTTATCTTAACATTTGATGACTGGTGATTCATTAACATTTGACGATTTCTTAAAATCAACATAGCCTCTTTTATTTTACATTTATTATGACAACGTTCAATTTGAATAATTTTCATATTTTTATAATCAAATTTAAATCCATATTTTCATATTTTTATAATGAAATTTAAATCCATATTGACAAGATTTAAATTTGAATATAAAATATGAAAATTATTCAAATTGAACATTGTCATAATAAATGTAAAATAAAAGAGGCTATGTTGATTTCAAGAAATCGTCAAATGTTAATGAATCACCAGTCATTAAATGTTAAGATAACAGAATTGTGGGAAATCTGAATTGAACTATGGGTATTGTTAAAGGTTGTCTCATTTTGATTATTCAATGTCATATAGTTGATAAAGACTACAAAATATATAGTTGACAGTACTTCTAAAATAATATAATTTATGTAAATTGTACTGTACTTTGATATGTATATATTAATACTTGTATATAATTTCTATTAATAAAGTTTATCATGTATAAAAAATTTAAAATATTTATTATTTAAAGTTCTAATTATAAAACAATGTTGATTTAAAATAAAAGTTAAAAAAAAAACAACAACTATTGAAACATGCACTAGCAAATAAAAAAAAGGGAAACACCTGAAATTATTAATTTGGAATATAAAATTATCAGATTTGAATAATTATTGAGTTATTTCAATATGCAAAGACTAAATTTTTGGAGACACTAATGTACATGATAGTAGAAACAGTAAAATTTTAGTCAAAAATATCAGAGATGATAATATTGCACTGAAAATTCAAATGTTCTGCTGATGTTAAATATTTTGTGTATGTGATTTGACTATCACAAAAATTTTCTTTAGACAGAAAACTGGATCAGTGTTACTAACAACATTTACACTATATGAATTACAATCAAGTTCCAAGTCAGAATGAATACGAAGTTCATATTGAATGAGAACTGGATTGATACAAATTAGTGAACAATTACCAGATTACTATATTCCAGAGTTAAATTGATAAGTTGTATTAATGCTGTAAAATTAATACTTATTCTTTAAAAATAATTACTGTAGTTCTTATATTCATTTAATTTTAACAACTATTAATTAAATGTTAAATTTACCAATTTGTCTTTACTGAGGCATAAAATTTCTTTAAAAAAATGATCTACATGCAAAAAAGTATATTATAGGATTCTCATAAAAAATCTGACTTGTTCTTTGACAATGATCATATTATTAATGACTAAAAAAAAAGTGACATGTTACCATTGCAAAATAATAAACTGAATATAGAATTTCATAAACAATTTAAAAATTAAAAGGCAGAAGATCAATAATTGGTAGAAGGCATAAGCATGACTAGTAGATTAAAACCGCAATCAGCTTATATATCTGTTTTTGACACAATGAAAGTACCAAAATTTAAAAAATATCATAATTCTATTAAACAGACAGATGATCCTTTTTTATATGTGATAATGATTATACTTCGAATAGCGATGGGTGAGGTGGGAAGAGTATATAAATATCAATGTTAAAAGTTATTACTTTACTAAAATATTGGACTGCAAAAAATATTGCATCTTATACTAATTTATCACTATCACAAGTACTATATATACATAGATATACATACATACATAAACCCATATATAGAGTGATTTTTATTTATGAACACTGTAAAATTTAGAATATATGAAAAGAGTTGGCTTATTGAATGAAATGTATGCATATAAAACTTTTTATATTCTAAAATACTGCATACTAATTGAATTTCATACATATTAAAATAACAGATAAATTTAATATTTTCAATATAACAATAATTTTTTATGAAAAACACTCTTTTGTCACATGTTCTACTATTTTAAAAATTTCTAACATTTTTTTTATTTACTGGATGATTTTTAAAAAATTTGGAACAGAATATTGATTATTTTAAAAATATAATATTTTTTATTTTTATTTATTATCCTTCCATTATTAAAAAAAAAAGATGAATTAGGCGTTTTGCATAAGTTAAATTTTCAAACTGAAATCCATTGAAACATATGTTATATATTGATTACACAATTATTTACATTTGTACAATGATATTCAGCTTAATAAAGTTAAAACAGTTCTGTGTAACCTTAAAAGTAAAACGATTGCAACTAGTGATAATATCTGTATAAAATTTAAAATTGGTAGTGATACATTATCTTCAAATTTATTAGAATATATAAAAATATATGAATATATAAATTTTGCTATTATCTGAGTATAAAAATGCTCTAATGTGTTAGTTTATATAAAAAATGTAGAATAAAAAAAATTCTACAGCAATTATCATGGAGCACTATTATTATGCATGACAGCAATAGTATTGCCAAGCATTTTGTTGAATAGTTTACTTCCTATTATAGATAAATGACTTGATTATTATTACTTTCTATAAATTTGGTTAAGACATTTGATTCAGTTAGTCAAAAAATTTCTTGAAATTTTTGAAATTAGCTAAAATGCAAAAAAAAATGTATCATTGCTGTGAAAAATCTAATGCATTTGAAATGAAAATTGTCATCAAACAACAATGTGTGCTGTAATTTTGTTTTTCATTTTTATGTTAGTGGTGTGTTGGTATTAGTTTGTAGGAGACTTTATAACACAGTAATCTCATTATAATGATGGCATTTTAAAGTGGACTGATAAAAGCAAAAACAAGAACTTCATGTTGATGATTATGACATTATTACCAATTCAAAGGATGATGTAAATATATTTTGGTTTTAAGTACAATCTATAAAGACTTGATTCAAAAATTAACATTAAAAAAACCTCATTTCTTTACCATTCGATAATAAAAAAACTTTTAGAAACTTTTAGTTTGAATGATTATCAATTTAAAAATATTTATAAAGTTTAATATTTTTGTGTCTTTCTAAGCAGTTAATGTAGATTTGGACAGAGGGACAACATCGTCTCCGATGTTTTTTTACTATGCTTAATAAGCTAAAACATAGAATGATACAACATAATTATATAAAATAGGCAAAACTCCCTATATATAAATGCCACACACAGCAAGCTAGAGTAATCAACAACAACAGTTATACACAAGCATAAGAGGTGGTGGTCATGTGATGTTTATTGGCTTATAATTATATAACTAAATTACTTATCTAGTGAGCTGCATGACTGCACAATTTATTGCATAAAATGAGACACTGACCTAATATAAAGCTTTAAAAAGTTCATTTAAGGATTCTATGCAATTTCTAAAAATATAATAGCTTTCAGTTTTCTGGATATACTATAGAATATGCATGAGCAATCTCAAGTCTTTCATAACTTTCTGTATGGCATGCTTAATTTATGATTATACCAATGTAACAATTTTTTATTAAAATTTTGCATATTGTTCTCATCCATAACCAAGATTTTTTTTACTAAAATCCTTAACAATTTCATGATTTTATTTGCTATATCTATATATAATTTATGGAGTACTTTGTTGTACTCAATATTATGTTTATGAAATTTCTTTTAGTAATGTAGCTCAAATTTTATTGAGAAATATCTTATAAAGTTAGCTATTCAAAAATGATTATCTATATCTGCTAAATAATCTATATAAGGCACATCTTCATTAAATGAGGCATGTGAAATGAAAGAATAATAATAAACTTCCTAAAAAGATATAGTTTTAATTTAAGAGATAGATATCATTTATATTATACAGATTGTTTCAAAAGCATTCCAAAGTATATTTTGATTGTTCTCATTCAAAATATATGTTTGAGAATAGGATATAATGAAAGTAACAATTAGACAATACATTATAGACTTCCAAAATTGGAAAAATCACAGCAGAAAAGTTAAAAAGCAGAATTACAAAATTTAAAGAACTAGCATATAATACAAATGAATGTATTTGGTGTTAAAAATTATTTTATATAATTACTCAAAATTCATTAATATTTTTTTATTCTTTATATTTTTTTTTCTGAAGGCAGAATGGCTATATGCATTTGTAAAGCATTAAATAAATGAATCAATATGTAAAATATATTTTTTTGAAAAATATTTGAGTCAGTAATGCCAGCTGCTTTGTATGTGAAGATCTTTTGAGCAAAAAAATAATTTTAATGATATTGAAAAATTATAATAGTAATAATGTATAAAAGTAATAAACATCAAAGATTTTTAAAATGAGAACATTAAAATTGTGCTTACATAAAAGCAATTTAAAGTTAATAACTAAAATTTAAAAATTATTAAAAAAATCTAACAATAGCAGATAATTTTAAAATATATATTTAATAAAAATTTTATGGATCTTTCTTTTAATAATATCCATTCTATTTTAAACTATACTTCGTGGTGAAGTGGTATGTATCTGCTTGCGAAGACAGTGAACTGGAATTTAAAGTTTTACTCCCCGCCCCCCAGGTTAGCATGTTCTTAAAAAAAAAAAAAAAAAATTAAAAAAAAAACAAACATATCTGATTAGCGTAATAATTATCATTTTTAGTTTTATTATTTCTCCATAGCAAAATGTTAGAGACTTTAATGCATTTTATCACTATATATATATGTTTGTAATTAAACTTAGCATTATGTTTACGTTTAGGCTAGTTGACTCCCGCCACTAACAGGTTAATAAGGGTCATTCGACGATATTTGAGATCCTCTAATTTTAGGCGTCTCTTCTAGCTATTATCTAGATAATGGCAGATATTTCAAAGACTAAAACATCAATACAAAGCTATTATTAACAACAGGGAAATTTATATACAAATTTGAAATATAGGTTTATATGCAAACATACATTTATTCAAATATTTTTTTGGATCAAATATGTTGCATATAATTTTTAAATGATTTGGACTATAGTTTTTACTGCAATTAAAATGCCAATAGCCTACTATATTTTTCCATTGCTTATTTTTAAACAAACCAAACATATGCACATTTCAGTATATCAGAGTAGTTGCTTAAAGATGATATTTAACAAGCCTATGTTTTGATATTTTTTCTCCTCTAATAATTTTTCCACCTAATATTTAATTTATTCCTTATTCCATTTGATCATGCTACTGAACCTTTTAAAAATATCCATAATTTCTTGGAGGTGTTTCTAATTATAATATAAGTCTGAATTTTGTCAGAAAATCTCTTTCGCTAAAATGGATATCATAATGTGGTTCATGTGTATAAATATATAAATGGCAAGAGTATAATCTTCCATCTGAACACATAGTAATTCACTGATTATTTGGAGATATGTATACCAGCTGATTTGACATAGGATTTGATACATATTATAAAATTATATTTTATTCATTTGCAAAGTGTGTAGATATTATTTATAAAAATATTACTGAATTTAACAGTACCCTCCTTACATGTCCACCAGTAACTTGTTTTTATATAATGCAAAACTATTTTAATTCTTAAATAATCAAAATCTTTTATCTGCTTACAAAAATAGCTCTATTAATAATATTAAGTTATAATAATTACTAAAAGGTATCTTTAAGTACATAAATTCTTGATAAGATATGACAATAATATAAAAAAATGTAGATATATTTTGGTTTAAATTTATATATTGAATATTCTACTTCCATAATGAGTATAATATTTTACTGAAGATGTAAAAAAGTAATTAAGACATTCATCAAAAGCAGTTCTATTCTGAGTCACACATTATAGTTACAGAATATTTTTTTTACATATTAATTTAAATACTGTTGTTCCAAGTTTTTTCTTAAAAACAGACCCAGAAAGAGAAATTGATGAGCTAACCCTATTATTTGTATTATATTAAATATAAAAAATACAATTGGTAAATAATGTTCAGTTAAGTGTATAATAATGCTGGAATCTGGATACATTTCACAATTTCCAATGGGACTTATTTTTTTAAATACTTGTAAAGAGTGGTACAATAGAAAAATTCATTAAACTGTTGTCTTTCAATAATTTGTTGTCATAGGGAAGTTTATAAAAATGATTCATATCATTATCATAATATATGTATTAGTAAGCAGTAAGTACAAAATTAAAAAGTGAGCTAGTGGGTGAATTGGTGAACCAAAAGTACTTAGAATTCTTGAAAGCATATCTGGTTCCTGAATTTGGAGTAATCTGAATAATTGAGAATAAAATGCATTATTTCTTAGTATACAATGTATCTTAATAATTGTCAGAAGGTTTCTAACTTGGAGTAAAATGTTAAACTATTTCCATCATTTAGTTGTTAAATGTTTTTAGAAAAATTCAAACTTTATAACTAAACTTTCTAAATGTATCCAATTGAAAGTATTAGGAAAAAACACAAGAATATTGGGGAAAATGAGAGAAAAAAATTTAACGAAGTTTTTCATATGATAACTGCAAATGTCAACTTAGTGAACTAATCCATATTTGGAATCTACTTATCAATCTTGTCCTTAAATATAAAAAAAAATGAAGAAACAAAAAGAAACCTCATAGATAAATATATAAAATTTCTATTGATTGTTGCCTTTAAATATTGTCTAGTGGGTTGGAACAGTGACAAACAAGCTTTTTATATTTGTAACCACTTTCTTTGGGCACAAATTTGGTGAAACTCATTATGTGTTTTTACTTTGCTTTTGTAAGTACGAATAATGAAAGAATATTCATAATAAGATGATAATAGTTTTAGTTAATATACAATTTTATATTTCCTAATATTTTAGATTATATTTGTACAATTTGAAACAAGATGTTTGAAACAAACTGTTAACTCACAAAACAAATGATACATACAAAAGCAATTTATTTTCATGTGAATTTTATCTATTTTTAAGGATGCAAAGAGATCATTGAAGATGTAGTTCTGACTATAATAATTTTAGAATTAATTGTGGTTAAAGAATAATAAATAATGTTAAATCACTATTATAGTTCCAATATTTATATCTATAAATATATTAAGACTGAAACTCTTCTAATTAGTATATATAGTACAAATAGTTAATGAACAAAACTTAAAAAAATATAGATAAGTACTGCAGAGTAATGACTTCTCTATAACCTCTCCGCAGAAAAATAGTGAAGAAAAAATAATACTAATTTATTCTACATTTGTTTCTTTGCTTATTTTTTAATTAATAATAAGTAGATATTTATTTTCTTAACATCTGAATGGCTAATTAGGCTAATCTGATTGGATTCATAAAAAATACCTTAATTATCTGGAAAAAAATACAAATTCCTTGGATGTTAATATTCTAGGATCCATACAGAAGGTATCTGCCCTTTGTTACAATTGAGGAATTTATATTAGGCAATATTTGTCTGAAGTTTTGTGATGATGGTACATTACTAGATGTAATATGTTGGACTATTTCCATCATCTATGAGTGAATGTTGAATGTATAGAAAATTTTAAACTTTTTTTTAAACTTTCCAAATACAAACAACTTGTTACTAATAACACACAAACAGACAATACAGGTTAGTAAATACACAATGTTTTGAGGAGTAATATTCTCCACTCTTTTTCAGGTGTTGCTGGCCTATATGCACAGTGACATATGTGCTTAGAAAAAACATTAAACAAGAATAAAACAAACTAATTAGCCTTGCTCATAAAAATAATTGAAGGACTCAGGAGGATTTGAAATAACACTCATATATAAATATATCAAATTTTTACTATATGTTGCCTTTGACAGAATAGCTCAGTTGGTTAGAGCATTTGCCTTAAATTCAATATTCAAAAATCTAAAGGTGTGAGTTCAACTTCTAAGTGAATATTGTCACTGTGCATATAGGCCAGCAACACCAGAAGAAGAGTGGTAAATAATATTACTCAAAATGTTTGTATTTGCAAAGTTTAAATAAAGTTTACAATTTTCTATACATTCAACATTCACTCATAGATGATGGAAATAGTCCAGCATATCACACTTTATATTAGGCATGGTTCACATATTATTTATATATCTATTTTGGAAAAAGATTAAAAAAATAAATATTTATCTTTATTACAGTTACTGATTTCTATTTTACCACCGTTAATATTAATTTTGTTTTAAGATAAAACAGAATAGGTAAAAATATATTTTAAAAATAAATCTTAAAAGTTTTCAAGTATGGTAATTGCATAACAGACAAAGTATCAAACTATTTACCTTAAAATAGAATAAATAAATAAAACTTTTTAAAACAAATCTTAAAGTTCTCAAATACCTATTTCACACAAAAGTGTTATAATAAAAAAGTGAAAAAAATACTAAGTTATCAAATCAGGCATCGATATTCAGATATTTGATAACTCTAGTTCATTTGAGTTTCTCATGAAATGTATGCACAGTGAAGGAGAATCATCTGAATTTCTGTGCACTTGGGAAAGTTGCAATATGGTAAAATTGAGATAAAGGATGCACTAATTAAAACTGAAAACACCTGAAATTACTAAGAGTAATGTTTAGCTAGTTAAATGATTATATGTCAAATCGTTTAAAGACAGAAAATTGAAGTTGTATACATTTATAAATTATTTTAAAAAAAATCATAAATTCATATTATGTGACTCATAATGATTAAAACAAAACAGCTAGTAAATAGAAAATTAAAAAATATATATATTTAGACTATTTACCATCTTTAATTGCTAATACATATTGTCTTTAAACTAAGGTAATGCTTTTATTATGGAAAGTATTTCAATATAATCACAGTAAGCCTGATGAAAAAGACATTCTAGCAGGTCTATAATGAGAAGCAATAAACATTATTTAACATAGATAACTGTTGGTTTTTGAGAATTTTGGAAATTTGCTTCCTTGATTTATCCTCTAGCAAATAATAATATCTGATGATACATTTTTGATCAATAACTGAATGGCTAGCTAGAATGGGCAATCAACTAAAATTGTGGTAATTAATTAAAATTTTAAAAAAAAGAGTCAAAAGTCCATAATAAAATCTGTTGAATATACAAATTACAAAAATATATTTATCTATGTTACTAAAAATATTAAATGTATTTTTAATGATTAATATAAAAACATTTATGCATTTATACATTAAAAAACACAAAAGTAATAATTCTTTCATAAAAGAATATATCTTAAACATCCCATGAGTTTTAATCTCTAATTTTAAAAAATTAAAAAAATTTCAGAAAAAAAACCAATGTATTATAAAAGCTGTGCCTATTGGAAAATTATTAATTTGACATCAAATTAATTTTCTTCAATGGGGGGGGGGATAACAATTTTAACCTCTAACAATCTTTTTTCCACTATTAAAGTTATATTTTCAACTTTAAAAAATTGATTATTTAACTTTTCTTTTGGTTATAAAATTTTGTCAATAAAATTTATTTCAGTAAAGCAATCAGTAAATGATGACTACCAGTTGTTTAAAAAGAATTCTCCAAATAACTTCAGGGTTACACCATTATAAGATTGTATAATCCTTTTAATTTATGATTACACTTTTAATTTTATACTTAAATCTATATCAACTTCTTATCTATTTTCCACTGTCATAACAAAAGTTTTAATTTTTTTTCCAATCTTTTATTTTGCCTTAGCCTTATTACATATCTTACTATTAGGTTTGATCTAAGGTTTTTAGCAAGTGATCATAATCTTATGATCAATTATCATATTCCTCTATGTCAAATTATTTATGCAGTTCAATTGTTATTTTATTTTATAATTTGGTTAGTAAATGTTTTTTATCATTTATTCTCTTAAACACTAAAAGAAAGAGTAAGGTAAAAAAAAAAGATTTATGATCTAAAAAAATATAATTGTTTGAAAAATACAATAAAAAAGAGAAAGGCTTGATAAAAGTTATCCTATTGATATATAGAAACTAAGGGTTGATAATCAATTAATGACTTACTTATGCAAAACATATTGATAATGATTTTGATGTCGATGCATAACATACATAACATTAGAAGTATTCCAACCACTCTTGCGGGAAAATAATGAAGTAATCAAGAAAAAAAAATTAAACATTATTAGCAGTAAGTTATTACTATTTACCAGAAACACACAAGTAAACACAACATAGCATGGTTAGAAACATTGGTTACATTTGAGAAGCTTATTTGCACTGGGAATGTGAAGTAAAACATATGTAAATTCTGCTAGAACAAAAACGAGAAATGTACTACTTTTATTGTTTGTATTTTAATTTTGAGTTCCAAATGAAATGATAATAATGGACAATTATTTAATAGTACAAATGTCTACACTTTTATTCAACAATGAATATAACAATCTCTGTTTTGTTATGTAAAATTAAAGAAACAGTTTTGTAAAAGAAAAATGGTGGCCGAGTGGTCAGCACGGCTGCCTTATAAGCAGTTGTCCCGGGTTCGCGGGCTCGCTTCCCGGCCGATGCTTTGACACATGGAAAAAAAAAAATTAACGTTATCAGTTGCTTTTTAGCAGTGAAATATATTTAATAGAATTCTATTTACATGCCTGCCAGGAAATAGCATCTAAAACTAAAAAATTCTGAATAATACATAACTATTTCCTTGTATATTAAAAAAGTTGAATTGTAATACTATTTTCAGCATAATTTAATGGACTTGCTATAAAAACTTTTATAATTAGATGATTGACGCTCATTTGCATTACGCGCACTGTATTTCCACAATTTTGCATATTGTTTGAGTTTTAATGGAAATATAATTGAAACATTATGTTTAAATTAAGAATATTTACATTTCATTTAGATATTTTATATTACTTGTTTTTCTTTTTTTTTTAAGATTTACATATATAAATTGTCATTATAATAACATTAAATATTATATGTACATTAATCATTCAGAGAGGAAAAAATCTTAAGTAATATATACATTAATTATTATATAAGAAAAAAGAAAAAAAATAACTTAAGTAAACTGAATATAAAGATAATAAAAAGAAAAGACTGCCAGATGTTACTTTTAAACACTAATTAAATCCTAAGTTTTCTTTTTAGTTTTTATGCTTCATTAGATTATTTTTAAAAAAAAACAAACAAAAATTATACGAGTAATTTGACAACATGTATATATTAAGTCTATAAATTATAAAGTTACATCATTTCCAAATACATATAATGAACGATGTGGGAATAATAGTTAACCATTCATTTCCAATCTACCCTGTAGCAAAACTACAAGGCATCTAACTATTGTTAAGTAATTGAATATTCAGGTATTTTTTGCTGGGGAATAAAACACAATTGAAGGAATTGAGTCGTAATACAGAAATTAAGGCTGACGAAGAATGGTCCCCTTCATAGCTACTTTTTTGGGACCTACTGAAGAGCTATTTCCACAGCATTTGGCAGCTTAAAAGCAATTTTATCATATTTTTTATATATGACAAATCTTAGATTAAAAATATTATTAGACATTTAAAACTATGCGCTATGCATTTCATAACATCATTATCCATTGCCTAATCTGCCTTGAAAATGTTAGTAGTTAGTTATTTATCAAAACACAATTTCGATATAATAAGATGACATTCTTCTTCCAGACTTTTTCCTCTTTATTCCATTTCTCGAACAATCATAATATTTTCTTCTTTTCACCATTTTTTTCTTACTTTCAACAGATCTTTCCTCTGTTATTACTTTATGTCTAAGTATATACATATGCCAATTACTCTTTCACTTCATAATTTCTTCAATAGTTCTCTTTTCATTTGCTCTCATCATTTCAACACTTTTATATATTTCATATTATCTTTAAATTTTCCTTCTAATTAACATTTTTTAAGACTCCAATATTTCTAAATATAATAGCACTATGACTGTTAATATTCAGATATCATTTATTAAAAAAAAACGTTTATTATAAATGACTGGGAATGATTTTATATTTAAAAAGTTTTGAATTCAAATCTGCTGAGCAACATATCACAGTTAAGATATCATCATCAAATTAACAGAAATGAAGATATGCTGGTCATACTATAAAAATAAAAAAGACAAACAATATAGAACAGTTTTTATTCTGGTTTGTAAAATTTTCTAAACTTTTATAAAAAAGCAAGCATAACAATTTTTTTTTTTTTAAAAAAAAAAAATTAATTCTTGCAACAAACTCTTAATGTTTTTGATCCAAATAAATTAATTTTATATAGATATTACAATTTGTTTATTTACAATGTATTTTCATATTGTCCTATTAATAAATTATGATAATGATGAGAATATATAATTAAACATGGTCTACTAAGCAGCCTTATCTATAAAATCAGTTTTTATCCTGGTTCAATTTCATAGATCTAGCCATTGGATGTAGATAAGATCTAAACTTCCCTGTGGTCCATGGCTTACTCATCAATCATAAAGCTTTTAAAAAAAGATTACAATTAAACAAAATATATCCATCTCATAATTAGCCTATCTGATTATCAATAAATTAATTACTTGTATAAAAATGTCATTTCCATTTACCTAACTGTAATATAACTTTACAATTACTAATTAATAAAATATTTAATAAACTTTGTTTAAATTATTTAAAATCTATTTAGAATTAATGAGGCCTAATATATTTTATTTATGAGCATATCCACATATACATTCTGCCCAGCAAACAAAATGTTTTAATAGCTTTCATTTAAAAATTATTAATGAATTTTTAATTGATATTTGTGAAGGGTATATATATATATATATATATATATATATATATATATATATATATATATATATATATATATATATATATATATATATATATATATATATATATATATATATATATATCACTTCAATGTATTGAAATGTATAGTAAACACACTACTATCAACACTAGAGGTAAAAAGTATGGGTGATTTATTTTGTAAAATATGTAAGGAAGGAATAGAAAATATTAGGCAATTCTTAATTGAATGTAAATGCTTGAAAACAGAAAGGGTACATATAATGAATTTATGGAACAATAAATATGAAAAAAGTGATTATATAAAAAAGTGAATTATTGGTTTTTATGCTGGGTTTGGAAAAAAATAAGGGGGATTTAGATATAAAGGTTATAGAGTTGACAAAGATTATGTTGTGGAAATGGGATAGAACAGATTATGGGAAAATTTAAAGTGGGGAATGGAAAATAAAGTGCTAACAGGTTTATCTGGTTATAATTGTTGAGATATTCTTGACTTCATTTAAGTAGGAGCCACAATACATCACATCACATCATGTCAATGTAAGTTTACTGGTACAATCAAAGATTCATAGATATGTAAAATTGCATTTAGACTATAGAGAGCAGAAATTCTAGGGAAATATCAATTGGCAAAGCAGACCACAATAAAGAAATAATAGAACAATAAACAAAACAAAATTTATTAACAATTTGATACATCTCATAAATAAATATATTTCAATGGTATATGCCCTTTTAAAAGTTAAAATATAGTGCATTTGATATCTGACAGCTTTGAATAAAAGTTTCATAAAACTTTACATTGTAATAATATATATATATATCATCTCTGAGGTCTATATATATTGTAATAATATATATATATCATCTCTGAGGTCTACTAAATACTTTGTTACTTACATAATTCTATTAGATATGTGTTCTAAGTTAAAATGTTTATATATATATATGTGTGTATATTTTCATTTTTTTCATAAAAAAAAGTAATAACAAACTGCCTAAATTCACTATAAATGTTCACACAGCACAGGTAACTACAAAATTAAAGACATGCACTATGAATCAAATTCTACATCACTTTATAAGAAAACAATAAAAATGGGCTTCTTAATCACCAAAATACAAAGCAAAAATATACATATTTCATGGTGGAAAATGCAAATGAAAATCACTGATAGCCTTAAGTGGAAATAACATAGATCATGGGGAGGCTAGTAAACATACAAATTCTAGTGTAGCAGATATATATCTAGAGGATCAAACACACACATACACACACATATATATATATATATAATTTCAGATGCACATGAGGATAATAAGGAAAAAAAGAAACTCTTTAGAAAAAACAATCTAAGAAATAAAAATGATTTCTTTTATATCTCAAATATTTAAAAATATAAGCTATTTTACCCCTAATAAATTTTTAAAAGAAATGGTGTTTGGTATCTTTAAATTAAAAGTATTGAAAATGTTCAAGTTTTACTATACTATAAATCAATTACACCAAGTTATATCAGGTGTTATAGAATACAAATATTAAAAATAGGTTAATATAACAGATGAATAAATAAATATGCAAAATCATCTAAAATAGATTATAAATATCACTAGCTTGTTAGTAGCATATGTTTAAAAAATTATGAAATAGTTCATAAATAAAAAGGTTATCTTTAAGTCCAAGAAAAAATACAGTTGAGTAGATATTATTTTATAAAAGATACAAACAACATATTGAAAGTGAAGCTTTATTAGTGCAGACAATGATGATCCACTGAGAATACTTTCAACTCAATTCAGTCATAGACGTCTATGGTATGTCTATGACTGAATGAGTTGAAAGCATGTTCAACACTTCATAATTGTCTGCAATAATAAAGCTTTGCCCTCAATACATTGTTTGTATCTTTTATTTATATTATTATTTCAGAAATAAAGCATTTAAAAGTGTTATTTTTATAATTTCTCTTATGTGGAATTACATATATGTTTTTCAAAAATAGATATCTTTAGTACTTTACTAGTGAAATCTTTCCATTTACTGAAAGATATTTGGTACAGCACTAAATTGAATTCACAAAGCAGGTTTTGATATTCTAATGCTTATGGCTTTGTGCTGGAAAGAAGTTCCCATTCAGGCATCTAGCCATACATATTTGTTAATATAGCTACTGGTAGAGTTCAGTATACATCATGTTAAGCAGGCAAAGCAAAGACTAAAATTAAGAAGCAAATAAAAAATATTTTCTCAGGGCACCTTTTTATATTGCCAAATTTGCAAAATATATCTTTCCCTCCTTTAATTAACAAGACAACATGGTTACAAAATTCTTTAATTAAACATGCCAATAATTCATTTAATTAGTTCTGTTAACAATATTCTTTAATTAAATCAGTTTAAATGTTTTTGAAATTCTTTAATTAAAAATGTCTATATGCTTAAAAATGATGCAGCCACCTTAATCCCTAAAATATTTGATTGACATTTTCAAAACTTGCAACAAAGAAAATGTTTTCATAGAAATTTAAACTAATAATAATACAAATAATTGAGTAAAAGTTTTATATATTAGAATTTAATTAAATTTTGTTATTGTCATATGAATTTTAAAGCAGATTTATTTGCAATTCATTTATTAATTCAGTTTCATCTTTTTAAAATTAAAGTAAAATTGACTTTATTTGATTTTGAACACAAACCTTTACAAGTGTGTGTGCATGCTTATATAATATAAATCTATATAAAAACAATCCAATTTACAGATGTGAATTTGAATTATGATTTCTAACTACTATATGGTTAAAATAAATTATAGTTTGAATAAATTACTATTCATCTCAATGAATCTCACACTCTCTTTCTTTTTCTACACACACACACACACACACACACACACATACATATATATATATATATATAAACTGATATTTTCTCAAACTTGACTGGTTTGCAAATATAAATAGATAAAAAAAGACTGAAGACTCTTGGTGTTGAATAGGTGTGGGCTGCTTTCCTATAACAATCAAACTATAAAGTACTAATAGTGATAATAAATTTTAAAAAATGCAGAAATACTCCCAAGATTCATGGATTTTAACATTTGCAATTTATCTATTAGTTATAGATTTCTGATTTCCATTATCCAAATTGTCTCTTAGGTTTTTATTTTATTATGGTTCATTTTCTCATGAAGAAACCTAATATTTTCCATATTGAAAACAAAATTATGTTTCCTCATGATCAATAAAAATGAATGGCATTATTATTCTTATTTTTTATATGTGTATATAAAAGTTGGTGTTCTTTTAATAGTTTGTCAGAATTACACCTCAAATCATCTAAATATAAAACTTTGCATTAAAGAGATAATTTTGATTAATATAAATAAGAAATTTTTAATTAATAAACCTATTGTGAATGTTAAAAGTCATGAATCTTGGAATATAACATAATAATTTTTACTTCCACACATTTTGAAAAGTTTTCACTTGAAAATAGTTATAAATACTGAAAGCACTTCTGAGTCTTATAATAGTTATTTGTAAGATTTATTATCATTATTAAAACTTTATTGTTATTATAATAAACACCCTATAATGGATATTTTAATTGATTTATATATATATATATATTATAACGATCCAAACGAAGTGGGAGATCGCATCGCACCGCACCGCACTACCAAAGGGCGCCATCTAGGCATTTGAGCCTAGAAAAATTTATAAAGTAGGCAGATACGCGCTGTTAGGATTCCACTTTATTTACATATTTAGATCGTTAGCCCATTGTCACTAGCTCAGCGGAGACGCAGAGATAAAAATCTATAAATTTTATATCTTAAATATAAAAGAATAAAATAATAAAAGCCACTGCCAGAAATTAACACAGAAAAATATTTATTTACGCACATATAAAATCATTCTAAATTCGAGGAATAAGTTTAACATTTAGATTTTTATCTTAATTTTTAATTTTACATTTAAAATAGCTTGCTATAATGTTTAATATTTTATTTAGAGGGTCGAGTATGAATGGACTACATGGGTCTGCATTTGAAAAGAAAATATTCTTCACTGATTTAACCTTAGGCAACAAATTTCGCAATCAACTGGCGCCAATCCATCTGATACATTCATGTATACAATGTAGCATGATACGACAACACAAAATACTATATTGTCAGGAATGTACATCTGAACAATAAGTAGAAATAGAGAAGACATTGACTCTCCACCAACAGGAATGTGACATCTGTGGGCAAGTAGATCAATAAACTAAAAACTCCATAGGAATGGACTGCGGTCTTCTGCCGACTTACAAACCCATCCAAAGGCAAACAGAGGGTGTGTGGCGTATATCTATAATCCTGCCCATAGCGGATCTCATACTACATCTACTAATTACACAAATATATCCAATCCATTGAACCAATTCAACTACGAAATGAATAACCTAAGATTACCCTCCCTTAATACAACTTTACAAAACTATATAGCCATTCGCACCCGACTTAATTTTATCATTTATATACGTTCGCACAGATTTATTTAAAAATGTTGGGTATAGATCGATTACACAGATTCCACGGTCAAAAACATTTCAAAATAAACATAAACGATCAAAATACAAAATTATTGATACCAACAATCGCAGAGGGAAACTTATAAGTAACCCAATAGTATTCACCATAAGATACTTGCGTTGTCACCAATAACTTAAAAGACATCCGAATAAATACATTTTAGATACTCACCATAAGGTATCATTATTTATCGAATGTCTATATATTTTGATCAAATATGAAAACCAAAATCTAATTAACCGCAAACGAATCCATGCAAGCGTCTATGGACAACTTAAATGTAATGCATTTAATAATTTCTACAATAAAATATTACTACACATAAAAATATTAAAAGGGAAATGATTCTTTTCACAATCGGGAAAGATATAAAATTAACCATTATTAATTTGATTTAAACTTACAAAAAGTCAGATAAGAGTCCATTTTAAATAAGTCGGCTTGTTTATTAATTTGTTCAACTTGACGAAAGTTCTTGATTGATTTTAAGAATTGTTCATTTCCTATAGCTTACGGTAGCAGAACTCCGGTTCCTGGTGTCAATGTCCACGGAGTCTTTAATTGAAAGATCGATCTAATGTTCAGGAGGTGGCATTTGCTGGTTCATGGTATCAGTACTTCCATTTCAGAGATAAGTGAGAGAGAACGATAAAGCGCGTCTTTATCGCTCGTCTCACCCAACCAAGTTGAAAAAGCCCTTCAACTCAATATTTTTTCCTTTTTATATCATCCACAAGGATTCACTGAACAAAACGTCACTAATCTGTTTTTTCGTTATGGTCCGGGCCAAGGCTTAGTGCTTCCATTTGTCAAGCTAAAATCTCTTTCTTCTCTTATCTAACTTTCCATCTGACTTTTTAATTAAACAGCTTTTAGATAATTAATAAACAATCATTTCCATTTACAGATTACAGGAATTAATTAATACCTGTTTTTATTTTAACTTACATTATTTTTTTATTAAAATATTTTTATATTTCAAGCTTGTATTTTTTTATTAAAAAAAATACGTTCAAATACTTTTTTTTTTTTTGTTTATGAAAAAAATATTTTTAAAGTTTAGCATCTGTGCGAATGTATACACGTTTAACAATGTTTTAATTTTAGCGTTTAGTTTTTTACTTTTATTTGCGAACTTTTAAGTTTTTATTTTAAATTAATGTAACGACATATTTATATATCGTTACAATATATATATATTACATTTTGATTTATAAGTACAAAACATTCTACATTCATAATTTTAAAATCAGCTATTTTAGATAAAAATATTAATGATTATTATTCACCATTATTTAGAGTAGAGATTATTCCTTATTTAACAAACTTTAAACATCAGTAAAAGATCAGTTAATATATCTGTTGATTTTTTTTAAAAATTAAACATAAATACATAAGAAAATTCAAAGATCATCTTCACATCCAATATCTTTTTTAGATCTACTTAAAATTTTCACTTCATCCCATATTTTAATGCAGATAATTATTTATTATTTATGAACACTGAACAAATAATAAACACATGTGTAAAAAATTGTGATCTGGGCCAACTGAGGATTGTTGGTTTAGCATAAAATAAATCTTCATAATCATCTGTCTTCTCATTTTTTTTTATTCGTAAGTTTCAACAATATGTAATGGAGTGGAAGTTTTAAATAAATCTAATACGTATAAAAAGCAAACAATAGAACTAAATATTTGTACAGTAAGAATGTATTTCAGTTGAAACTAAATTTTAACTTGCAACTATATAAAACATTTATCAAACCTTATAAAATATTTTGATTTTTTTTAAAACAAATATAATCCCTTTGCTTATGTTACATTTATGATAAAATATTTTTTTATATATAGATATATCTTCAAATAAATGCTTTAATTAAAATAATAACAACTAATTACAAAAAATCAACTTTTTAATTTTATTTTTAGGGAAAAAAGCCGTGATTGATGCTCAGTAATTGCCATCGTTATCTATAACTCTTATATTCATTTAGTTAGATATTAAGTAAGTTTTTAAAAACGTTTCTGGAGAGAAACCAGCGGAGATGCTAGAAAAAGCAATTGGAATATAACCAAGGAATTTTATTATTATTAATATACATTCAATAAGTACAGATGATTCTTTAAAATTAAATTGTTATTTTTAAAATATATTATTAAAATTAGTGCAAAGAATATTAGAGCAGTAAATAAAAATAAAATAAAAAAAGAATCTATTATTAGGGATAAAAAGAAAAAAACCGAGATATTGTAGAACTTTGTAAAAAGAAAGATGGGTTATAAGATTAGAGGTTATAGATTGCAAATATATATATATATATATTAAATTACAATAATGATAAACAATAACAATAATAATATATAAATTAAAGAGAAATACATTCGATTACATTGTAATTTATTATCAACTGAAATCATATAGATAAAAAACAAGCAAATATCATGTAATTTTCCAAGAACTGTGTTTATGGATATTAGCTGACAGTCTATTTATTATACAATTTTTAAATGTGTATCGGTTGTACAGGATAAAGTGGATGACTAAAGGGAAATTGAAAGTCTGGGTTTAAATTCTGTCTAATTATATATACTATACTTATATTTAAATATTACATGTTCAGTCTGTATTCTGGTCATAGTTGTTCTGTGTATTTAAATGGGCTTAAGGTCCTACATATCAGGGATCAGAATGTCTTACAATCAATATGGATATAACAACAAAAATGACAAACAAGATCTTTAAACATACCATCATCAGATTTTCAATGATATGGATGGCTGGAGAGTTAGAGAGGACTGAAGCCTGTTTATTAAAGTTAGAAGAAATATAAACCAAACACTTATGTTTTTCTTATGTAAATATTTTAACTTTAATTAATTTTTTACGTTATTTTATGTTGTAAAGATTTCTTAAGTTTATAAATTTATAGTGTTATGAACATAGTATTGTTAAATTATAATAAAATTTGTTTTTTTTTTTTAATTAACATTATCTTGAGAGTTTGATTTGTCCAAGTATATATATGGTAGATGATGGTCCAGACCATCTGATGAGTGCTGCTTCAGAACAAAAAAATTATATTGGAGATCATTTATTTTTTTCAAATGTATGTGGTCATGTGTATTGGTTGTATAGGATGGAGCAGATGACTAAACAGATTTTGAAAGTCTGGGTTTAAATCTCTTCTAATTAAATCATTTATAAAAATTACCTTTTTAATTTTTCTCTTTTAATGATATTGTTCTTCATTTAATTTTCATGTACAATCTGAGTCAAACATAAAATCAAAATTGCAATACTTTTTCGATAGTGAAAAAAGCTGCCACATTATTAGACTGATTATTTATAACATTTTTTACAAGATTGTATAGTAGCTGGTGTTTTTATTCTTTTCTTCAATGATGTCAATGATATCTGTTATTGTCTCGTTATATATTTCATTGTCACTATCTTCTTATTAGTCTTGATGTATATCTTTCCATACTTCATTGAGTAGTCTGAAATTTTTGTATTGTTCTTTTTTTAAATGTCTTAATCTCATATTCATAAGTCAGAATGATAAAATACATATATTAATATATTCCTTTTCAAACACTTAACATATTTTCATCCAAGTTTAATTGAATGTTTAATATCAATCATAGTATTTTCATCTGTATTAATCTGACCCATGAATTTGTAATTATTCTTCTAATATACGATTAACAATCTATTTTTTTTTCCTAAGAAAATCAATTGAACATTGTTTTAGTCTTTTTAATATTTTCCATTATTCTTTCATACTTACATCTAATAATTCTTGTAATATTTCCTGATATCCTAAAGCTTTATTTACAAAAATTAATCAGGATCATCTGCAAAATCTATATAACAATATATAAGAAATTCAAACTCATATTTTCACATGATCCTCAACTCTCCATGCCATCTCATATTGCTGGCCCACTAGACCACACACATATTGAAAAGATAAATAATCACCAATATATATATATATATATATATATATATATATATATATATATATATATATATATATATATATATATATATATATATATATCAAGTTAAACCAGCAATCATCAGTTGGTCCAAATTACTATCTTCACACATATACACAATCAGTGCTCAGCTTTATATTAATATAGTGTAACGATATATAAATATGTCGTTACATTAATTTAAAATAAAAACTTAAAAGTTCGCAAATAAAAGTAAAAAACTAAACGCTAAAATTAAAATGTTTGTTAAATGTATATACATTCGCACAGAGGCCAAACTTTAAAAATATTTTTTTTTAAAGAAAAAACAAATAAGTATTTGAACGTATTTTTTTTATAAAAAAGTACAAGATTTAAAAATAAAAACAGGTATTAATTAATGTAATCTGTAAATGGAAATGATTGTTTATGAATTATCGAAAACCAAACTGGCCCTTGGGCTCTTGTATAATTAAAATGATCTGATGAAAGATAGATAAGAAAATAAAGAGAAATTAGCTTGACCAATGGAAGCACTAAGCCTTGGCTCAGACCCTAATGAAAGTGATGGATTAGTGACGTTTTGTTGATTGAATCCGTGTGGATAATATAAAAAGGGAAATACAGTTTTTTCTGACAGTTCCAGCATTTTGTGTTTGAGAGATAGGGTAGGATGCACATACCACACTCTCTATAAAAAAATGAATGACAAGACTGTGATACCTTGAACCAGCTATTGCCATCTCCAGAACATTATCTTCCAATGGAGATGTCATGGGAATTAAAAGCAGAAACCTGGACTCTTCTACCATAATCTATATGGACATGAACTCTAAATTTAAAAATAATTAAGAACTTTCGTTCAAGCTTATGAACTTCTATCTGACTTTTTTAAGTTTAAAATCAAATTAATAATGTTTAATTTTATATGTTTTCCGATTGATAAAAATCATTTCCATTTTTTTTTTCTTATTGTATAAATTATTTATTGTTTAAATTTTAAATGATGAAATTTAGGTTGGGTATAGACGTTGCATAGATTCGTTAGCGGTTGATTATGTTGAAGTTTTCACAGTTGATTAGAATATATGGGTCAACAATGTTAATGCGGGCATCTTACGATGAATGCCATGGGGCCTTGTGTATTCCCTTTTGCAATTGACGTTATTGATGATTTTGTATTTTGATCGATTGTGTTTAATTTGGATGTTTTTGACCGTGGAATCTGTGCAGCCGATCTATATTCAACATTTTAAAAACAAATTTATAAAAATAATCTGTGCAAATGTATTTAAATGTTAAATTTAAGTCGGGCGTGAATGGCTATATAGTTTTGTAAAGTTATATTAAGGGAGGGTAATCTTGGGTTATTCATTTCGTAGTTGAATTGGTTCAATGGATGAGATATATTTGTGTAATTGTAGATGTAGTATGAGATCCACTATGGGCAGGATTATATATATATATGCCACACACCTTCTGTTTGCCTATGGATGGGTTTGTAAGACGGCAAAGGACCGCAGTCCATTCCTATGGAGTTTTATGTTTATTGTTCTACTTGCCAACAGATGTAACATTCCTGTTGGTGGAGAGACAATGTCTTCTCTAATTCTACTTACTGATCAGATGTACATTCCTGACAGTATAGTATTTTGTGTTGTCGTATTTTCATGCTACATTGAATACATAAATGTATCAGATGGATTGGCGCCGGTTTGATTGCGAAATTTGTTGCCTAAGGTTAAATCAGGGAAGAATATTTTCTTTTCAAATGCAGATCTGTGTAGTCTATTCATACTCGACTATCTAAATAAAATATTAAACTCATTGAAACTTAGTTAAATGTAAAATTAAAAGTTAATATAAAAATCTAAAATGTTAAACTTATTCCTCAAATTAGAATGATTTTATATGTGCGTAAATAAATATTTTTATGTGTTAATTTCTGGCAGTGGCTTTTATTTATTTATATTTAAGATATAAATTAAGATATAGATTTTTATCTCTGCATCTCCACTGAGCTAGTGACTTGGGCTAACGATCTGAATATTTAGATAAAGTGGAATCTTAACAGCGCGTATCTGCCTACTCTATAAATTTTTCTAGGTTTAAATGCCTAGATGGTGCCTTGTAGAGCAGATATCATAGTTTGCGGTTAGATTCGATCTTCACTTGGATCTCCAGATTGTTATAATAGCCAATCTTCATACTTTAATGGACATGCTTCAAACTACTCCAATATACAACTCTTCAGTAGTCCATTGCATTGAAAATCTGATGATGGAATGTTTAAAGCCCACATTCATTTATAGGACTTAAATAATTTGCATTTATTTTAAATTGTTGACATTAAATTAATTGGAAAAAAACCCAAAAACTTTATTCCGCAACCCTCATTTCAGCAGGAATAAATTACAAGCAGTGAATGAAATAATTTAAAATACAGGTTGTTTTGTTTTTTTTTGTAGAATTTTTGTACTTTTTTATGTGTTCATTTTGTATTTTGTTTAAAATATGTTTTATCAGCAGTTTACATATTTCTTTTTCTCAATTTTTTATGTAAAATATGCTAACTATATAAAAATAATTAATATAAAATACATTCATTTTTTATCATATTTTATATTTGTCTTGAATAAATAAATATTATATATCATTAAGATTGAACATCAGCTTTTTGTACTGATAACTTAATGTCAAATATGAAGTTTTCTAGTAACTGAAAATTCCATAAACAAGCCTAGGTCAAATATGAAGTTTTTTAATAACTGATAATTCCTTAACAAGCCTAGGAAATTTTTCAGGTAATTGATCTTAATCTAGCCAACCTAGTTAACCGTCCAATACTGGTTATTAATTAGACATCTTAATGGAAGTAGAGATAACATAATATTTTGTTCAAGGTAAAAATAAATCTGAGGTAAGTTCAATTAGCCAGATGAACAAAACATAGTTGATCATAATGAGGGTAATACAATCCAGGATTACTGAGGCTATGATTTGTTTTTTGGAGGATAAATATTTTTTTACATTATACTTATTGATAACGCTTACTTCTTTATTACTATTTTAAAAAAATGTAAAAAAATACTAAATAGTCTTTAAATAGCTAACTATTGTATAAAAACTCTTCAGCAACTATCTAATGAAAAAATAGTGAAGAAAGCAATAGGGATACTTCAAATATCAGACAAAGAATGTTTACTATCTTACTTCTTTGATTTACTCTTGAACTAGGAATATATAGATATTAACTTACAAACTAATAAGTGGATCCTTACTTGGATTATTTATGAGAAATTTATTGAAAAAGGTTCTCAAATTGCATAGAATTTGAAAGGAAAAAAACGTTCACGCAAATTTATATATTCAGGTTAAAATGCATGACTGGTAGATGACCTACAAAAAACCATTATAATCAGTTATGGCACACTTATCATTTTGTAAACCTTTAATAAAATAAACCATGCATTAGTAATTATGGATAGATACAAGGATATAAGTGATACAACGTATTAAAACATGTAATATATGCAGTTCTCTATTTATATAAAACGGACTTATATAAATAATTACTTTCAGGTAATTACTTCCACTGTATATATAAAGTAAAGAAAGTGATGTATAAGTTAATTCAGTTGTCAGTTCTTCTTTGTCTCATACTATATAAAAATCTTTCATAATGGGTTTTAGTGTTTATTTTCATTTGTTGCTTATCTCCATAACTGCAAATGATAAATTAAAAAAAAAATCAACTTAAGCAGTTTATATAAATAGAGGACTGCCCGTACAATTTCATTTATTGAATTCAAAATAATCCCCCTCCCCCCGTCACAATTTATGAAAGTGAAATTAACTAATTACTACAAATGAAATACATTTAAAATAAAAATCGACAGCAAATTTGTATTTAGTAATTAAAAAAACATTTTTTTTTTCTAAATAAAATAGCAGTTAATTATCATCCTTAAAAATAACAATTAGTCATGTTAATTACTTAATTTCATTATTTTAATTATTCATTATTTTAATAATTAGTTACTCATTTTAACACCTTTTTGTATAGTGAAAAATAAGACTAATTTGCATAAAGGTAATAGCCATAAGCAGTATATCTATATGTATATATGAATACCGAAAAAAATAAGTAAGAAAAGGTTTCTTAAATTATTATTAAGGTTACATTTATTTTACGTTGTTTATTACTATAGAGTATAATAATTTAATTCTTTACTATTTTGCATATAGGAGTTAAATTTTTTAATTGCAATACTATTTTTACTACTTTCATTACTAGAGTATCATGTAATTAATATTAGCGTGAAAGATAAAAACCTTTGGTAATGGCATTCTAAGTTTTCAGTTATATGAATGATTGACATCGAAAATAATATTTATTGTTTTATACATAAAGTTTTAAAAAAGTGTAATTACTTCATGCAAACATTAAAATTTACTAAATTAGTTATCTATAAAAGTTGGTCTGTTCAAGTAAACCAAAACTTAAAAACTAAAGTGAAAATATCTAGTTGTGAATCCTAATAGAGAAATTTACTATGAAATTATATATTTTTTTCTGTTATACATAGATTTAAAATTCCTATTTTAATATTTTATATATCAAAACAGAATAAATTATCTACTAATATACAAAGATGGAATAGAATTTAGGGTAAATCAAAAGAAAAATTAATGAGAATTAAAAAAAATACATATACTAAATAGTGTGATGGCTAGATTCAGTGTAATCTTTAAAATATATACGATTTTTTTAAAAATATTATTAATCATATATAAAACTAACCTATAAATGTGTGCTTAATTATAAATTATTAATAGTATGATAATATAATTGTATTTATAGTTAGAAGCATAACTAGCAATTTTTACTTATTCCAGACAGAAGTATTTTAAAATATTTAGAATTGATTTATTTAAAGTCACTATTTTATTTTTCCCCTTAAAATATTTTTACATGGGCAGTTGTTGTTGTTGTTGTTGTTGTTATTATTATTATTATTATTATTATTATTATTATTATTATTATTATAATAATAATAATAATAATAATAATAATAATAATAATAATAATAATAATAATAATAATAATAATAATAATAATAATAATAATAATATACAATAGATTTAAAATCTGATAACATATAGATTAATAGTCATTTATTTTATAATAACAATAAGGTATGTATGAATATTTTAAAATAGTTAAATGCCATATCATTTTTAATTTATTTAAGATGATTTATTTAATTTATTTTTTATTTATTAAAAATGTACTATTTTGTGTTTTATTTCTCAGCATGATATTTGAAAAACTTAACATCAGGCACTTGTGTTTCTCTTCACTTAAAAAAATCAACATGTATATTATGGACAAGGATCAAACATGTATTCAAAAAAATCCTATGGAAATGCTTACATCAGTCAGAGATGAAAAATATATGCATAAGAGTTCGAAAATAGCCATTGCTTACTTACTGTTAATATTGCTTATTATTTTCTGATACTGCTTGTTTCTAATGATATACTTATAAACTTTTATAATGTAAAAGCAATTAGTAAATTTGGGTGATTAAACTAAATTTGTTAGAATTAGCCTTTGAACTGCTCTGCCAATTTTCCATCTGGCATAATAAAAAATATTTTAAACTCTATATTTTAAATTAATCTACCAAATATCCCAAGAAGAAATACTTAAAATCAACTACTATATAATTTATCAAAATTTTCAAGAAAATGCTAATTGAAATCAGATCATTGTAATTACATGTAAACAACTTATATGAATAGTAAACTAAAAGAACTTTTTAAATTGATCTCCAAATGCTAATAGATCCTTTTCTACAACCTTCACAGTTTTTCGTGTGTTTTATATTGCTGTAGAACAAACATTCAGAAAACACTTTTAACTTTATTTTTAAAAATAAGAACTGTAAAATTGATGTATTATTTTTATTTCTTATAGAGCACAGTATTTATTGGAATATATTAAGAAATAAACCAATTTTCACACATGCACTGTTTTGAGACAAATTGACATGTATTCATCCATAAACAAAGATTTTAAAGAACAAGTGAATCACTGTTCCTTTAAAAGTGAATCTCTACTTCCTGTGGATTATTCAGGGCTTGAGTCTATTGTATGCTTTATGTTTGAACAATTTGAACATGGTTTAAAATATCAGTAATACAATAGATTCAGGCCCAGAATAATGCATGGTAGGCAAACATTGGCTTATCTATAGATAAGCTTGAAGGACAAGTGATTCAGTTGTTTTCTAAAATCTTTCCTTACGAGCAAATGTGTTAATTTATATTAAACAGAATATATATGAAGGTTGGTTTATTTTATTATGAAAGTATATTTCAGCACTCTTTCCAGGGGCATGCAACTATAAAGAACAGAATATGAGTTTATTTTGTATTTATACAACTATATTGCATACAGCATGTTTATTTTTGTGTGAATGAATTAACTTCAGATGAATGATACTAAATTTAACAAAGGTTATACAGATTAAAAAATATATTTTTATAATATCTAATTTTTTTATTTACCTTCTAATATGTTTTCACACATGAAGTGAATTTTGATGGTAAAACATTTGTTCCTTATTGAAGTATTAGAGATGATATTCCTCTGAATTTATATAAATAATATTTTATGTTTATAAATAATGACTATCTTCACATTGTACACATATATTTATTAGAAATGAAATATTTCTCTTATTTATTTATAATGGATAGAGAAGTATATGCACATGTATATGTATATTGTGCAGTTAGGCCACAAGATAAATTGGAATAGCTTATAGAATTGTTTACCATAGTATTTGAAGATGATATTCATAGAAATATATTTGAGGTTGAGTTAGAATGCATAATATTTAGAGAAGTTAAAATTAAGTTAGTTGAATCACTAATCTGAGAAAACATATCCATGATTTATTTGAAATTTTATTTAATATTAAGCAATTTTAGGTTTAAAAAAGTGAAGTCTTTGTTATTATTTATGAAAATCAGATATACTAGGTAAATATCATATCAAGAAATGATATCTCAACATGTGGAATTATTGAACTTAATTAACTCTTTGCCCGCCTCTTACGAGGCTCCTCGTCGACATCTGACATTACTCTAACTCAGCCGTTTTTATACGAAAATATTCGTTCAATAGGTTTTTAAATAGATTTTTAAAAGTTCTATACGATGGTGCCCTCTTCCGAATTCTTTTACAACTAAAAAATAAAAAAAACTGCATTTAAAGCTAAACAAAGAAAGAAGCTTATTCGTGATTGGTTCTCAGCCGACAAAGACATTCTGATTGGCTGGAAAAAACAAAGAAACCGCCTGATCAAAGAAAATAAAGATAAACGCTGAGATTTTCATTTCGAATGTGATTTAAGTATTAAAAAAAGTATAATTTGACAAATTAAAATAATTTTTAAAAAGTAAACTAAAAAAACAAAATTATTTTCGAAAAATATCGAAGATTTTTGTAAAAATGTTGAAGATTTAGTAAAAAGAAATATTTACTTTTCTATAACGTAAAAACGATCTTTTTGTTTATATTATAGCTTTTATGTTGCCGATATTGAATATTTTAGAATAAATAAATAGCAATTTATTTTTGAAAGAACTTTCGTTCTCTTCATAACCTGAAAAATTAATAATATACTTTTTATAAACGTATCTGAGTTGAATTTAATATTATAGGCGAATATGTTTTAACAATAGGCTTTGTCTTCAGTTTGTGAGTTGGCCAATTAAAAGATTTGATTTTTATCTTATAAACCAATAATAAAATTAGCGGTTTAAGGGTTAAATGTTAAGTATAAGAAACTGGATAATAAATAATAACCAGTTGTATGCTAAATTAATTACTTATTATATTTTTTTCTTGATTTATTTGATGTAAATAAAATTTGAATTTATTTATTAATTAAACTTGATCTTTGTATTTATTTTTTGTACAATATTATAGCACTTATCATTTCTTTATTGAATCATATACACTTGGGTCTCATTTTATGCGATAGATAGGTTCCTCAGAAAACACGCACAAATGAAATCGTGCAAAAATAGATGTAACTTACATTGAAAAAGGGGGGATGCAGTCTGTGATTTTTCAAAATTCGTGTAAAAGCAAAGCACCAACATAAAATTACTTTAAAATTCACACACAAAAAAAATAATAAGACAATAAAATATAACTAATAAAAAATTTCAAATTTGAAAAAAATTGATACAAGACAAACTTTTTTTAACTATAATATTTAATTTTATTCAAAATAATATATTTTTATGCATAATTTACAGTACAATAATTTACATTTTTTTAAACATGTTTTAATTATTATGATTTTCTGGTGACAATGTAATTAGTAATTAATATTTGAGATGATGATTTTATTAATTGTTTACGAAGCTCACGATATCCAGACATACAACCATTTAGCTCTCATTGGAATTTAAGAGCACGTTAATGATTAGTGTCATTAATAAAAAATAATAATTGATCATGTTCTTTTTTAAAAAGCAAAAACAGAATGTGATTTAAAATGCAAAATTAACACGCACAATGTTTGAACAAATTTACATTATAATCTTGTAAAATTTAATATGTGTATACATGAAATGTGGAAATCATGATTTTAATTTCATTATTGCATAAAATCTTACTATTATAAAGCACTGAAAATATTGAAATTACTAAGATGAAAGTCGAATTCCAATAATGTGCTATTACTTTCAATATAACGTAAGTGTGCAAAATTTATTATTTAAAGCAATAGCGCATTATCGGAAATCGACTTCTGGTGAAACATGAATCGCGTAACTTCAAAATCATGTTAAATAAGTCCACGTAAAAAGAGACCTAGGTGTATTAATTGTAACTTTGTTAAATCATATACTACTTTACATTTACCCTGAAATAAATAAACATTTAATTAATTGAAAACTGATTAGAGTACATATTAAAACAGGCAAAACTCACTATATATTTTGCCACACAACAAGCTAGAGTAATCAATGGATGCCAGAAGGCTTGTGCACAAAATCCCCATCTAATGCCTACTCATCCAATATCCTCAGACTAGTTTCTGGCTTATGGCCTTCATCAGTGAGGAGCCTTTGATCTGAGAGCACTGCAACTAGTGGTGGTGGTCATGTGATGTTTATTGGCTTAGAGTACATATTCACTATAATGATTTTTGGAGAAGTTAGTATTACACATTATAAGAACATATTTGGAAATAGTTATTATGAATATAAGAAATCTAAATGTAGATTTATTTATAGGTTTTTATATTAAGTTTAAAGTTAGGTTTATAATTTATAATATTTAGCTATAGAATGTAATTTGGATTCTATAAAATACTCCTTTATTCCAAATTACATTAATGGTTGAATTCCATGTATTTAGATACTCCATATTTATTACATTTCATGGCTCTTGAATATATTCATTCTCAAAATATTTGTTTTTTTCTTAATCAGCAGCTACAACATCTATATAATAATAATAAAAAAAAACAATTTATAAAATAAATATAAGTTACTGAGAGCATTGCTTAATAAAATGTATAGTTTACTCATCAATTTTCAGTACTCACATTAAAAAAATTATCTAACAGACTTCATTTATATTTTTAAATGAATATCTTATGTTGAGAAGAGAATTTGAGCACTGTTGGAAACATCAGTCATTACAATTAAATAAAAATAATATTTATTCATTTAAATGTTACACACACATACTAATTATATACTAATGCTTGTAAGCATTTATTTTTTGAGCTAGTTGTAATAAGCTTCATGCTATCTATAATGAATGCCAGTTTTATTTTATTAAAAAAACATCTATTTACCAATAACTTTTATTTTTAAAAACTATATCATTATTTAGATCTGAAAGAGTAGATATTGTTCAAATTGTTTAATTTTCCTTAATATTTGCGTTAATACTAGAAATACACACACTTATATAATTCGGAAAGCAAAACTATATATAAATCAAATCAAACCCAATCACTGAATGATAAACTTTGTTGATTCTTCAAACGTTTTCGAAGGTATAACCTTCATTTTCAAAAAATACAAAAAATCTCTTCAATTTCCACGAGTTGCAAATATGCAAAATAGGCAAAATATGCTAATCAGGATAAGAACGTTTAAACTTGCCATTTCTTCAATATGGCGTAAAATGATTCTCTTTTATCCATCGCGTGTTCATCTGATATGATGTAACATGCCTCCTTCACCTTTCTATGCAGTTTATGCCGCTCTCTACACAACATGCTCAGCCTATCCGGCCTGCACTGATGGCCCACAGCCAACGAGTGCTGTACAAAAATAGAGGAGTGAGAAGGGTCCACTAAGGCCTTATTATACGCATATACATGCTGGGACAATCTTGTTTGAACAGATTGTAGTTCTTGAAAATGAAGGTTATACCTTCGAAAACGTTTGAAGAATCAACAAAGTTTATCATTCAGTGATTGGATTCGATTTATATATAGTTTTGCTTTCCGAATTATATAAGTGTGTGTATTTCTAATATTAACGCAAATATTAAAAGTTTTACATATAGTATTGTCTAACACACATTTGAACGTTATATATATATATATATTAATTTCCATTAATATATCTTTCATCTCAATTCCTTTGTATAACAATAGTCCACCAGCACAATAAATAGCAGATAAAAAAATAAATATGGATATGAACAGAATATGTTAACTAATACCACATACTAAATATAAAATGAATATAAAATAAAAATAGTAAAAATTGAATACATATATTAAAGATAATAGCAGGTTTAAATTTCAAAAAAATATCAACTACATCTGATAGTTTTTTTTTAACTGAGTAAAAAAAAACAAAAACAAATACTCTGCTAACAGTTTTTCAGAGTCAATAAATTTGTTTCTAAACCCAAATAATTTTACTAAAAAGAAATTATATATTTATATAAATACAAGCATGTGCATAGACCATAAATGAGTTTTGCAGTCATTTTTTTTTTTCGAATTGATTTTTTCTTTTAAAGAAAATGATATTATACTCAAAATAATTATAACTGTTTTTATTGCTAATTTCTACTTTTACTTCAACCAAATTCTTAAACGAATTTTAAGTTCTCATCAAAACACTTTATAAAATAACATTTTCATTGCAAATACTCAATGACAAAAATATGATTAATTGAATAATAATAATAAGCTTCTTCGAATAGTCAAATTAAATTAAGCAGTTTTAATCATTAAAAAAAGGTATTTTTTTCTGATTTAAATTAAAATCTCTAAAATCGACGATTATTTTAATTAAAAATTTAGAAAAAAATATTCATATTACATGTGTCTAAAAATGATAAAAAAAAAGCCTTTAAATTTCCCCTTACATAACTTTTCATGCTCTCTTTACATGAAAACAGAGAAGAAGGTACTACTTATCAAAACCTCCCTTAGATTATAATGTTATTTTTTAATTCTATAAAGTCTATTTACAGATTATGTAAAACTAATACATAATTATATAATAAAAATTCAACAAATCATTATAGATATTTTTAGAGACATTTAAAATTTTATATAAACCAATTTAATCACATTCATATCGGCTTTTTTCAAACCAAATTGTGCAAACGCTTTTTGAGAGTGTTAAATAATAAATGAATAACCTCTGACCCATATAAGATATAGAATTTATGCAGCAATAAAAGGAATCCTCTTATTACTATGATTCAAATATTTATATATGAGCAAATCTGAAGTACTGGCACAGAAGGTGTGACTATGACTGTTCTAAAGTCACACCTTCTGTGCCAGTACTTCAGATTTGCTCATATATAAATATTTGAGTCGTAGTAATAAGAGGATTCCTTTTATTGCTGCATAAATTCTATATCTTGTATGGGTCAGAGGTTATTCATTTATTATTTAACACTCTCAAAAAGCGTTTGCACAATTTGGTTTGAAAAAAGCCGATATAAATGTGATTACAATTGTATACAGACGCTATAAAAAATAAATGCTGATTTAAACCAATTTAGTAAAAAAAGTCACATCATTTTTTTCTCACGGATAACATTTAAATGCATAAAAAAATCAAAAGGAATTATTATTTATCAAAAAGTCTTTATTATTTCTTTCAAAATCAGTTAAAAACTAGAGCAATATTTACTTATCTACATTATAATTATAAATTTATTAAATGCTCACTATTATTTCAGTAATAGTTTTAACAAGGCTGTAAACCTTAGTAATGAGCGTCTGAAAAAATTGTCACTAGGGACCTCTGTAGGTCTTTAAAACACATGCTTACGCTATGAAGAAAAGAGCGAATCCTCTTCTTTTCTTCGACCTACTTTTATATATAAATAGGTGAAGCAGAAGTGTTTTGATCTAAGAGTGTGAAGCTATTAAATACTTCACTAATTAAGTCCACAATTCTTATAATACATTAATACTCGCGAAATCTTACGATTTACTACGAGTTAATGAAAAGATCTTAAAGTTGTAATTATAAATTTATTAAACGCTCACTATTATTTCAGTAATAGTTTTAACAAGGCTGTAAACCTTAGTAATGAGCGTCTGAAAAAATTGTCACTAGGGACCTCTGTAGGTCTTTAAAACACATGCTTACGCTATGAAGAAAAGAGAGAATCCTCTTCTTTTCTTCGACCTACTTTTATATATAAATAGGTGAAGCAGAAGTGTTTTGATCTAAGAGTGTGAAGCTATTAAATACTTCACTAATTAAGTCCACAATTCTTATAATACATTAATACTCGCGAAATCTTACGATTTACTACGAGTTAATGAAAAGATCTTATAGTAAGAAATATATTACGATAATTTAAAGTTGTAATTATAAATTTATTAAACGCTCACTATTATTTCAGTAATAGTTTTAACAAGAAAAGAAGAGGATTCTCTCTTTTCTTCATAGCGTAAGCATGTGTTTTAAAGACCTACAGAGGTCCCTAGTGACAATTTTTTCAGACGCTCATTACTAAGGTTTACAGCCTTGTTAAAACTATTATCTACATTATATAAAATTATAATCTATAAATTTTCATTTTATATTTAACTTATTAAATATTTCTTATTATAATTAATTTTTTTTTAGTATTTAAACTTGACACAAATAGTATAAATTATAGATATAAAATTAATTTTTTGATTACTCTGTCTTTTATTTTGACAACATATGGATTTATAGGTTACTACATCCCATCTCTTCTAACACACTGTCAACAAACAGAAAATGCTCTCTCAATTCAGTATTATCTTGACCTTAACATCATTACTCCTTTTTTCTTTACATCACTTTTCCATTTATAGCATTTTACCAATAACACATTTACGGTTGTTTTCTCAAAAATTCAACTTTTTAATTACTGTTAATTGACAAAAAATGTACAGTATACGACAAAAACTTTAATTAACTAAAAATAAAAGTAAAAAAAAAAAGTATAACAAATACTTTTCTTCATATTACAAACTAAAAATCAATCTTTAAAATAATTAATTAAAGAAATCAATAATATACTCGTACCTTCTTTTTTTTAAAAAAAATGTATTTAAATTGCTCATGTGGCCATTATGAGTCTTACATTACTATTCAAATGTACCTACTCTCTTTTATGTAATTTCACAAATTAAAATCTGTATGAATATATTTTCTTTTCTTTAGTATTTTGCATAATCTTTTTTTTTCTTTTTATTATTTCACAATTTTTGATAAAAAATTAGAATTTCATGTAACATATAGATATATGTATGGGCAAAGATTTTCTTAAGATTTTCATTTTTTAATCTATGATTAAACATTAAATACTTAAAAAAAAAAATAATGGACAGATGTCTATTAGCATTTCTTTTGATAGTCAAATTTTTTTATCTATAGTATTATTCTTCAGTTTATTAATTGCTCAAATTTCTTCTTCTAGTTAAAAAAAAGTCTCAATTCTAGCACTGCGTAATTTATAATCTTAATCTATATTAACTACATGATATAAACATCTTATTGCTATCAATATTGTCATACTTGAATTTTAAATAAATAAATTCTTTAAGTATTTAATTAAGCTATCATTTTAAACAATCTGTTTCAATTCAACTAATCAATTGTTTCATTACCAAATATGATTATATATATATACAAAACAAGTTATAAATTTCGTAACTTGCTGTTAGCTTGCACTTTATGATCACTAGATGGAGCTTTACCAATAGCCCCACTAACAAGCTTTGTTTACATAAACGCTGAGAGAGATAAAATTCAATATCACTTCCATTGTCTCCAATCTTTAGACCATGTTTTTTTTGTGTGTGAGTTTCTCATTAACCCATTTATGAATGTATGCTTTAATAATTTTAATTATAGATCATTTCTATTAATTGCAATTTAGCAGGGTAGATTATAAAGATATATTATATGATACTAGATTGCAGTTGGTAAATTAGAATTATGTTCATATTCTTAGCCATATCAATGAATTAATGTTTACATCAAAATAAATATAATTATTAATCTAAGTACTTTGATTTGCCTATTTGATAAATCATTTTAAAATATTTTATTACACAATTTATTTTATGATTAAGATAATTCATTGTATATCCTATACTATACTTTATCATCAAGGAAGTCATTGTTTATTGAGTTTACTTTCATCACCATGAAAGTATGATTTGCGCTAAAGATGAGTAAACACACAAAGCTGCCTTTTTAAAATTCTTTATATATTAAAACAATAATGCAAGAGTGGCTGAGTGCTTTCAAGTGACACAGACCTCATAATCATAGTCATATTGTAACTAACAAAACTAATAATGAAAATTTATGCAAATGAATTTATGTATTCCATTTTTTGGATATATTGTAGCACATGTCTTTTCTGTTAATGGTGTGATTAAAAATATACTCATACCTGCAAATTCATTTGTGCCTTACACATTTTAGGAATTCACTATAGATACAAATTTGAATTATCATAGAGCCAGTTGTGGTTCAATATATTTATTTGTTTATTTTTTAGTTATACATTTTTGTTGCCTAAATACAACATTTATGTGGTATATTTAGTTTGTCCAAATATTTAATGCATAAGTGGAGAAAATCACTTAGTTCACAATTTAATTTATTATATGTGGTTTCGCAAATCTATGAGCCACTTGCAAGCCAACTAGCTGTGCTCAGTTATAATATTTTTTGTTATATTCATGATTGTCCAAATATGCAAGCCAATCAATGAACAGAACTCATTTTACCTTTACACTTTGGCAGTTTTTATTAGTTTTTTTTACAGTTTGGCTTATCCAACAAGGAAATATTACTATTTACGAGACACTGTTGCTTCATTAGCATTGTTCATATGTTTAAGAATAAGTTTACTTTACAATATATTGTAGTAGAATAAAATACACATAGATAAATAAAAAATAAAATAGACTTTAAGTAGCTATATAGTATTGCTTGACAAATATTAGATAAATAAGTAGATAAGCTAAGAATTTTCTTGAAAAAAAATTCAATCTTAAATTTTTTGTAATTTGAAAAAAAATCCTGGTTTTAGCTGAATTTAAACTCCAATTGTTAATAATCCAGGTGAATATATTTGCCTTGAGGTTCTTATTTATATACTGGAACAACATATTAATTTATTTCCATTGACAAACTTTAATTCTATAGTGAAATGATTAAAATTAAGATTCAGCAAATAGTTTTCATTAAGATATTTCATTCGTATTTATACAATTAAAACAACATATTAAAATCATATCCAAATAGATTAAAATAAATTGATATTGTTTAATAAAAAATAATTAAAAATTTTCTACAAATCATTGACTGAAATGAAACCAAAAAAAAATTAATGACATTAATACTACATAGAAGAAATAGGTAGAAATATTTATTGATATATACAAAAAATAAAAGATCATTATAATTCATTATAATTTAAAAAAAAGTTTCTACAAATCAGATATCTGGAAAAATATTAAAATTAATACAAGATAAAAACAAATTACTAAAAAAAATCTAAAAAAAAAAAAATTATTTCTTTAAAATAAGGTATTAAGAAATCAATTTAATTGTATAGAAAAAAGATTATTCTATTAAAAAATAATAATAAAAATAAAAGTGACATAAAAAAACTTCGAAAAAAAAACTGTTAAAGATATTCATTCTATAAATAACAAAAATTAAAAAAAAACAACATTCTACTATAAATAATATTTCCTACAAAATACGTTTAATATTATATTTTTAGAAATAATTTATAAACTATAAAATCTAATTATGATATTAATATTTCAAAAAAACTATAATATTTAATCTCAGTTAATTTTTGTGCTAAATATAAATGGATTTTTTAAATAATAAAAAAGATTAAATAATAAGTGTAGTCAAGCGTTGATGGCCGATTGGTTAGCACAGCTGCCTTACAAGCAGTTGTCCTGAGGTTTGCTTCCTGGCTTATACTTTGACACATAAATAATAAGTATAGAAGTAGATAAAATCACATTAACAGGCAAGAAGACTAATATTAATATTATATAGATAGTAAAATTTATATGTTCAATAAAATAATGGAAATTTTCAATATTATTAAATATATTTATAATTAAAGAGGGTTTGAATCCAGACTCAAGCTCCTTTCAGTCATCCATTCTATATTATACAAGTGATACACATGACCATATTCACGTTAAAAAGATAAATAATCTCCAAATAAGTCTATATTGTGCTGAACCTGCATTCATTTGTCAGTCCGGATCATCATCACCCACACATATTGTATAATAAGTACTTGATGTATATTAAGACAGCAAATCCTGAAATTTTAATAGACAAGCTACAATATTCTTCATTCTCTGACTTCAGCCACCCCATACCATCAGACTTTCAATGATATAGACGGCTGGAGAGTTAGAAAGTGGAGAAAACTGAACCCTATCTATTCACATTTGAAGATTTGCTATGTTAATATAAATGAAGCATTGATTATATATATATATATATATATGGGAGCTGATGATCCGGACTGATATATAATGGTTATATATATATATATATTGTAACCATATATTTTAGTATAAAATATATTATTTGGTGTAACTAGTATAAAATTCTCTTTCTTCTTTTGGTGATTTGATTGGCTTGAGCTGCACTTTGAACAGATTACTCTCTTATATTATTTTGATAAATTTAAATTTGCCTCTTCCCATATGCTAACTCATATCAAAATGTTTAACTTTTTAAAATTTGACAACACATTAAAATTTGGTAAAATAGTATTAAAAATAATACTATATTTTTATTTGTTTAAAATGATCTTAAATTATTATTTCCATTCAATTAAAAAACCATTTATTCAATTAAAATTAATTATTAAAAATAAATACAGTAATTACGTATGCGTCTCAATGTAATAAAAGAAAAGAGCGCGAATTTAGGGAAGATCGTCTGTTAGTTTGCTTTTGGAGGGAGAAAGAAAAGAAAATGGTAAAGGCAAATGGTGTAAATTTGATAAGCTTAATTTTAAAATAGTTAATAAGTAAACGGATTACCACAAAATTTGCTACAAACGTAAATATAACAGTGGTAATTAATTATAAGATGCATTGCTAAATTTAAAAGTCTGTTCAAGTCGGCTGGCCAAGTGGATCGAATCACCGGTAATAAATTTTCCAATATTACATTTTTAAAATGTCGGGTTCCCAGTTTAAGTTTGAAAGAATTAAATACGTTTTGGTATGTTTTGAAATATTTTTATTCTCAATTTGGAAAAATTAAATAAGTATTTTAATTACAGAAGTTTTATGATTGAAATTTGTTTTTAAAAAGAAGAATTTTAAGTTAAAGTAAATCAAGTTATCAAATTTTTAATATTTCCGTTTTTTAATTCTAATAGAATATAATATTGATTGATATTTAACTTTACAATGCCAGTAATATTTGCTAGTTAATTTGTTTAACATTTGGATAATAAACATTCTTCAAATAATTAATCAAAGCTATTTTATAATTTTATCGTCGGTTTAAAATAATAAATAATTGCTTATTGTTTCCTGGTTAGTGGTAAATAAATACTGCATGGTGTGATAAACTTGGAACACTTTTAATAGAGAAATGGAGAGTTAATAACTTTATGAAAACTTCTTTAAATCTTATCATTTTTGAAGTTTCTGTTTATGTGCCGTAAGTTATCTAATAGTGTTATAATCTTCGAAGGATAAAAGCTGGGCTACTATAATTATACTTGCCGTATAGTTTTGTTGCCTCGGTTCCACGGTCATTAGGGTTATAAAATGCTATCACCAATTTGTGTATACACCTGCTAAAATTCATGTATTGACATAAAACTTTACTTTAGTTTTCTTATTTATATTTTGTGATATACTTTTTAATTTTATCTTATATGCTGTCAGTTATATTTATTAAGTTTAATTAATAGGGGTTGATAAAATATTATTCATAGCCCAAAAAGCTAAAGTACTAAATCGGTTTTCATCGTGGTGTTTGTGGTCTTTCCAGTTTATATTCCTATGCTTTCTTATATTATATTACATGTTATTTTAAGCAGTGTAGTCATTAATTGTCCTGTTAGCGTAACTATTAAGCAACTGTGTGTCGTTTTCTGAAAGTCGAAGAACGAGGGGTGTTTTGCCTTTAATGTGAAGTAAATATAATGTTGTTTTATATGTTAAGGGTTATCTGTGTGGTGGTTATCCCATTTTTTATGCTTGTTTTACCCGGGTGGTTATCCCGTTGTGTGTTATACGTTTCTTATGTGGTGTTTAAAAAATTTAGTTTATTTAATTCCTACGGTAGTGGAAGGATATGTTTTGTTAATATAAGTTGGGCAAAGTATTTTAGTTATTTAAATCCTTTTAGATATTTATCGGTTAGTTATTAAATGGTATTCTATTCAAGTCTTCATAATATTAACTGTTGTTGTTATTTTTCCGGAATGTACTTTACATTTTCCTTTAATTAATGATTACTTATAGCATCATACATATTTTTATTACAGTTATAAGTTTACGGTAGGGTTTATTGAATCTGGAAATGATGTTGAATATTTCATGATTGTGTGAATTTCGTATATCTCCTCAATATTCATTATATTAGATTGAAATAAGGTATGTTAGATTTTAAATACTGTCCTATGAAATGTATTGAAGAAAGTCGATTGAATTATATTTTTTATTTGATTTGTTTATTTATGTTTATTTAGAATATTGAAATTAATTACTTATTGTTCATAAATTTGTAAATAAACGTTGATTTATAATTAAACTTACTGTGCCATTGTATGTCTCATAACAGAAATCAAAACTTTGGATAGAGCATACATTGAAGAGATACATTGAATTACATATTATGTCAACATGATATAAGAGTTTATAAATATTTTTTGAGAAAACATTTAGATGTTTTCGTCTTTGGTAGTTTATGATGAGTAAGGTACAATAAAATCCCATTTACCTTTTCCATCATTGTGGTTTGGTAGTTGATTCTAGTATAAAATTATAAATGAATTATTAAACTTGTAAACAGATTTACCAAATAATGACATGATTAAATATATTTACTTAACGTTTTTAAATTGTCATTTGTCAGTATAATAAGAGTCTCAGTAATATGATAAACTATAAAATCAGAACAAGTATTTATGTTTATTTATTGAAAGTTTACCTGGACTAGCATTTGTATTAAAAATCATATAGACGGTTTAAAATATCATAATCTTATGTAGTTCACAAATTAGATTTGTACATGGTGGCATGGGTCTCATACATAAAAATGAAATCAAGGTTTAAAAGTAATAACATTGCACTTATAATTTGTATAATGTATTTTATCACTACTATGATAGGTATTCGTGGTAACCTGCTGGATAAATTAAATTGTAAAAAGTTTATGTTAGATCATTAGTTTGGTCTGTAGTTGTGGTCTTTGGTGCATAAAATAGATAGATGATATGCTTTTGGATACAGTTCTTAATAGTTGACAATGTACAGCAGGAATTGATTAGTGATCGAATTTACAATTCTAGTGCATTATATTATGTAATTGGGACACAAATTTTGGTTACAATTTATAATGCGAACGTGTTGAGATAGGTAGTTGGGGGAATGTTGTGGTATAGTTGGAAGATTTAGGTTACAATATATATATATATATATGGGAGCTGATGATCCGGACTGACTGATGAGGGCTGGTTCAGCACAAAATACATATATTGGAGATCAGTTATCTTTTTCACGTGTGTGTGGTCATGTATATCAGTTGTATAAGATGGATAACTGAAGAGAGCTTGAAAGTCTGGGTTCAAATTTCTTCTAGTTATGTCTAGCTTAAATATTATACTTTACTTATATTTAAATATATTTATAGTAAAACTAGTTTTTATGCATGTTGATAAAAGTAGTTTTGACAACTATAGTTACATCTATACTCCTACAATTGCTAAAATAAGAAAAACAATATATATGTTAAATAATAATAATAATAATAATAATAATAATAATAATAATAATAATAATAATAATAATAATAATAATAATAATAATAATAATAATAATAATAATAATAATAATAATAATAATAATAATAATAATAATAATAATAATAATAATAATAATAATAATAATAATAATAATAATAAATAAATAAATAAATAAATAAATAAAAGTAACATTTTACTAAAGGTCAACATGATTTTGTAGAAGGAAGAATTTTGCAAATATAATTAATAATGCATTAAATAATAAAAAGTCTTCAAATATCATTTGTTTACAATTTTAAAAAGTTTTTAATGTTATTGAACATAAACTATTAATTTATAATATAAAAAAAATTAGAATAATAAGCAGATTGCTCAATTTATTCAAAAAATATTTAAATAATTGATATAGTATAACGAAAATATCAAAACATTGAGTAATAAAAAGAAAATGAACATTGAAGTTATCCAAGGTTTTATATTTAATACACTGTTGTTTCATAATTGTCTAAATAACTTAGAAAATAGTAATGCAATGTGATCAATACTCAATATGCGTGATGATATATCTATTATAAAAGTACAAACAATAATATTCATATTACACTTAAAAATTGGCAAGAAAGCATTAACAAAATTGTCCATTGGTGTTTTGTTAAAAAAAATTGTATAAGTAAAAGGAAAACAAAATTTATATTAATATATTCTCCTTATATGAAGTAAAAATATTAATGTATATTTGCATTCATATGATTGCCATTAAAACAAAAACACAATGTGTATTAATAATAAATGTATAGAAGTATAGCACATACAATATAAAAAAATGTCTTGAAAACATCCTACTAACAATCTAATTAATAAATGTAGATAATTGATATCAATGTTTCACAAAGTAAATTAAATTTTTCCTTTGAATATTCTTATTACTATATATAAATCTGTGAGTAAGTATTAAAATAAAAAATATCAGTTTATGATCATGTCAACTATTATTATATTAAAAATGAAAAAAAAATCTATCAAAATATTTATTATTTAATGAACTTATTGAATAATTTTTTTTTGTAAAATAATTTGAAATATGTCTTAGAGAAACATATTCATACATATCTCTTAAAACTTATAAGAAATATAAAATTAAATAAGAAATCACTATAAATAGTCAAAATAAGAGTCATACATCACATGACCCTATTCTCTTAAGCTTGTAAGTTATAAACAATGAGGATTACCAATTCCTCAACAAGCTTTGTGATAAATGCTTAGCCAGAGTGAGCATTTAAAATATCTGTCAGGAACCACCACCCCAACTCCTGACCATGGTTTCATGCTTTGACACTCCTCAGAGAGGTACCAGGGTAAGTTCAGACACCAGATCTAAAAATACCAACACAAAGCCAAGCACCTATCTAAAAGTTATCTATTGAGTGGAAAATCTAAAATTTTCAGACACCTACATGTCTTCAAACCCAGCTATCCAACATAAATAGCTATATGGGGCTGATAGATCTTCAGCCATACCAAATACTAGTAGTCTTAGCAATATAAAATTGCATAAGACTTATGGCAGAGATTATAAATAGTCAAAATAAGAGTCATAGATAACATGACCTATTCTCTTAAGTGTGTAAGTTATAAACAATGAGGATTGCCAATTCCTCAACAAGCTTTGTGATAAATGTTTAGCCAGAGCCAGCATTTAAAATGTCTCTGTCAGGAACCCCCCCAAACGCCTGACCATGGTTTCATGCTTTGGCACTCCTCAGGGAGGTGCTAGAGTAGGTTCATACACTAGATCTAAAAATATCAACCCAAAGCCAAGCACCTATTCTATTGAGTGGAAAATCTGAAATTTTCAGACACCTATTATGTCTTCAAACCCAGCTATGACTCTTATTTTGATTATTTATAGTTTCTGCCATAAGTCTTATGCGATTTTACATTGCTAAGACTACTAATATATGGTATGGCTGAAGATCTATCAGCCCGATATAAATATTTGAGTTGGATAGCTGGGTTTGAAGACATGTAGGTGTCTGAAAATTTCAGATTTTCCACTCAATAGATAACTTTTAGATAGGTGCTTGGCTTTAGGCTGGTATTTTTAGATCTAGTGTCTGAACCTACCCTGGCACCTCTCTGAGGAGTGCCAAAGCATGAAACCATGGTCAGGGGTTTGGGGGGGGGATTCCTGACAGAGATATTTTGAATGCTGGCTCTGGCTAAGCATTTACCACAAAGCTTGTTGAGGAATTGGCAATCCTCATTGTTTATAAGAAATCACCATGATTCTAAATTATTACACAATTTATCTCTAGAAATAATGGTTATAAGGAAATAAAAAATCAAATTAAGAAGGATATTAAAAGAAAAAAAGAAGCAATAATTCAAAAAATATCAATAATGTATAAGTGAGGTAATCAACAATACTTTTATTATGTATAAATGCTATATCATTATACAGAATTCAAAACTTTCTAAAATTCAAAAGGTATTACCAAAACATAAATGATTTATGTTCCTACAGCACTGACAATCAGAAATAGTACATCATTTCCTTTGTATTTATCAAGGTCTTGAAAATACACACAAAACTATTTATGATATCACACCACAAAAAAACAACAACAACAATAAAACATTTACTAGAGGAATATAAAAAGGTATTTTCTAAAATATTAGAACCAATACTTTTATACTCTATGTCTTTTGATGGACTAGATAAAGTTTTGTTATAAATAATAATACTAAAAGAAATAAAACACAATCATAAATAAGCTAACAAATATTCAATAAATAAATAAAAAATAAAAGAAGCACAACATATATTGACCCTTGAACTTTGATGCATCTTCGGTTAAATTGACCAGATTTATGGAAATTAAATTATATAATTAAAACATTTGTAACTGTATTGTATCAATACTATAATTATATGTAACCAAAATATTGTAAAATATTATACTATAAATAAAAACGTTTTGAAAGATATATTGTTGTAATATAATTTTTATTTATTTATTTTATTTTGTATTATATGTAAAATTAAACAAATTGTAATTATTTAAATTGTTTATATGCAATGAAAATTGAACCTTTAAAATAATTTAAAATCACAATGAGAAGGCCATAACATATTTATATAAAAGCTTTTTTGTTTTATTGTTAATAATATATAAAATTATTATTGTTACGTAATGAGATTTTGCATTAAATTATTTATTTAAAAATTAGAAAAAAATATAGATAATTTAATAACAATTGTTTATTTATTTGATAATGTTGCAGTAAACTGAGTGATCTATTTATATTTGTATATGATTTAATTTATTGTTATTTTATCTAACTAGTAAATCTTTATTATATATTATATATTGAAAAATTGCATTTCCACAAAACATCAAATAAATTAATTCACAATACAAAGGTTAAAATTTAAGACAACTATTTTCTTTCTATAAAAGAAAAATTAATCTATAAGAAGTTATACATTTTTAATTATAAATGGGTCCCATCTTTTTCTGATAGTTCTGACTTGTGTTTCAGAATTAAGAGATCCACGTGCAGTTATTATTACATCTGATTGGCTGTACGTTAGCATGTTTAAGGTGCAGGTTTTGAAGGTTTAAGCCTTTTACGTTATTATAATTATACTATAAAGTAACTTTTTCCTTTAACCACAATATTTAATTCCAATCCTAGACATGGAAATCAAAATTTATTGATAGCAACTATTCATTTTAAATGTTATTTAATATATATATATATGTGTGTGTGTGTGTGTGTGTCTGTTTTCAAAAATATATACATACTGTATATTTACGTTATGTATATATAAATATACTTAAATATAAAATTAAAAAAAAACTTCAATATATTCTTATAAATTAATAAGCCTAATCACAATAAGCTACCTGATTTATTTTGTCTTAGAGGAATGACTATATATAATTCATAATCAATCTATAATGAATTTATCCGAATTGAAAAGAAAACAATTTTAAAATTTTTTAAATTAAAATTATTTTGTTTATATTAAATTCAGAACATGAATAGTTAAGATTAATTTATGATATATTACTATTTTTTAAAATAGTACATGATATAATTACTTTTTAAAATTTTCTATCTTCATAAAAATATGCATAAAATATTTAAAAATTGTATTGCTATTAATAATTTTATATTATAGATATAAATAATTACATTACTCACTTTTAAACAACATGTTCCATATCCAGGCCAGAACAACTCTTCCTATTAATAATATAATGAAACTCTTAATATTCTGCATAACAAGTATTTTCAGTATAGTACAGGATTCTCCAAAAGCACTGGTTAACAACATTTATATGGAATAACTTAAAACCACAATCATAAATATATCCCAATATCCATTTTTGCTATGTTTATAGTGTGTCTAGTGTATTGCCACATAGTCAAGCCTAAATACAAACACTTTGGGCACATATCAATAATACATATCCCTTCAATTCATAATGGAATCAGAAAAAGAACAACAATTAAAGCATTCTTAGATGGCCCTGTGATAACACTACATCATGGTAAAAGTAATATTACAATTAATAAAAAACCAATAACCATAGGAAGATACTTAGCACATATATTCAATCAAAACAGAAACACCAAATAAGGAATTATACTATTACTATGAAACAGAGCAAAAGTAGTTTTATTCAGACACCAGTGATGTACCAAAAAAAAAATTCAAAATGATATTATGAATGATTATCGATCAATTTAAAGTAACCTTAAATAGACATTAAAAAAATATAAAAAACAGTTGTAAGTACTATAATACATCCATCCATACAAGAAATAGTAGATAAATCAATGTAGTACTAAAACAGCTTCTCTAATCTCAAACAACATATATTTTAAAATGCTAAAAAACAAATATTGCATCAATGAAATAAAATGTGAATATGGAAGGATTTATATGAGGAAACCAGTTGCTCTACTTAAAAAAGATTAAAAATACAAACTGATGACTAGAAAAGAAAAATACAGATATATCTAAAACAACAGCCTATGTATGTACCAATGAATATAAGTTCAATTAAAAAAAGACAAAATTATTAGATAGAGACAAAATAATACAAAAAAGAAAGTTTAAAAAATTGTTCACATAACAGCAGGAAACAATTCTATAAATCAACATAATATGATAATTTATAATGTTTGGAACTATTCATTAACATTAATCTTAAAAAAAAGTGAAAAAATCAGGAGGGCTCTCATTGATTTTATAAAATTCCTATTGATTGTTGCCTTTGACAAAAATGTCTAGTTGGTTAGAGGACTGTCTAAAATTCAATATTAATGAATCTAAAATCCTAAGTTCAATTCTCTTATTATTATCACTGATCAATACCTGAAGAAAAGATGAAAATGATTTTACTCAAAATGAGTTATTAGTATGTGTATTATTACTAATAATTGAATGCATTTTGAAAGTTTAAGTTTGAAATTTTGTAAAATATTTAATAATTAATATTAGAATATGGGAATATTCAAATAAATAATTGCAAAAACTATAAAAAGGAGTTTGATGTTAACCGATGAAATGCTTTCATTCTAAGGCTGTATGTACTGGAATGTTGTAAAACTGTGGTAATGTTGTTCCTAATAGTTTTCCCTAAACCCCAATTGATGTAGTATTACCTACTACTAATTGTCAGTGTATCACCAATGCTTCCCTATGCAGTGTAAAAGTGTTTTAAATTTAGAAATGGCTCTGCTATCACACGATTGCAGGTGTTCATGAAAAAATCCCATTTTGGCCATGACTCGTATGAGAAAAACAAAATGGCTGAAGGCAATAGCATAATCATTCAACTGTGGGATGTCCCAAAAACAGAAGCTGATGCAGTTGCCTTTCTGCAGACTCAGAACATCCTGCAACATGCCAATAAATGTTAATGTGGTAAAGCTATGATACTTAGTATACAAACTTGGCAGTTTGTGTGCTCACTAGGCTCCAAAGTCATTTCTGGCTTGTTTGTTATTTCAATTGTTGTAGGTAGTCAAATGTTTTCAGCCAAAAAAGTTTTCTTATTAATTACAGTCACATATCATCAATAAATTTATATTTTCAATAAATCTGTTTTGTGTCACTGTGATGAATTTGTAAGGCAATCAATTCCAAATTTTTTTTTTTTTTTTTTTTTTAGTGTTGTTCATTTTGTTTTTCTTTAAAGCTTTAATTTAATATTACAACCAGACTGTCAGTATTGAAGGTTAGGGAGGTGGAGTAAAAACCCGTCTTTCATTCTTTATTGTAAACAAAAATTAAGTGACCTTTTTTGGGGGTAACTACTGTAATAAGAAGATAAACAAAAAGAAAAGGTGAAAGGAGGAAAATCAAAAAGCCCAGTCTGATTAATTACTGGACAAAAAAATGTTTGTTTTTTAGAGTACATTTGTTAAAGTATTATTTTTAAAAAAAAAGAAAGAAAGAAAGCCGACTCCGCTTAATTACTATAAAATAAATTACACTTTTTGGAACACATTACCTGTACATTGTAAGGTTATTATCAAAAAAGATGTATTATTAAAAAGAACCCCTCCCCCTCTTTTTGTAAAAAAGAAAAATGAAAAAAAAAGTAGCTTTTTTATAAACATGTAATCTAATTACAAAAAAAAAATCCACCATGTAAGATAATTAAAAAAATAACTACCAAAAAAAAAAAAAAAAAAAACAAAAACACCACTTTTTTAAACAAACTTAAAAAAAAATAAGAATAAGGTATTTTAAAAAAAAAAATAAAGGCATATTATTTAAAAAACACTGCTTTTTTATAAAAAAAAAAAAAAAGTGCTTTAAAAAAAAAATAATAACATACATTTTTTTTATTAAAATAAATTAAAATTTATTAGATACAATTGAACATGTTTATCTATACATAGCTATATTCTTTTTACACTGTTGCAAGGCATTCAGTCTGTAGAGCTTGCTGTGGTCTGAGATTGGGGCCATTGCCCTTCTTCACTCTTCCGGCAGGGTGACCTGAGCCCAGGTTTCATGAAAAAGCCAGTCCAGAGCCAACAATCTATCTCTATTCCTGAGCTACTTGAGTAATTTGATATAGATGTTGCAGACACCATGATTAGCATTTTCAAATATACACTTGCATCTGGATAGCCAGATTGCAAAGGTTAGAATAATGGTGATTCTAATATTTAAGAATATGCCACTCTTTATAGCCTTTTGAATGACTAAAACTTCTCTAATGTCGAGCGATATATTTTCATTAATAAAGGATCTGATCGGCTTGAGAAAAGAGCATAAATACAGGAGGTGATAAACTGTCTCATCTGCTGTGGCACATAGTTGGCATTGAGGGTTGATCTTGCTAAACCCTCTTTTCCACACCAGAAAATAATTTGTTAGCAGGGAGGATAGGTTGATCTTTAGCAAAAAGTCAATGTATTTTGGTTCTAAGAACCAATGTTTCGATTTTGCTATGAGTTGTTTATTGTTTAACCCTAGATCATTCTGTACAATTGTTTGATTGGTGTATATAAGTTTGTATGTTTGCCAATACATCTTTTTTTCCTCCATTGTATGGTGTGTTATGTTTGCTGCATTTCTGACATAAGTCCATATATCTGTCATGCATTTGCTGGTGAGCGGAGGTGTACCCATGGGTCTACTGTCAGCATGAGGTTTAGATTTGTTTGTTCAAGGCTGGCCACAGGCAGCACTCCCAGAGCCTTTTGAAAGTACAGGATGGACACTGAGTGCAAGCCAAGCCCATTTGATTCTTTGGTAATTTGAGCTTTAGCCAGGCTTATGGCCATGACTTTGCCATTCCAAAGCAGCCTAAAGCATAATGAGTTTATTGATTATTCAAATGTTTTGGTGGGTTAAAAAAATAACTTACATTTTTTTTCTTTTTTTAAAAAAAAAAAAGCCATATTAAAAAATAATATAAATTGTTTTAAGAATCAACAGGCCTGGGAATGTTATATCGCTATGTTTCTGCACATAAACAGTGCCTCCAAGTGATGATGTACAGTGGTTATTTAATATTCAAATATGTTTAAAAATACATATATACAAGCAACAAAGATTACAAATTATAAAATTATTATATAAAAGCCTTTTTCGGCAAATTATATACTTGAAGTGCAACATAAAAAAAGAATTGGTTTTAATTCTGATTCTTTTTCTGTATAGTGGTTATTTAACAAGTACTTAAATCTCTTTCTATTAAAACCTTATTACTAATTTATAAATCTTTCTATCAAAGTATTTTATCTTATGCATTTACAATATGGGGAGGGTCCAGTAGAGATAATGCTATTTCCACTTCCTAGATAAAAAAATATTAGTTAGTTGGGGGTGGGGCGGGGGTTCTCGGTTTTGGGGGCCCCTCTATGATTTTTCTGGTTTCGTGTCGTTGGTTCTTAGTCGTAATTTCTGGTTCTTGGGGTGGGTTTGTTTTTTTTTTGGTTTCTGGGGGTCGTTTTTTGTTTTTTGGTGGGCTTTTCCTGGGTCTTCAAAACAGTGTAAAAAGGACTTCATCTTTCGTTTAGATTCTTTTCTATGGGAAGGAAAAAAAATTGCAGGAGGTTCATTTGTTTGAAGCCTTCCGGGATGTTGGAAACTGTATATGGGGCTCTGGATTTGCCGAAAGCGAAGTCGTTTGTGGGGGGGCTGGGTTTGTTTCTCTGTGCGGCGGTGGGGTTCGCGTCTCCTGGGTGTGCTTTTCCTCGTCTTCTGACTCGAGCTCTTCTTTCCTATCACCTGCTTTACACCTGGAGGTGTGCTTAGGCCGCGGAGGGGTTTTGTTTCTTATGACTTCTTTCTGGCCGTTCGACTTTTTTTCCTCCTCCTTATTAGGCTCTTTTATTCTTTATGTAAATCTTTGTACCCCTTTATTTCTAAATGCTCTGTAATATATACGTTTCTTTAAATCTCTAGTCTTTACTTTTCTTTTTACCTGGCGGTCGTTTATTTATGTAGTGGTTTTTTTTAATGTCGAAAAAATTATTAATATCTTCAATACTCTTATTCATTTTAAATAATATAAATTATTCAAATACTCCATTAGAACAAATTGATAAGTTCTATTATCATAGTGAAAGAAAATATTAAGTTTACATTTTTACATTTGATAATAAATTATTTAATTTTTCTATGCACTCTATCTAGTTATAAGTATTATATATATTCAATAATGTTAAATGATTTTCTTGTTCCCTATATTTATTTATGAAATATAATCTTTAATGTTTATTGAAAAGGGTGATAAAGGGTTAAATGTATTTTAATTCACTTTTGTTATTTTATATTAATATTCAGGAAGGGAGATATTAAGCATAGTTAACATAGTTTCAATACTTTCAAATATTTTTTAAATCGTTTGTTTAATTAATTTAATCTCTAAGATTCTAATGGGTTTTATTTTAAGATGCTAATTTAATTTGTAATTTTTTAGTTTGTATTCTCTTATTTAAATTTTTCAGGAAAAATATTTTCCGATTCATTATCAAAGGGCGTAGATAAAGTAAGTATATACAGGATATCTTTAAATTTATTTGTTATTTAAATTTTTTTCGTAAAAGTATAATTGTGATAAGTGATTTAAATTAAATGAAAATTCTAAATATGTTTAATTAAATAATTTTAAATAAAGATTAAATTATTTAAAATATTTTGTCTTCATGAATAGATTTAATTGAAGATAAATTCATATTCTAATAAAATTAAAAATATTTCTCTAAATAAATATTATATATATTTCTTGTTGGGGGATAGATAAATTAATATTGTAATTTCATTGGATATGATATGGTATTGATTATATTTATAAATTTTAAAGACTAGAGTAATAATGTATTTATATTTTATTGAAAAAAAAATTATTATTATATTAAATATTTTTAATACTTGTTTCTAGTTCATCATTCTTTTGATAATTATTTAAATGTTAATATGTTCTGTGTTGGAAGAAATAATATGATTGATTTATAAGATATTCAAAATATAAATTTTAGATATGAGTGTCTAGGAATCTCTAGTCCTCAAGTTGAGTTCTTGCATAGATTGGTCGATTTTGTATTGAGTGTTAAGTTGGGTTTAATTAGTTTTGTAGTAGTTGAATGATTTGATGGGTGGTGGTGGAGACAGATACAATGAAAAATTGTTTCTTAAATATGATATTATTCAATACATCAACTTTATTTATATAGAATAATACTAAGGACATACAATAATTATGTTAGGATGCATTAATTTTCTCACCTCTAATATGGTCATATTTTTTTCTCATAATGCACAAATGAATATACCACATTTATGTAAATATCACAATTGAATTTAAAAACTATATCCTAGATGTTATTTATTAATTATACAGCAAATTATTTGGAATTAATAATATCATGGTTACCTATCTCTAGTTTTAAAAAAACACCTAAAGAATTTAATTTTAACAAAAAACTGGTGATATATTATTAACAGTTTAATTTTTGTTGTTATTAATTCTGATGTAATTATTAATTATTTTGAATATTATCCATGTAACTTTATTACATAGTTATTTTTCTGTAGAGTTTATCACATTCCACACAGAACCCTTAATGTCAAGAAAGCTGTAATAATTTGACAAACATTTAATTAAAAACAATTTTTGTATTATTTCCAAATAAATTTTATATTAGAGACTCTTTCTTATTTAATATATGGTAATTTACATTATTTCAAAATATCAACAATATTATTATTCATTTCAAAACTCTACTTGAAACACTTATATAAAGTTGTAATAATTACATTTGTTATGAGCATACTCATTACATAATTTTTTGTTTAAGTTTTAAAATGTATATGCACACATATCCTATTAAGGTTCAGAATCATCCTTTATGTTGTCTCAATATATATATATAAGAATATTTATGTGTTTGTTAAAAATACGGGTTGGAAATGTATAAATGAGTACTACTACTATTTATAATACCCCCCCCCCCCTACGACAAGTATTTTATTGGTATGTTAATAAGCATATTCTCTCACTTTTTTATATAATCTATTAATAAAAAATGATTTGTGTTAAAATGGATTTTTGAAAAATAGAATTTTTGACGCTATCTTAAATTTATGATTATTAAATTTAGAAATAAGATTCCTGTAAGAAAACATTTAAAAATAAAACAGATGATTTTATTAAGTATTTTAATGTGTTTATTATAATTTGATGACTGTTGAAAAGAAATAATTACATTTAAAAATTTAAAAAAATAAGAATGGTGTAAAAATTTTAACATTTCTGTATTTTCATTCAATTATAAAAATTGAATTTTTTGTTAAAAAATAATTTTCTAATGAAAAATGAAAATTGCAAATAATATTATCCCTGCAATATAAAAATATAAAGCTGTTTATGTTAATTTGATTAACTACAAACATTGCACAGAAAACTTCCATAAAATGAAAACATATCACAATAAATTATATACCACAGACATATATCTATTAAATATATTCAACAATTTTCTATAAGTTATTTTTAAAATTCAACCAATGATTTTATCAAACAAAATTGTATTTTTTTTTTTTAAATACAAACTAATATTAACAAGAAATTTACAATGAAAGAAAATATATGCTTCTAAGTTCTGTGTCTAAAGATAGTTTGAATACTTAAGCAGAATTATACAATTAAAAGATATTTATGATGATTATTAATAATTATTATTTATTACTTATATTTTTACCACAAGTTATTTTAACATTTTAATATTTAGATTTATTTCATAAACTTCAATTTACACACACACAAACAACACATAAATATAACATAAATAACAAACATCTTGATGAGATAAAATATTAGTTAATTCAAACATAGAATATATAATAATAATTAAACAAAAACAATCAAATAATTTATTGTGTGGTGTTCTTAAAGATAGGAAGCACTGGAATTAACAGAATTGAGTATGATCCATGGACTTTACTTCCAAAATCGATCACTGCATCTAATCAAGCCGGGCACTAATTAAATATATGTGAATTAAAAATCTAAGATCATTTAAATGTCAAATAAATAAACTAAAATAAACAAACATTATACATGTTCAAAAATACATAAGCATTACTTATAATTTGAGCTGCCTCAATTCAAATCATTCTTCATTTTAATTATTTTTAAGTCAGTCAACATAGCATAATAAATATTTTAATAAACTATAATTCCAGTAATGCATGCACTAATATCTGGGAAGAAATATGTAAAAGATCAGAAATATATGGGTAAATATTTATTAGGCATTACATTAGGCAATTCTTCATGTCTATCTTTGCATCACTTCAATTACATCATAGAAAGGCAGACCAAACACTCAATGTGTTCATTATTCAATCATTTTAGATATATGTGAACATAGTGGACTAAAAATCATTCTTATGCCTTATAACTAATTAGATACCATGAACTAATAAAATTCCAGAACAGTTTTGGCTGATTAAAGGTAAATTTGAACTTCATATTAACTTGGAGGATGATTAAAAAAAAACCATCTCTCCTAGTTAAACAATAGCAACCATTATGTGTTAAAATCCTTTTTCTTTTTATACCCAATCCTTATATTTTCTGATGGATTATCTATCTTCACTTTTTTTACTTAATACTAAAATTTGAAAATTCAAAAACAACTTCATTTTTGAATCATAACAAAAAAATACTTCAATCCCTTATATTTTATAAATAGATATAATTACCTTTACATAATACAGAAAAAAAAAAGCAAAATATATTTTAAAAATAGATATCCAGGACTAGAGATTTTAATTTATTTCAGGTTATTTCTCTAATCCTGTAATGTTATTCAAAGTGCACAAATCTTTAATTAATTTAACTTTTATTTAAATAGCTTCCTATCGTTCCATTTTTAAGTAACACAACAATGCTTCAATTTCCTTTTTAAATTTTACTGTATTCAATTGATTTCATTTTGCTTTATGAGTTATAAATAAAGCTTGCAACAGTGATGTTACAATATATATATATATGGATATAAGATATATATATATATATATATATATATATATATATATATATATATATATATATATATATATATAATGTCAACAACAAGTTTAATGACAAAACTGTTCTAATGTCTTACAATATTATAGAATATCTTACCTTAATTTATTCTATATAATATAATACACAGTAAATATATTCACTCAGTATTTAATACGTGCAGTGAAATTAATGATTTTCACTTTTCCATAAAAACATAAATTTATCTATCTGTTTATTTTATTTCCCAGAAAACAAATAGCTTTAAATTTATTTGATAAAAATATTACAAAGAATTTGATATTATTGTAATAAAAAAAAATCTCCACTTATATTTAAAAATTCTTTTAGAAATTCATGCAAATTGTCCAGGGAATTTTTGTATATCTTTCATTCTACAAAAATATCAATAAAGATCAATACTTTTCTCTTATTCTACAAAAATATAATCAATAAAAATCAATACTTTTATCCCTAAATATAAGCAAAGTTCATTTTAAAAATTTACTAAATGTTGATTAGATCATTTCAAAGAACAATTAACCTAACATATAAAATTTGATTTTTTTTTGTACTATAATTTTTTTTTTAATATTAAGATAATTTCTCCATTTCACTTATGCAAAAGTCTATTTATAAATATATGATCTTCTAAGTTTCTGACCTTATCCACCTGAATTTTAACCGAATAAAATTAACCTTATTTTGCCTGACATATGCTAAATAAAATCTATTTATAATAATTTATGTAAATATCTTATAGACTATAAAATGTTTTTTTTTCTTTTTTCAAATAATTAAAAGATAGATTGTTGTACTAATTATCTCATGTTCAGCCTTGACTTGAGGGAATTTATGTAGGTGGGCAAAAGTTTTTTATTTTTTATCACTACATAATAAATTCAATGTTTCAATAAATTGTTTTTAGTCTTTTAGAATTGAAAAAGACATTTAATACATTGAAAATAACTTTAAAGAATTGTATTATTCATTTTCATAAAACAAAAATACCTATTTAATGTGAGAATGATATTAGTCAATATAATTAGTATTTACTAAGAGAAATAAAATTATTTATCTTTGATAAAAAAATTTTTTCTTAACAAATTAATCCAAATTATAACAGAATTTCATTGTTTTCAATAATTATGCAAGGCTTATAAATATAGATAATATAATAAAATTTACAGTTTGGTTATATTTACTGAGTTAATTATACTATATTTTATTGTGGATCAAATTAACATTATAAGGTTATATATATATATATATATATATATATATATATATATATATATATATATATATATATATATATATATATATATATATATATATATATATATATATATATATATATATATTCTTTTTAAAAATAAATATTGCAATTCAAATTCAGGTCTGTATGATTAGGCACTTCTGCAGAAATTCCCTTTTGTTTTATGGCTTCATCTAAAATTCGATTTATTTTTCTTTTATAATTTTATATGTACATATATTACTTATTAATATAGTTTTGATTATATTTAGATATATATGAACTAAGATGTCTGACATTTTACTTTTGTTTTGAAAAAACATTGTCTGTTGTTAATTATTGATGGAAAGCATTTATCACTCTATCACAAAGGTAAACAATATATAACAAACAAACAAAAAAACCAGTCTAATTCCTATGCCAGAAATTGAATAAAGGTTTTCTAAATGAAATGAAATCTTTCAAAGTACTAGATAAAATAATTTTTAGTATTAACTTATTATATAATTATACTTAATATTGCTTACTTTTTTTGCATTTTATACTTTCTTTATTGTATTTTTTATTTCTATTCAGTATAATATTCATTTACAATAAAATAACCATGAAGCATGTTTTCTTGAAGATTTGTGATAGTGGCATATTAGTTGTATTTATATATTGGACTATTTCCATCATCTAATATAAGTATTGAAGCTCTTTAGAAAAATTTAACTTTATTTAAATATTCCAAAAATATTCAACTGTTAGTTGAATGTCTTTGGAATATGTAAATACAATTACATTTTTGTAAAGATGTTCAATACATATAGTAGATGATGAAAATAATCCAATATATAAATACAATCATGAAGCATATTGATTTCGATTAACACAAAAAAAAATGCATCAGTATGCTACACAAAAACAATATTAATTACTTTGTCATGCATATTTAATGCTTTTCACCTAGAATCTATATGATTACATTTAAATCAACTTTAAATTAAAATAGTTAACTTTGATCTTTAGAATATTAACCTTATCTTCAATATCATCTCTCTTTATGTTACTATCTTTAAATTGAACATCTCCAACTATTCTATAAGTTGCCATCTATTTACAGCATGCGATACAACAAACATTACTGTTTTTCATAAATTAATCCACATTCTTTTTTACTATTGTTTTAATGACATTATTTTGTTACTATTAATACTATCAATCTTCCTTGATAATTTATTGCAATGTTATCTATGTTATACTGTTAAATTATACGCTAGCATGCCTTCAGTAATATCATCTCAATATCAAGCATAGTAATAATTTACCTAATATGGTTATGTGCTATACCAGACAAATCTGACCTTTTAAATAACCTAAATAAATAATGACATTTGGACAGTTTAAAATGGAGGAAAGTTGTAATCAATACAATATCCATTATCATGTCACAGTTTGAATATCTTATATAAAATTATCCTAATTTTAATTCTTTTATTATTGACAACTGTTGTTTCAGACTGATGCATATCTTCTGTAAATATTCAATAATGAACTATAACTAAATATGGATTAGATGTTTACAAGCAATTGTGTCTGTGATCTATAAAGTATATGATAATGAATAATAAATAAATCATAAACAACAGACATATAAATATATTTATAATAATTATATATATAAAACCTTTTACAGTACCTGCTTTTGTACCCTTTTCAAAGTTAAGCATCTATATTAACATTAAACAATTATTGTAAATAAAACACTATCTAATGCTATAATTGGTTAACATTAAAATAGATTAGCATTTGAAAAGGGCACAAAAGCATATAAAAATTTTTTTTATGTACAATTATTATTAATATATATAAGTAAATAACTCCGATTATATGTAACTGAACAGGAAGTAAACAAAACTTCCAATGAGTTACATCATGCTTGCAACCCAATCATAACCATCTATCAGCCCAGTAGTCAGACAAATCCCTCAGGCTGTGGATACACTAAAAACATACATTTTGTCAAGCAATTATTATAGCACGTGTGACATTTTTTCAAATATATATATATATATATATAATTTTTATAGAAACTCTAAACATAATTTTTTATATAACATTTTTTTTTATTAATTACAATGCTATCACAGATTATTAAAACATATGATCAAAGACCTGTGAAAAAGATAAATGATCCTCAAAATGGACATTTTATGCTGAACCAGCACTCATCAGTTGGCTCAGATCCCAATCTCTTACACATATCTTCATCATTTGTTCAGTATATATCTAGATAGCAAATTACTGTAGCTTAATTGACAGGTTTCAAATTTTCTGTAGTACAATATTAATATAAATCATTCTAATGAAAATATATTAATAACTGTACTAATTATTTATCAACCTAGACATTACCACTAGCTCAAATGATTTTTTTTAAAGTCTTATTTAATGGATAATGTATCTACAGTTACATAGATGTATCAACACCTGATTTCTTTGCCCATGTTGACAGTGCTGATAAGTTTCACACTTTTCACACAAAGTATGGGCAATATTCACTTTTATTACCTTGCAGACAGGTGTACAATCATTGTAATATATTCATAGAATCAAAGCAGAGTTTTAGTTTCAGCAACCTTTAAATATGATATGAAAGTTCAGTTATAATATATGTAAATAAGTAAATAACTCAGATTATATGTAATTGAACAGGAAGTAATTTAAGCTTCCAATGAGTTATATCATGTTTGCAACCCAATCACAACCATCCATCAGACCAGAAGTTAGAGCAACTTCTCAGATTATAGATACATTAAAAACATACACATTGTCAAGTAATTTATATAGTACATGTGACATTTCAACTTCATATATACATTATTTCTAAAAAAAAACTAAACTTAATTTTGTTTATATATTTTTTTTATTAATTATAATTCTATCATAGATTACCAAAACATATGATCAAAGACATGTGAAAAAGATAAATGATCCCCAACATGCACACTTCATGCTCAACTAACACTCATCAGTTGATCCAGATCACAATCTCTTACACATACCTTCATGATTTGTTTAGTATATGTCTACACATCAAATTACTATGGTTTAATTGACAGGTTTCAGAGTTTAAAACATGAATTTGAGTTAATCAAAGAATTTGACACAGAAAAAATGAATATAACTCCATTATCAAAATTAACCAAAGCAAAAACTATTGTTGAAAATAACAGAAGAAAATAAAAATATGGTTTGTTTTGCATTACATTTTATTTTTTTAATAATTACATGAAACAAATTAAGTTCTTTAAAAAGTCTTTATTATATTTACATTAAAATTTAATCAATTCTTTAAAACTAACTTATAAATTCTCAAGCTTAAGACATACCAACTAGGCAATAGAATGATTTGATTAAATAAGAATCCTTGGTCAACATCAGTGATAGTTTGCCATTTTTCTGTTATTATATTATTAATATAATTTATATTCTACTATATACATTTTAAAACAACATAAAGACTTTAATAATTCCACATCATCAACATGAGTAAAATGTCATAACAATATCACATTTTCTTTTTAGATAATTTTTTTCATTCCCCTCTTTTAAATAATTTTTTGTAAGTTCTTTTTGTTCATTTCAGATACTATTTTCAAGTGAACTTTTACCGATATTTTTTTAAAAAAAAAAAAAGAAATAGTAATTTGGAAAGAATTTTTAAGTAATCAAATTAAATATATTAAAAAATTTACTCTGTTATTAGTTGCTACAATATATAAAAAAATTTAATTGGTATAACAAGCAAACTAAAACACAATATGCACATAATATTAATCTATACACTACAGTTTGATAATTGAAATGCTTTCATTAAAACCAATTCTTAAACAAATCAGGTAAATTGCTCAGGAAGACAAATAGTGAAATTTTCAGCCTGATTTGCTCTACATCTTAAGTAGGCCAGCTCAATAAAAGAATAAATATTTTGAGAGAAAAAACATTTGATAGCTATAAATAGAAATCTTTTCTTTTCTTGCTACATATATAATGGGCGTATTATAAATTTAAATAAACTAAATTTCTTATTAAATATAATAAATTGAGAAACAAATACACAACCAATTGTTTAAATAAAAATAAATGATATTTTGATGTTATCTAATATTTAAAACTTTCGTATATGGAACTACATCTTATTGCCCATCAATATATTAAAATTTTGCCACATTTTGTTTTCTTTTTTTAATTTATTTATATAAAATTTAACAAAATCTAGCAATGTTGCAAACTATCTTCTTCATTGGAATTCAATTATTACTAATCTGAACATAATAAATATAATCTTACACTATTAAAAAGCATTTGTGAAACCATATATATATAGAAAATACTGATTTTTATGATTATTGACCAATTGACAGTGTTCTACATGAAAAAAACTCCAGCTGTTCTTAACATTGGAAAAATCCAATAAACATTTATCACACATGCATATAGTATCTCTAATTTGATAATGTAGATCTACAAAAATATACAAAATGCATTCAATTGTTTCTCAGTCTTGGCTATGTTTCAAAATTAAGTTTTATAATTTGGAATTCATTTACATAAAGTAATTATTTTAAATAGAAAATTATAAAACAATAAATATAGAGTCAAACATAAGTTCAGGGTTCACTACCTCTCCATCAATAGGGAATTACAAATAGCTGGACAACCCTTTGCTAAAACAAATTCTAGTATTTAATTAAAATAATTAATATATTCAAGGATAGTTTGTTTAGTGCTGAATAATAGTTCTAGATATTAATCTACAAAATAGAAAAAAAAAAACTTTTCTAATAATAAATACCATGATTACAGCCTGTATGCATTTTTCAATATAGAATGTTATAAACATCTTTTTATAATGTAAACAAGTATCAAATCAAAAATTCTAAATTTATTTTTTACAAGTCTATCAAATATTTTTATCAATATAAGATTCTCTCTCTCTCTCTCCTTTTTTTTTTAATTTGCAAAAATAAAAATGCCAAATCTTTATTTGTTTTACCATTTTAAACTAAAGTAAAATCTAAATACTTTTAAATAAAGTGTGAATCTAATAGAATTTTCAATTGCAGCAAATGCATGTTCTAAATTAAGAAATCATACCAATCTGGTTAAGTCACATGGTAAAAACTTCAGACTGTCAAATTATTTTCAAAAGGAGCAGCAATTTCATTTAGTAATGAAAGCAACTTAATCAATCCTTTCATTCACAAAATTAATCAATCTAAAGTAATCTTAAGAAATGTCAGTAATGTTGGTTGAATTAAACTTTTCATTTAAAAAAGTTCTGATAATGACAATAAGAAATAATTAAAAATTGTTACTCTTCAAAATTTTTAAATCTAAAATAAAAATAATAAGGGTTTGTAGGTCAAGAATCACTCAAACATCATAGTTCCATTATACTGACCATGCTGGATTTTTTCTTTCACTTTGGAGATGAAACTTTAATTTTAAATCTGCTATTATACTAAAACATACAAATGGCAATAAAATATGTTCTAAACGTTATTTAATTAATTTTTAATAAGGCCTTGTGAGGTTTAGAGGAATTGTGGGATGACTAACTCAATAATTAAAAATAGTTGAATCACTGCATATCTTAATAATATAGTAAAAAAAATCTCAATTTATCAATTGCATTGTACTTGTTCTAAAAATATTCAAACATCTCATACATCCTTTGTAACTAATCATAATGATAATTTACCATATTTTATTTTATTTTTAAATAAAATCTTTCTTAACAAAAAACAAAAAAAATATATACATTTTTCTGATAATTATTTACATATAAATTTTAAATTACAGATCTTCATACTTATTTATATATTATTTTATAAGTTTCTTTTTAATTAAATATTTTAATGTTTAATTAATGGAATTTTATTCTAATAATACTCTGATTATGCATGAAATAGTTTAAAACAGAAAACATTAAAAAAAACTGATCATATAGATTTTATCCATAAAAAGAAGATAAAGTGGCTTCTAAATGGTCCACTATTGGGCATAAACCTTCATAAGAGCCTCTTATAAAAAGCAGCAAAGAAACAGAAGGTAGTAGAAGGTCTTCTAACTACAGATTGATGACAGAAAAACAGGTGGATATGTTATCATTGACCCAAGAGGCATTAGACATTGATTTATTTCAGAAAATCATTTACAAGAGAAATAAAAATTACAAGTAAAAAAAATCATAATTGAAGTTTCAAATAATACTGTCAAGTAAATCAAAAAAATCAAATTCATTTAACTCCTAGAAAATTCTACTTTTAATTTTTTTTAATACACTAGCAACATATCTTGTTAAGGTTTGTACATAGCAATTGTGGATATTTTTAAAATAAACAACTGGAGATAAAAATGCATGTGTTTAATTTCTTTTGTTAATGTTGTTACACTTCATTTTTAAGCAGATAATTTATGAATTTGAATATGTACTAGAATATTATTATACAGCACAGTTGATTTTAAAAATGCAATCATTTTTGGTCTTCAAAAATTTTTGAAAGAATTTATAATAATAGCTGCCATAACTTCATTTTGTTATCATATTCTCACAATTGTGTATTAAATGATTCTATTGGTTCTTTATTTTCAAATTTAACCATGAATCCAAGAATTCTTTTAAGACATTACTGAAATTATACAAAAATATTCTAAAAATTAATAATATTATTGAAGTATAGTATTATAGATATTACAAATAATAATACAAAAGGAACAAAACATTAAAAAAATGTACTTGGACCAGTATTAAAAGAATATACCCTAAAAAGTATGAAGCAAACTATAATCATTTTAAATAGTATCCATGCACCAATGCAGATAATGCTGAAATATTTCCATTAACAATATAATATTTATTTAAAAAATGGGGCATCAAAAATGTAATCATTTTATTTGCATGAAAGTGAATTTTCAATAGACATAATGTTTATTATAAAAAAATTATATAACAATTTTCTCCTTCCAAAAAATAAAATTATTATTATGGAGATATAGGATAGTCAAAAATTTAAAAAAAAGTATTTTTATTTAGATAAAAAAAATTCCAAAACATAGTATAAATAAAAAAGCAATAGGGAACCTATTATTATTGACATGTACAATAACAAGTACTTGAATGTGAATAGTTTTCTGTAATTTATGCTAATAAATACAAAATGATAAATGTTTGAATGTGAATAGTTTTCTGTAATTTATGCTAATAAATACAAAACAACAATGTGAAAATTGACTTAAGTGAAAAAACTTCATTGGTTGAAATGAATATTACAAACCATAAGCAGTCTTCCTCCCTCACATTTGCAAGAATATATTTAGAATATAAGAAGAAACTATTAATAGTAAATAAGAAACAGAGATGAAATTTTAGAACATGAACACTGTTGTGCATCTATATAAAGAATACTTACATTTATTAAATTTTAAATCTATATTATAACAAGATGGGAATTTGGGGTGGATCTGGGGTGATAGTATTGGATGGTGACTGCATCTATATAAAGAATATGTACATTTATTAAATTTTAAATCTATATTATAATGAAATAGGTATTTGGAGTGGACCTGGAGTGATGATCTTGGATGGTGACTGCATCTATATAAAGAATACTTACATTTAATAAATTTAAAATCTATATTATAACGAGATGGATATTTGGGGTAGAGTTGGTGTAATGGTGTTGGATGGTGACTGAAAACTCTTCTACCAAATAAAATAAGATACTTCAAATAATGTTAAATTAAGATATTCTTACTATAATAATATTAAAAATATATAAGTATTTTTATATATTAAAGAGAGCATGAGAGCACATGAAATCTCAGAGATCAGCCCAGGTAACTCCTTAGAACAAATAAAAGGATAATCAACCAGAAACCAAACACATTATAAATAAATAAAAGTATAAGTACTACTCAAAAGTAATAATCATCCATCATCATGAATGATCTACAATGAAATAAATCAACAGCCAATTTTGTGATTATATTTGAAATGGGTCTACAGTAGACAAAGTCAACTATTTACCCAATTCTAGATTGGGTCATTTATTTAACCATTACTTTGGATGCACCAACCTAAGTACTAATCCATTAGAATATATAACTAGAATATCAATAATAATAAAACATGCGGATCATCATCAATGATATGGTGACTTAGTATCAACTATAAACTTAAATTCTGATACAGACTGAACTAAAATAAAATGTAGTGCATATGCTTTAAAGAATATTCTCTTTGCACCAAACAAGGACAATGTTATACCGGAATGCCCTTGCACTAGAATACATCCCCTTTAATATATCAGACCATTATGCATGAATCTAACTCAGAGAACATAAGTTTTATAACTACTACTGTGATCAAAAAATACAACATATTATAATCTAAAAACCATTTAGAATCAAGTCACTGGAATAATTTTAACAATTGAATAAAAGTTTATTAATAACGATAACAAAAAACAAATGAGGTTAAGGTCTATAGAATAAGGCTATATATATATATATATAAACTTTCTGATTTTGATTAAGACACAATAAAAACTATGACACTGTTATTTACATGATCAATACATAAAATTCAACTTATTATATTGTGGTCTCTATATATGTTCCAATAGGTTTACTTAAAACACATTCACCATATAGATGTGTGGCTAATAACTTCTGAACATATTTGCATTGTCATAAAATAACAAAAAATGATTAAAATTTACATATGTGTGGCTTAAAATAAAACAAAATTTAATTTATTACATTGTGATTTACAATGGCCTCTTAATGAGTTTACATACAACACATAATGGATACATTTCAATTGACATTTTACAAAATTTAAAAAATGATTAAAATTTACATATGTGTTCTATTTGATTAACATAAAACAAAATTCAATTTGTGTTTTACATAGATGTTCCAATAGGTTTACTTAAACATGTGCACATATTATAAATAAAAATCATTTATTATATTTGAATTTATCAAAATAATGAAATTAAAAATATCTTTCATAATTAATTCCATTTGGAAGACATACATAAAATTCATACATACACATGTGTATCAATAAAAATAAAGATGATATGAATGAGTTATCCAATTCTCTCATAATAATTTATAGTTTCTTTAAAAAAAAGTAATATCCTATAACAATCTCTCCCCTAACAAGATACCATTGATTAAAATTTATGTCTTTAAAACAATACAGCAGGTATATATTTTTTATAATCTAAAAAGAGGTTCTCTTGCTTTTTTTTTAAAAAAAATAGGATTGTCTATGAATTAATTCTTTACACTTAGCTTTTTTTTTAATTAAAATTCAAGCAAAATTATTTACTAGTTTTAGTTTTTTTTTAAAATATAAATTTTAAATGACTTAAAATAATATTATTCTCCCTCTCTCTCTCTCTCTCTCTCTCTCTATATATATATATATATATATATATATATATATAGAGAGAGAGAGCCATATTGATAATACTTTGGTATTATATATATATATATATATTGTACCAAAGTACATTGATATTAAATTAATTGTATGAGTCTCATGTTTTAAAAATATAAAAATGTAATATTAAGAGAATAAAATGTAAAAACTAAAAAGCAGGGGGGAGGGGGAATTTTGTATTAAATAAAATAAACTGAAAATTCTGTTTAAAATAATAAGCTGTTTGAAATAAAAGATTTTTTTTTTGTTTAAAAGAAGGAAAAAAGTCTTGTAATAAATAAATGATTTAATATTCTTTAAATGAATTTTTAATAAATTAATAAAGAGATTTCATTTTGTCTTATAATAAATAAATATATGTGCGTGTGTGTATGTAATTTTTAATAAAAGTAGATGCAGAAGCTGATTTTATTTCACGAGATGAACACTGCTGCTAAATAAAGTTTTCCATTGTTTAAAACAGTATAAATAGCTCAACTTTTGTTCATTCTTGGTCTGACTTTCTCATTTTAATAAATATTTCTTAAAGTAGTATTTCCAAAAAATGTTGCACTGTTAAAACCAATGTATTTGCAGTTGACCGAAAGCTGCTTTCTACTCATCTAAGATCTGTGATTAGTTCGGAAAGTAATCATGTTGAAATAGACTAAATGGACAGCGGAGTGCGGGAACACCAAACCAGCCACGAAAATCATACCAAATCACAGGATCTATGGAAGAATCATTTTATCAGTCATCGATGAGTTAAGAAATAATTCCATTATGCTGTTTCTGTCGTATTTTAAAACCTAGGTAACTATTTGACTTTGATATCTAAACATTCCCGATTTCCTTTTAAAATAAAGATAGACTTTATTAAAAGAACTTTGAACTTTTTGAATTAAAGAAAGAATAAACTTTAAACTTAAAAAAAAAATTAATATTTGCAATAATAAAATAAGTAAAAGCAGCTTCTATTAAATAATATTTTTGAAATAATGGCATGCATGTATGTGTGATTTGATTTTTTTTAAACTTTAAAAAAAAAGATAAATAAAATATGATGTAACATGTATAATTTATTTGCTAAAGTTATATATTAAAATGCTTATTTTAATCTTTAAAAAAAGAAGTGTGTGTCTCATTATAAGATAAAACGATTAATTTATTTTAAAATAATATTAAAAACACTTAAATTATTTTTCTTAAAACATTTATGTTTATTTCTGATACATGCGGGTAAGTATAAATATTTATTTTCTTAATAAGAATAGGAGAAAAAAATCTAATCATTAATAATAGTATTCCAGAAAAGATTCACTAAGTTAAATCTATAAATGTTTAGTATTCAGTATAATGTTGTTATTATTAGTTTTAAAGGATTGAAGTATTATTTTTGAATGGTTCAAGGAAAATTATCTTAGTTTTTAAAAAAAAAATAGTAGTAGCTTAGAAGAGGCAGTGTTTAAGATATACCTTTTGTTTTATCTATTTAGTGGGTGGTTGGAACCAGTTGAGCTAGCAGGGATTTTCAGGTATCAAATTATGCTGATCAAATGGACATGCTAATTCTAATGTAATTAGCTGGCGCCTAAGGGATTTTTCTTCTTTTAAAAATAAAATAAAGTGTTTATTTGATCAGTGTATATTTGGTAGTCGAGTATTGTATGTTATTGATAGTTTGCTATTGAGAATAGTTGACACTTTACCTGAAAACCAACCATTTTCTGAAAGGGAAATCTAGGAGGACAAAATATAATAAGATATTAGATAATATTTTATTTTTCGATGCTTGGTGTTTGTTGTTTCCCATAAGCTTAAGTAGTAAATTTTAAATTGTAGTTTTATATTGTTAAGAGATTTGAAGGTAGTTTTTAAGTAATAGTAGTTAATAGTATTATCTTTATTAGATGTTCGGAGGATGATTCAATATATATATATATTATATATATATATATATATATATATATATATATATATATATATATATTTTTTTTAGTAAAATTAAGTAATGTGATGAGAAAAAAAAAAATATTAATTTTATATAATAAAAGAAGTGTAGGATCAGTTAAACTAAGGTAGTTTAAATTAAAAGAGAAAGAATGGGTAACAATTAATGTTTTTGTTTGTGTGTTGATAGAAAGGTAATACACAATTTAAATATTAATATTTAATTTTTTTTAAAAAGAAAGTTATAATGTAATATAGGAAGTATGGTAATTATTTAATTGTTTTATATTTCAAATATTAAAATTTTATTTTTTAAATAATATTGTCAATCTAATATATTTATATTATTTTGTTTTTTAATTATAAGAGGATGATTCATATATATATATATATTTCTATGTTGAAAGTATATAAATTTCAATTATTCTCTTGAACAAAAACAAATATAAAATCATCTATAAATTAAATCTCTATTTTTAGAATTTTAACTTAAGTAAAATTATTTATTTGCTCTTTAAAATGCCATTTTAAGGAATTGCATTAAGAGAACTTATTTAAAATTTCATTATCACTATATATAACATTACTCACCATCACCTGTATATACCTTTATCTACACTTCTCTGCATATAGATGATATAGTATATGTATAATGAACTCTTCAGCAAGCTAAGGTTCTCTCTGGGTAACATCATTATCAAGGAAGATATAATCAGGTAACTGATAGTGTTCCCCTTTAAGTTGACCCTTTTCTCGATGGGAATTCAAACTCCTCTATCACAAACTATGGAACCCTTTGATTTGCCATCCTTTTTGGTTCCTTCAGATCTTCAAGGGACCTCTGTATAACTCTTCAAACACTAACTCTGCTAGCCAATTATTCTGGCCAGATAATTACTGCCAACTCTTCTAAAAAAATACTGTTAGCCAACTCTCATAAAACTATTAGCCAATAAAAACTATTAGTCAAACTAAACTATTCTTTTTATCAACTCTTTCTTAATTAAAAATTGTTTTTCTTATCTCTCTTGATTGGAAAAAGTTAACTTCAATTCACTTTAATCTTTTGAAATTTTATTAAAGTATGATCTACCAAGTTTTCAAAATATATTGTAGAATGTATACAAGCATTAAGTATAAGATTTCAAAGATAAATAATAGAAAATTTTACAATTATCAGAAACATGCTTGTTTTTAATTCTAAAATCAGAATAGAATATAAACATTTATTTAGAGCTTTTAAAATTGTTTATATATAATGAAAATTTATTTTAAATCCAAAATTATTTAACATTTTATAGGATTATTTTATTTCAAAAAATGTAGAAAAATATCTACAAATTTTTTTGTCTATGTTTATTTCTACTTTTTCTTTCAACTTTATATATATATATATATGATATATATGGATATATATATATATATATATATATATATATATATATATATATATATATATATATATATATATATCTGTGCACACACTATACTATTGTGTGCTATGTAACATAAGTGTTACCATATCAAATCTTAATTAAAATATAATAATTTTTCCCTTAATAAAAATGATCAATAATCCTTTACTTATTTATTTCCTGAAAAATGATTGTTGTAAACAAAATCAATCAAATTAAAAGAGTTTTTGTATCAGCAGATATAAAATGGTCAAAACATTATGTTATACCAATAGTCAAAAAAGCTGGTTAAAGATTTTGATTTAATTGAATTATTCTTTTTAATACAAATATCTTCTTCCATAATATAATTTGTTTTGATATATTTAAGTTCATTGGAAAAACATGTTCAGTTTTTTAAAACATTAATGAATATAATAAATAATCAAAATACATATAACAACTATATATACATTAATAATTATACAAAAAAACCTTTTTTGCATATGGTTTAATGCCCTTATAAAATGTTAAACATCTATTTTAACAATCTATTACTGTACATAGAATGCTATTGAGGGTTTTATAATAGAAGTAAAAATAATAACAATAATAATAACAAAATAAAACATGAATAAAGCAAAATTAAATTATAACTTAGAGATTCAATAAAAGTGGAAACAACTATATAACATAACAATATACATAATAAATAAAAACCTACCTTATGCAACTTTATATATTATACCTTATTATGTAATTGTCCATTAAATTGACCAGTTATTAACAAAATTTATTGAAGTTTAAATATTCATATAATTATTTATGCTAACCTTAATATAATGTTTTATATATTTATCTTCTTTTGGATCTTTAATGTAATTTGAAGGTTTAATATTTTTTGCATCTGTTTTTGTGCATATGTTAAGTAGTAAATGTATAAAGCAGATTTATCATCTCACCAATGAATCACATTGTAAGACATTGGTTCTTTCATAATTTTTCCCTGAATATCCACAGTAAATCATATTGCAATGGTCACAATTAAGATTATATATTATTCCTCTTTTGTATTTTATATCATCTCTTATTTTATAATTTCATATTAATTTTTCTAAACCTTTGATAATTTATATAAAAAATAGCATAATGGACTTCATTAATTTCTATTGTTGATGATAGGGTAAAGATTATAATAAAAATTATAATGCTATAGTTAGTGAAATGGGTAAAAAAATAATCAGATTTACAATAGATTAAGTATAAAAAATACCACTAGCATTGGAATGCATCAATGTTGCTATCATAAATATAAAAATTCTTCAAATTCAAATAAATAAATTTTGTTTAGTTATAAATTATCTTTTTTTGATACTATATTTCACACTATTATTTTTTACCAGAAATGTTTATTAAATCTTGAAAATAATAGTGCCAATCTAAATATTTTTTGGTTATGATTTTTAACAATGAGGAATATTACATTTGCTGCACATATTCACCAGCGACCTTTATTTTTTATATTATTCAAAATTAATGGCTAAGATTGGAATACCGTAGTGCTTATCTAATTACAAATAAGTGATATTAATTTAGAAAATATACATTTTAGTCAGTAACATGCAAACTTCAATCATTTTTAAAATTTTGGCAAAGATGATCATCATTAACAAAGGTCAATAGTCAAAAACTAGTTTGAGCATTTATTTTCAACCATTATTTAATTCAAAGGAAATAACTCTGAGGCTGAGGAATGGAATTGATTATTCAGTTATTAAAATTAAGCTATGAAAATCAAATCATGCCTGAATCACGGTTGTTATAATTAAAAAATAGTTATATTTTAATAATAATCAATTTGAAGATCTGCCTCTGTTTAAAAGGAAAAAGTTTTTGCAGCAATATCCAATATTAGGTAAACATCAATCTGCTGTATAATAAAGGTTATCCCAAAAATATGATAAATAAGAAAGGTTCAAAATGTGACATATGGTATCCTTTAAAAAAAAATATTAACACTAAAAGTTGTATAAAGTAATTTTATTTATAGTTTTCCATTCCAAATTTTAAAGCACCACCACTAAAATTATTTAGTTAAATTAACAAATACTTTTAAAAAAGAAAACTTATTCTGGAAGGTGAATTATTGACATTATTTATATAATGCTTTGCTAAATGTTTAGAAAGTATTTATCTATTAAAAAAATTTCAATATAATTAAAAGAAGGGAAAAATATATTTTTCATATATTGCATTTGTTATTATAGATTAAAGAGCAAAAAGTTCTTTGATCAAGCTCAATTTCTTATTTCAAATGCTTGAATTTCACATAATCTCCCAAATATAAACCATACTATTATATTTATTTTAATAATTAAAAGTTTCTCTAAATATGTTATTTATACTTGACCTTCTTAACATTATACATACCCATACCCCTCCAATACACTACTGAAAATTTATCTTCTGAATTATATTAACATAATTCAGAATTTATTGAAATGTGACAAAAGAAATTATTTTATACATATGAATTAATATAGGGGATTGGAACATAGACTTTCAAACTCCCTTCAGCCATCTACTCTATCTATACAACTGATACATATGCCCACACACATGTGAAAAAAATAAAGGATCTCCAACATACATATTTTGTATTTTAAACTACTATTCGTCAATTGGTCCAGATGGGTGCCTGAAGAGAGGATGAAAGACTGTGTTCAAATCCCTTATAGTATATCTAGATTCCAAGTATATAAAATATACTTGTATTTAAAATATTACATATTAATTAAGTAAAATGAAATTAATCTCCTGTTGAAATTTTAAAAATTATCCTATTTTAAATATAAGTAAATATAAGCATTAGCCATTAATCTTTGGATCGATTGTCATGAATTATTTCATTTTTTGATCAATTTGCCATCTGGTGAATTTTTTCATAAATATTATATGTTAAAATGTGTGTTAAATGGTATATTATATTATATATAATTTTTGCTGAAAAATTTGCACTAGAAGGTGGGAAATTCAAAATTCCTCCTTTTACAATAGATATAACCCCACCATGACATATTCACCCATTGTCTGTTGCCAAGGCTGTAGAAAATTTGGCATTTTATGACATTGTTTAAAGAAAATAGTCCTATTGATCCAAATCTTGTTTATTAACAAATTTATTTTGTATGGTTTTAGATATTTTTAAAAATAATTTACACTATATTTATTAGATATCAACAAATAAAAATTATTAATAACTTATTATGACTTGAAATACTTTATTTTCAAAAATATAACATTATATTAGCAGTCAATCTAAGCATGTCCTGAAGCAATTTACAAGTTTAGTTTCTACATCAGCAAACTATTTATATTTACGAATATGAAAATATTGCAATAAATATTCAAAAATTTTAAATTTTAAAGCATAATTCGTTAGATATAAGTGAAATAAATAAATATTCATTCAGATATTTAAAAATAATAAGAATTAAGAAACGTTTTGTTGATTTTATAAATCAAAAATAATCTTTCTAGAAACGATGATATCTAAACTCTTTGTTTTGTTTATGATCTCATTTTTTTAATATTTATAAAAACAAAATGTGAATATTTAAATTTTATTTCAGTAGTAAGCAAAAATATCTATCAAATGATGTTAAATTTATTATTTTCAGATAAGAAATAATCATTTATTCATATATTTTACATTGATTTGTGAGACAAAAAAATGTCAGAAAATACTGAAATATGAGAGTCTTCTGCTGCATGCCGAAAGGGTTCAATAACCAACTGGATGAAAAGTTAACATATATAAGTGTAAGGATAAATAATTAACTGACATACATATATATATCATTAGAAAGCATAAAGGGGGGGGGGGAAGGGGGGGGGGGTACATATATATATCATTACAAGCATAAAGCTAAACGAGTCAATATATAATTAAAATTACCCCAAATCTAAAATTCAGTTAGACCAGCATAAAAATAATATTAAAACACAACCAAAGGAATCACTGCTACAAGCAGACTTCTCAAGTGTAAAGAACTACAAAAACTATACAATATATATATAATATTAGCCATTACCCACAAATCCATTCACTTTCCATCCACCCTTAATATTAAAAGAACTCTTAAATAAGTTAATTGCTTCAGAATAATAAATTTTCAATAATAAAAAATCTTTAATTCTTCTTTTGTCTCATTTCTCTCAAAAAAAAAACAACCTTAGCTTCATCAAAATTAATAGTGTGGTCTGTATCTTTTTCATGGACATACAAAGCAGAACTAAGATGTCTATTTTTAACTCTACATTTATATTAACCTTTATCCTTTCATTTAAACTCAAACTATTTTGCCCTATGAAGACCTTCTTACAAAATAAACAAGGGATAAAATATACTACACCAGGAATAGTCTTTCTATCAAAAATTTCTTTTCTATTCTTTAATAAATTATTCAATGTAACACCCCTTTTCCAAGCAATTTTATTATTTCCAAACAATTTACTATTTCTACATACAATTTTATAAGAAGACAATTTAAATGGCAAAGAAATAAAATCATTTTTTCTTTATCCTTTACAACCTTACAAATATTACTATTAAATAAAATACTTTTAACAAATTTATCAAGAGTAACCAACCCTCAGGTAATCTTTATAAAATTGACATTTGTGAAACAAAGTTACCCTACTACAATTATTTATTTTATTATTCCTATGACAATAATTCCTTAAAGCAGCTACTTTATGGGATACAGACTGATAGCTAACAGGTTTAATTACATATCTTAATTCTCTACTTTTAACTAAATGCCTGCATAGTAAACAATTAGTTTCTACATTTACAAATTCCTTTAATTTATGATACTCAACTACAAATAAACAATCACCAACATATCTGACAAATAACTTTACATATAAACAATTCTTTTTAATAATAATTTCATCTTCATAGAAGGATCAAAACAATTAAACTCATTTACAAATTCCTTCAATTATTATTAAAAAGTATTGTTTATATATAAAGTTATTTGCCTGATATGTTGATGATTGTTTGTTTGTAGTTGCATATGATAAATTGAAGGAATTTGTAAATGAGTTTAATTGTTTTGATCCTTCTATAAAATTTGTGTTAGAAGGAGGGGGGTTACATTTTGGTAAGTTAAAATTTTTAGATCTTTTGGTGATTAGAAATATAGAAACTAATTGTTTACTGTGCAGTCATTTAGTTAAAAGTAAAGAATTAAGATCTATAATTAAACCTGATAGCTATCAGTCTGTATCTCATAAAGTAGCTGTTTTAAGGAATTATTGTCATAGGAATATTAAATTAAATAATTCTAGTGGGGTAGCTTTGTTTCAGAAATATCAATTTTATAAAGATTATTTGAGTGTTGGATACTCTGATAAATTTGTTAAAAGTATTTTATTTAATAGTAATATTTGTAAGGATGTAAAGGATAAAGTAAAATATGCTTTTATTTATTTGCCATTTAAATCGTCTTCTTATAAAATTGTATGTAGAAATAGTAAATTGTTTGGAAATAAGAAAATTGTTTGGAAAAGGGGTGTTACATTGAATAATTTATTAAATAATAGAAAAGAAATTTTTGATAGAAAGACTATTCCTGGTGTAGTATATTTTATCCCTTGTTTATTTGGTAATAAGGTCTACATAGGTCAGAGTACTTTGAGTTTAAATGAAAGGATAAAGGTTTATAAACATAGAGTAAAAATAGATATCTTCGTTTTGCTTTGTATGTCCATGAAAAAGATACAGGCCACACTATTAATTTTGCTGAAGCTAAAGTTGTCTTCTTTAAGAGAAATGAAATCAAAAAAAGAATTAAAGAATCTTTATTATTGAAAATTTATTATTCTGAAGCAATTAACTTATTTAAGAATTCTTTTAATATTAAGGGTGCATGGGAAGTAAATGGATTTGTGGGTAATGGTTGATATTATATTGTATAGTTTTTGTATTTCTTTACACTTGAGAAGTCTGCTTGTAGCAGTGAATCCTTTGGTTTTGTTTTAATATTATTTTTATGCTGGTCTAGTTGAATTTTGGATTTGGGATAATTTTAATTATATCATCATCATCATTATCAACCATTATCAATCCACTGCAGGATGAAGGTCTCTCCAAGTTTAATCTATCTTCTTTGATCTTTAGCTTCTCTTCTCCACACCACCTCTGCACACTTTCTTATTTCATCCATCCATCTCACACGTGGTCATCTTCTGGGTCTTTTACCATCACTTGGAATCCAGTTTAAAATTTCAATTGTCCATCTATTATCAACTCTTCTAGCAATATGTCCAGCCCAACTCCACTTCAATCTTTAATTTTTTTCAATGAGGTCAGTAACATCTGTTTGTTCTCTTACCCATACATTGCGTTTTTGATGTCTTCTTGTTACTCCCACCATACATCTCTCCATACTTCTTTGAGTTGTCTGAAGTATCTGTATTGCTCTTCTATTGAGTGTCCAAGTCTCAGATCCATAAGTAAGAACTGGTAAAACAAATTTGTTAAAAACCTTCCTTTTCAAACACATAGGCATATTTCCTTTTAGTATCAAGTTATTTCAACCAAAAGCACTCCAACCAAGTTTAATTCTATGATTAATTTCCTTCATTATGTTTCAATCTGTATTAATAATCTGACCAAGGTATTTGTAACTTAACTTCTTCTAATTCATCATAATCAATCTTTATTTTCATATTTTGAGCAAATCGATTAAACATTACTTTAGTCTTTTTAACATTTATCTTTAGTCCTATTTTCCTACTTTCATCTGATAACTCCTGCAACATTTTCTTCAGCTCTAAAGCATTATTTGCAAAAACAACTACATCATCTGTGAAATCTAAATGACTTAAATAATCTCCATTTACTTTCACTCCTTTAGTTTCCCATTTTAATCCACAAAATACTTCTTGCAGCACTGCTGTAAAAAGTTTTGGAGATATGGAGTCACCTTGTCTTACACCTTTCTCAATGTTGACTTTCCTAGTATCATTATGTAATCTAATTGTTGCTGTTGCATTTTTATAAATATTCTTTAAAATATGACAATATCCTGGATCTATACCTTGATGATCCAATGCTTTAATCACTGAAGAAATGTTTATAGAATCAAATGCTTTTTCATAATCTACAAATCCAAAACATAATGACAACTCATATTCATTTGTCCTTTCTATAACTTCTCTCAATACCTGAATATGATCTACTGTACTAAAACCACTTTTAAATCCAGCTTGTTCTCTTGGTTGGTGGAAATCCAGTGTTCTCTGTAGACGAGTTGTAATTATCTTGGTAAAAATTTTATATAAAAGTAATAAAAGGTCTGTAATTTCTAATATCTTCTTTATCATCTTTTTTAAATATTAATATTATTACTGCATTCTTCCAATCATCCAGTACATCTTTATCATTTAGACATTTAGTATATAACTTTGCTAAATTTTTTTCTGTTTCTTCACCTGTTTCTTTTAATATATCAACTATAATTCCATCATTACCTGGAGTCTTTCCTTTCTTCATACATTTAATTGCATTTCTCACTTCTTCATTTAAAATTCTGGGCAATTTGGAAGATGTAATAGATATAAGAGGTACTTGTTCTTTATTACTATATAATTCTTGATAAAAATTTTCTACCAATTTCATGATGTCATCTCTCTTTTTAGTAATAATTCCATCTTTTTTTCTTATTGCAGATATAAATTTCCTACCAATACCAAAATTTTGTTTTACATTCTTAAGACTTTTATTTTCTTCTACAGCTTTTCTTGCTAGTTCACAGTTATACTTTCTTATATCATTTTCAACTCTTTTCCGCACCATTTTACAAAATTCGAGATATTCAATTCTTTTTAATGCATCATTTTTGTATATCTTCATATTTCTTCTTTTCTTCATAAATTCTCTAGTCTCAGTAGAAATTTTATTGGTCAATTGCTGCTTTTTTCTACCAGTTATCTTTGTTGCAGTTTTTAAAAGTGTATCAGTTATTTTCATATTAATTTCATTCAAATCTGATTCGTGTTCAAAATCTACTAATACTTGAAACCGATTTGTAAGTTCTAATTCAAATTCATTAGAATTTTCTGAAAATTAGGAATATCAACTGTAAATATTGTTTTTCTTAACAATTTTTGTTTTCTAGTTTTACATTAACATGTATCTTGCACCTTACTAATCGATGATCATTTTCTGTGTTAAATCTATTAAGAACATTACAATCTTGAAATATGTATTTCCTGTTAGTCAAATTATAATCCAATTCTGCTGTACCTTCAATGGGATGCTTCCATGTCCATTTTGTTTTAGCATTTTTCTCAAAAAAAGAATTCATAATATAAAGTTTTTCTTTTTCTGCAAACTCCACAAGTCTATGTCCTCTCTCATTTCTATTACCATAACCAAAATTACCTGCAACACTTTCATCTTTCATTTGTTTGCCAATTCTAGCATTAAAGTCTCCCATAACAATTTTAAAATGTTGTTTACTCTGATCAAAAGCCTTTTGTACATCCATATAAAGATCTTCTACTACTTCCTCACTATGAGAACTTGTTGGGGCATAAACCTGAATTATCTGCATTTGGTATCTGTTATTAAGTTGTATAACTAATCTTGCCACTCTGTTTGATACACCATCAATCTCCACAATATTGTTCTTCCACTTTTTATTTATAATGAATCCTACTCCACTTGTATTTCCAGTATTTGTGCCTTTATAGTGGAATATATGTCCACTTTTTAAATCAATTGTCTCTTCACCTTTTCTTCTAACTTCACAAAGTCCAATAATATCCCATTTAATATAAGAGAGTTGTTCTTCTAATTCTTGCAATCTTCCTTCACTTGAAAGTGATCTGCAGTTGTAAGTACCTAAATAAAAAGTTGTCATCAAATGGCAGCCTGGATCCGCAATCAGAGGATTCTTAGCGCCCTCCGCCTTCGGCCACCAACCACTGTCTTGGTTGGTAACTTTACAGCCTCCTGGGAATAAGGGCCTTGCTTTATTTTTGTCTATCATAATTGTACATATGTATTGGAAAAATATTTTATCATTTATACAAACATTCATTCCACCCTAGCAGGCATTGAGAAGAAAGGCCATCGTGTTTCTTGATCTTAAACTCAGAGGTAAAAAGCCAATAAACTCACCACGCTGGCTAATGCGTGTTGGTGAGCAGCCCATCCATGTTCATATACTATATGAATAAACACATAGTAATAACAGCTGCAACGACAAGGACATATGGAGTGGACATATATATATATATAAATAACTTTCATTTTCAATATTTATTTATTTAATATGAAATAATCTCATGCCTTTCCTCAAAAATTTATATATAAGATGCATTGATTAAAAACAAAAAAAAATCCTCCAAATATATACAAATTAATTGATTGTTTATTAATTTATATATTTAAAACTGCCTCTATTTTCATTTTTTTCTATAAACTTACTTTCACAATGCTATTCTCTTAGAATTCATACACCCACCTTTCACTTTACACACACAATCCTCATATCAATGCAACATAGTTTTGCAATTAAGATGTCTTTATTTGTTTTTTTAATCATGTATAGTTTACTGTTGTGAAAAAATATTTCTGAATCAATTCTCAATTGTTAAAAATGAAAATCTCAATTTAGTCAATATAAAGAAATTATTAATTTGATTGTTATATTGTATCATCAAGTAAATTCTTGAATGACACATGTGTTCCAAAGTGATTAACAAAATTGTTACTATTTTTCATTCCCTGATTTTATACTTAATTGGTACTATAAGATTTTGGCATTTCTGTCATATAAATCAACTTCATTATGGTTATTTTCTACACAGATTTTATCAAATTCAGATGAGTGTTGAGCATTCCATCATCAGATTTTCAATGAAATGGATGGCTGAAGAGTTGTGGGGTGGAGTAATTTGAAGCCTGTCCATTAAAGTATAAAGATTGGCTATCTTAATATGAACTGAGCTTTGATTGTATGTATATGTGGTGATAATCTGGACCAACTAATGAGTGTTGGTTTAGCACAAAATACCTATATTCTTGATTATTTATCTTTTTGTCATGTGTGTGATCAAGTGAATTAGCAGTATAAGATATCATGGATGATTGAGGGTTGTGTAAAAGTCTGAGTTCAAACCTGCTTGTATATTACATATATAAGTGCAGGTATGAAAAAGCCTGTTCATATTTCAAACTGAGTGTTATAAGTCTATCATTTTCCTCTGTAAAGTTTAGTATAAATGTAGAATGAGGACTTAAAAACTAAATTTCTTGGATGAAAGGTTAGAATAGGGTTTTGATGCTCAAACATCAATTCATCTCCCAAACAACCAACTTATTATTATTGATATTATGTTTATTTTATCTTTTCCAGTAAATTATAAAAATTTCTTTAATTTTTAAATTAATCTCCATTACAGATTCACCATTTTTCAAATATGACTATAAAATACACGATATATGTTTTTTTTTTTTTTTTAAAAAAAATGTAATAATAAAAGTAGTGGCAGTAAATATTTTACTTAAAGAGGTATTACTATTATTTACACAAAAAAATGTAATTTATTTTCTTTCAAACAGACTAGAAGTAGGAAGATTTAAAATAAATTTTACAAAATTGAATAATTAAATTTTAATAGGCTAAATGTCAAGTCAATTTAAAATAAATTTATATTAAGATATAAGAAATACGGTATGCGATAATTGTTTAAGTGAAAATAAACAACTAAACCTAGAAGGATTGTTAAAAAAACAACTCTCTTGATAATTAAGTTATTAGAAAATAGTTTAAAAGATCAAAATAATCATTATTCAAACAAAAAAAGTTGGAAAAATATTGAAACGAGTAATAAACACGGCTATAGAGATCCCTTTATAGTTTATATATAGCTTTAAATTTGAAATGCTGGAATAAACTAATGGAATAGTATAATTTGCAAACAACCATTAGTAATGATCAACAATATTTGTCAGCAGATGTTCTTGGTCGCAGCATGAAAACATACAAGTCGTAAATTAGCATATTTCAGTATAAAGATTTGTGAGTATTTTTTCTCTTCCCATAAAGAGAGTAAGACACTAAAGTTTTTATTACTCATTAATTTTTCCATTGGCCAAGTTATGAGATTTTGAGTATTTTTTCATCCTTGTTTATCCTTTAGTAATAATAGATAGATATTCAAGTGCAGCAAATATTGGATAATTAAATAAATTGTCTCTCAGCTAGCTACATGACAAAAAAAAAAATCCTAAGTCTGACTAGCATCTAAAAAATTGTCAAGTTTTATCTGGTTTATAAATATATACCATCTATAAAAACAAAATCTTTAGTAAAAACACTACAAAGCAAATATCTCTCCAACAGTCATCCAAAGAAAAATATATAAAAAAAATAATCTTTACTAACCAAGCTATTCAATTGTGAAATGAGGATGGTTTCAATACTTTCCCAGTCTTAATTTACTTTTTGTTTTAGAATAGCAAGAACTCCAATTATAGATCAATTAGCAGAGTCATATATGGGCCAGCTAACACACAAAAAATTAAGCTTATTTTAAAGCTAAAAAAAGCTCAATACCTCATTCAGATTTGGAAATCATAAAATAGTTATTCATCGATATATCACAAATACCATTCATATACTATATATACAGTAAATGAGTTTTTCATTTGGATTACATTTTCGTAAACAATTTTTGATTATTTTGACTTAGTAAATTTCTAATTTGTAAGTGGGTGTGAACATATAATTTAATATATTAGTAAATAATAATCAAATAAATTTTTATGATCTTTCTGTTTATTGACTTAATATTAAATTATTCAAGAGTAAAAAAAAAACAATTGTTTTAAATTATTAAGATTGTTAATTTATTTTATGCTGTAGTAAAAGTTTACATAAAAAAAAGTAACTACATTTTTTTTTGTTTACAAACAAATTTTAAATCTGTTATGTAGTTTTTCATTTTTTTTAGCACAATATTTGCTTCTGATTTATATTTCACCACCAGTTATTATAAATAATTTTTATAGCATCTGTTAAGTTAAATACTTGTTGTTTGAGCATTTAATGATTAATTGCAGTTGTAGTTTTCATAATTTTTAATAAATAGCAGCTGAAATCATTGGTAATTAAACATCTTTAACTTCTAGCATGAAATCACATGCATAGGATCTAGATATGTTATATCTTTTCTTCTCATAAAAAAAAGTACATTTTTAATCTTATTTTTTAACCATATGCAACCATAAATTTGATATTTTAACTTCCCACTATTCAATAAAACTATATTGGTAAATTACCATTTATATATTAACAACATTTCAAAATAACAGGCAGATTTTATATTAATCATATAGAAAAATTATAAGATGTGAGACTTTTCAATATTTTAGGTTTTGGGTCATATTGTTGTATATTAAAATACTTGCTTTCAAATGCATGGCTTTTAGTTTGTAAGTTAAACATTTCACATTTCTTATATTGAAATTTTTAAAATATGTTTTTGATTTTATAATATATACTTTATACATCTATTTTAAAATTTTTATACTAAATTTTGTATGCTGAAAGATTTAGATATTAGGCATTATATATTGTTGCATTTTGATTTACAAATGTCAAATTCACTCCAGCTACAACTTTGATACTATCAACTTCAGATAAATACAGTAATGATTATCAGTAATCATTTACTAAACTAGAGATAGTCTCTAACACAGATGTAAATTTTAAACCTCAGTTAAAGATTAATATATCTGATTTTTTTTAAAATTAAACAATTGCATGCATGGAATTATATTTCTCTTTCCCATGTATAATGTCTTTTATAAATATATCAAATAATGTCCATACCTCCACACATTATTTTAAAATTATATAAATAAAGATATAATAAAAGACAAATGACCAAATTTCACATAGACTTTCTAATATTACTCTATATATTTTATACATATAGTATTTTAGGGTTTTCATTTTATGTCTCATACATTAAATTTTTTTTAGATTTTCCACTTTACATTAGATTGCACTGATACAATATCTTTTTTAATTTTATATATATATAATTCTACACTCATAAAAATTGCACAAATAAAAGAAAAGTTAAGAAATATGAAAATATTTATTAATCTAAGAAAAATAGTTTTTGTTTATGAGAACTATGAAATAGCTAATCTAAATTGTTTTAATGCTTTTAAATGAGATTTTCATGGAAAATATAAACTTCATTTGCTTTATGTTTTATAAAGGTTTGTTATAATGGGAGTTTACTTATTATTTATGTTAAACTATTTACATTATTTAATTAAATTGTTTATTTGTCCTTATTTACACTTTTCTGTATACATTCAACTAATAATAATAAACACAAGTTAGAATACAACACTTTCCAAATGGATTTCTTCTCTCCTGTGATTGTGACTGACCTAATTATTCTCTGTTTAGCAAGTGAACTTGTTATCCATTTTATCCAGCAATTATGAATATAAAGTCCACTGATTCAGTATATATAACTAGAGTTTCATTAGTAAGGCAAACAACAGTTGAAGAATGGAAAAATAATAAACACGTGAAATGTGTTCTATACCACATGTGTTTTATTACTGACAATTAAATGTATAAATCTAAAAAAAATATTTAGCAATTAAATTTAAAAAAAGATATCGTTTGGAAAATATAATTAAAACTTCAACTAATGTGGAAGCTCCAATTTTTATAAAGAACAGAATAATAAAATTACTATATTGTAAAAGTTAGAATGAAACTAAATATAATTTCCAATACAGAAATAGCTAAAGTAAAGGCTCTATGTGTAATAACTCATATCAAGATTTTTTTTAAAAGTAATTTACAAGTCTTTTACTAGAAAGTAAATAAATTTACTTTTTCAAAGCTTTGTCAGCTAAAATTATTTTTAATTATAATGACAGTTATATATGCTGGAGAAGTCAAGTAAAAAAAATATCTAAAGATTTTTCACACAACTTTTAACCATCCATGCTATCTCTTAACACTGATACACTTGATCACACACATGTCGAAAAGATAAATACTCACCAATAGATGTACTTCGTGCTAAACCAGCACTCGTTAGTTTGTCCAGATTGTCATCTCCACACATATATACAATCAAAGCTCGGCTTATATTAAGATAGCCAATCTTCATGCTTTAATGGACAGGCTTCAAACCATTCCATCCACAACTCTTCAGCCATCCATTTCATTGAAAATATGATGATGGGATGCTCAAAGTCACTTTAGTGTCAACCTGCCCATCCCTCATATATGTATGTAAATGGATTATGTCCTGTACATGACTCTGACCTCTCATGTACAGGACCTAATCCATTTACATACATATATGCAGGATGGAAGACCTTACAGCACATTATTTTGAAATATGATTTTTTTCTACAGTTCAGGCTTTTTCATACCCTTATATATGTAATATATAGGGGTTTGAACTCAGACTTTCACATGACCCTCAACCATCCATGAAATCTTATACCACTGATACACTTGATCACACACAATGTCAAAAAGATAAATAATCACCAATATACATATTTTGTGCTAAGCCAGCACTCATCAGTTGGTCCAGATTCTTATCTCCACAAGTATATACAATCAAAGTTCAGCTTATATTAAGATAGCCAATCTTTATACTTTAATGGTCAGACTTCAAACCAGTCCACACCACAACTTTTCAGCCAACTGTTTCATTAAAAATCTGATGATGGAATGCTCAAAATCCATCTTAGTACCAATCTTCTCATCCTACCCATGTTGACCCCACAAATCACTAATATGGGTTTTGAGCATTTCCAACATTAGATTTTCAATGAAATGGGCAGCTTAAGAGTTGTGGGGTGGAGTGTTTTGAGGCCTGTACATACATATATGAAGATTAGCTATCTTAATATAAGCTGAGATTTGATTGTATATATGTGTGGTGATGATAATCTGAACCAACTGATGAGTGCTAATTTAGCATAAAATATGTATATTGGTGATTATTTATCTTTTTGACATGGGTGTGATTAAGTGTATCAGTGGTATGAGGTAACAGGGATGGTTGAGGGTCATGTGACAGTCTGACTTCAATCCCCCTATAAATTACATACATAAGTGCAGGTATGGAAAAAGCCTATACTGTAGAAAAAATTCATATTTCTAAAGATTTTTTGTTATTTTTTATTTCTTTTAGATCAAAAAAATTTTTTTGAAACTTTTAATTGTAACCATTAGGGACTTGAACACAGACTATTAAGATCTCTTCAACTATACACTCTATCCTATACAAGAAATACATCTAGCCACACATATATCAAAAAGGCCAATGATTTCCAATATACATATTTCATGCTGAAATCTACACCCATCAGCTGGTCCAGATCACAATCTCTCCCCACCCACATATAATCAGTGTTTAATGGACAGGCTTCAATCTATTACACATTTCAGACATCTATATCATTGAAACTGTGATGACACAATCCCCAAATCTCTTGATGATGCTAATATTATTATCATGCCCATGTTGTCTTTAAGTCATCTGACCCCTCGTATATAGAACCTTATCCATTTAAACACATAGAAGAGGGATGGGCAGGATATAGGCTGAATTTGTAATACTTGATTTAAGTATAATATACATACTTAGAGTTTAGATGTAACCATAAGGGACTTGAACACAGATTATCAAGCTACCTTCAGCTATCGACTGCATCTCATATAACTAATACACATGTCAGCACATGTGTAAAAAAGTTAATGGTCTCCAATATACATCTAATGAAATCATAACAACTTTAATTAAACAGAAATATAAAAAAGTATGTTCATTTAATTTAACCACTTATTGATATATTTCATTATATAATAATGTTTATAAGTATTTATTTTTTGTATAAATAGTATTAGTTTTTCCCTTTTGTGATGAGTATATTTCTTAGAAAAAAATACACTTATCTGTTACTGATTTATAAACCAATTTCTTAGTTCATATATATAGATACAAATAAAATGTGCATTAATTAAAAAACTATTGTAAAAATATTAAATATAATGGTAATTAATTATTATATACCTTTTTCAATCCACAGCTGTACTTTCAGTTAATTCCATAATCTACCTCAACTGCTGTTAAATTCAAAAAACAAAATGAAAGCAAATGTCATCAACTCAAATCCTGTGAATCCTGAATTTTAATGTTAGCTTCTTGTCTATTAATTATATTCATTTTATTTCCATTTATTAAAATTAACCCCTTAGTTTTTCTTTTATTATGGTTTCTTTCCTCATGAAGAATCTTAACATTTCAATATCAAACCTATTTATTTTTAAATGTCCTTTTGTCATGATCCAAGAAAACTGAAGCAGTCATTAAATCATTATTATTTTTACTTTTTCACATGCTTGTAAAACAATTCATGCTCCTTTAATCTTTTTTCAATACTGCACCTCAATTCAACTATATATAATAACATGCATATACAAAAATTTGATACACAACATAACTTTTCAGCTTGATAGATATGACATTGTAGAATTATTCACTAATTTATTAACATTATTTGTAAAACAAAATGAAACATTAATCACATTCCTACATATATCATTAATAAATTTCACTTGGACATATGAAATATATGGAATACATATCCATTTTTTATTTTCAATCTTCAATTCCTTTAAACCATGGTAACTCTTTTTAAATTGACATAAAATATTGTTAATCTGTTAAATCTTATAACCAACTGCAAGCAATTCCTTGGCAAATATCTCAATATTTGTTAACATAATTTTTCTATATGAAAAAAAAATCTAAATCTTGACAGAATAATTGGTACTTTTCACTTACAGTATATATATATCACCTTTTTGCCATGGTTCAATTTGCTTAATTTGTAAATTAAAATATTATTATGTCTTGTAATAATTAAATCCAACTACATAATACTATTGTTGTGTTCTTTTTTAATAGTCCATTTCAAGCCTTTCAAATTATTTAACTTTTATAAAAGTACATTTATAGTATTGGTATTTCCACAGACAAAAACATCATTCACATATTTTTTTGTAAATTTTAATATCTTGAAAAAAAAACCCACACATTTAAAATATTATTCTTATATTCAGATAAAACAAAATTGCAAACATATGCAGTAACAGGCAGACCCATAAGTCAACTTTTAGATATTTTATATTATCCATCTTCAAAAGAAACAATGATGTTATTATCAAAAAATTTTAAAGAATCAATAATAAATTTTATCACAAATTTACAAACACCATTATTTTTAAAGTATGTTCAATTATTTTTATGGAATCCACTCCATTAATAGAACAATACATTTCTGTCACATCTAATAAAGCAATAACACCATTCTTGATAATCACTATATTTTTAATTCTATATACAAAGTCAAAAGATAAATAGTATATTCAGAAAGTTAAAGGGCAAATAGATAAAATTGATTTTTTTTTTTATTGAAGAATATAATATGGATGGTTAGAAAATAAAATTTATTAACGGTATTTTAAAAAAAGCTAAATATAAAGCCTTAAGTAATAATGTGTTCTATAAGATATATCCATACTTCACTATATGACTTTATATTTTTGCAATTATAAGGTTACATAAAGAAGTTAATCCTTTGTAAATTATGATTCATTTTGGTGGTTCATTTATGTATCAGATTTCTAAAATATTGGTAAGCTTTTACAAGAGTTTTTAGTATTTGTGGGAAATATTATTGCTTCATCTTCCGATTTTGTAGATAGAATTGGTTCTATTGATAAGATGGATTCCATAAAAATAAATGAACATGCATTAAAAAGTAAAGACATTTGTAAATATGTGATAAAATTTATATATGAAGCTAGAATCTGTGAAGTCATAATAAGCAAGTCTCCCTTTAAAATATTAAAAAAAAATGTCCTGATGAAATTGCTACTTAAATACTTGAGTCTCACAAGATCTCAAGATTATCTATATGACTACTTAGTTACTCTAATAATATTAATTATTCTGTCTTTGAACAGATAATTATATATTTATAGTCAAATATATTCTTCCAAAAGAAAACAACTTTATCAAAGAAAGCTACTCTGAAAAAGATAAACATATTGACAGTAGATCTAAAAAAATATTTGCAATAAACTTTTCAGCTATTGTTTCATCATATATTTGTAAAGATTTAAAAAATAAGTTCGTTTTATTTCTATTTTTTTTTAAAAGTTGCTTAATATTTTAAAATTTAGTTATAAACTGAAAACCAGTGATTTTTTTAAAAATATGTTTCTTTATTGTCACTGTAAATAGGTTGGATGAATTCTTGCTTACATAATCTTTGAGGGTTTTTGCAGCAGCTATTAAACAATCCTTACTGTAAAATGGAAATGGGCTTATCTATTTTCAGATTTCAAATAATGTAGTGACTTATTGGCCATACATCTTATTTTATTAAAAGATATTAAACTGCAAGAATAATCACACTTGAATTATACATCCAAAAACATTAAGTAAATCAGCCATATGTTAGTTACTTGGAATATTAATATTAAAGGAATATGACATTTTTTCAGGGATTATAATTGTTGAAGAAACTTATATTAATAGTTAAATCAAAAGAAGAAACTGATTTAGAATAATAGAAAGAAAATAAATTAAATGATTTATGATTTTGGAATACATGAGAAATTTGGCTATCAAAAGTGGCAAAATTGGGCCACAATCCTGCTGTTTTTCTACTGTATTCAACTCCACAGTGCATTTAGAATAGTAATGAATACTAATAAAACAATGCACTTATTAATTTTACTATCTTTATTTTTGTGAATATAATTTTTACCTAGATAAATGGAATTAATATAAAATGAAAATCCAATAGATTACTATATATACAAAATTAATTAATAATTATATAGTTAAGTATCCTAGGCAGTCATATATCATTGATTTATCCAAGAAACATTTGAGAACTGAAATTCTGGCCAATTGACTACTTTGGGGATTTTTTTTCCTTTACTTTACTGAGCTGAGCCTGATCGCTAATTTACAATTACACTTCATATACTGCACAAGGCATTAAATCAAATAAGTATTTTGTGGTATGTAACTTTTAATAGCTTATAATCATGAATCTCATTACAGTTTCACGGACAAATACTCCATTCCCTTCCTTCTTATAACAAATTTATAACAAACATTATTCATCCTATAGCTCAATACACTAATATTATTCCTTTTTTATTTAGTAATAAACTTAAATATTAAGCAAAGCATAATGGTTTTCTCAACAAATTTGAAATATTTCTGAATAAGTGCTTCATCTGAGCAATTACTTTTATCAATAAACAATTTTAAATATTATTTCTAGGATGAAGTATTCAGACTTGCTCATTAAAATTAATCTTAAATCCTTTCTATTAATGCTCTCTTATTAGTTATAGTCAGATGGGCTTAAATTGATGCTGTATGTTCATTAACTTATCATGATCATGAAAAAACTTGCTCTTTTTCTTTGTGAATGCTCAGCATTAAACAAATAAAAAAGTTATCATAATTAATGTTATGTGCTCAAACATTTCTTGCTTGTATGAACCAAAAATCTATTGCTGAAATAATCAATTCTAAAAGCTTTACTATGATAATTCACAAACTAGATCCCTAAAAATCCTTCTAAACAAATTTACTTTTTTATCTATCAATTCCAATTTATTTGGCAGATAAAATATGATCTAAGATAATCATTTTTATTTGGAGTCCAGTCAGTTATATAGCAAAAATCTACCATTGACTTTTGAAAAGGCTAAAACTTTTTTAATGGCATTTTTTATTATTATATTAAGCCAATAAATAACAATGAAAGAGGGTTTTTTAAAACTAATATTAGGAGCATAATTAATGTTCATCATTTTCATGCAACAGTTTTTAAGTCATCACTTCATATTCAATTCCACAATCTCAAATTTCTATTCTTTTTATAAAAAAAATTGGAGATTAAGTCCTTTCTCTATTCTTAATTTGTGCATTTACTTGAAGCTTTCACTCTTTATCTGAAAAATTATAAAAAAATATTGATTTATTTTCACCTGTTTATTATTATTAATTTCTGTTTATTTTTATCTTACCAGTAAACATTTTGTAACCTAAATGGAAAATTGATTTTATAGACCCTACTGTAATTGCATCATATATATTGTACCCTTACTTCTTGATATATAAAATAGTTTAAAATACAACTAGCTCAGTTACATTATTATGCTTCATTGAAATTTGCATATCTATCTTTAATATATTTTTATATTATCATATCCTAATTAAATTTATTATCAATCTTTAAAATCAATATAATTCTAGATTATATTAATTAAATAAGTATTTAATTAAATTATGAGACTGCGAAGTAAAGTTACAAAGTAATAAGCAGATTTACACTGAGTCAATATCTCCCAAGATACTGTCTCAATGGCATAAGAATACTACCCCTAATTTATCACCTTACCACTACATCTATAGCATTCTTATGGCTTTTAAATGAAATAATTATCTTTACTAATACTAAAATAATTCCTAACTTTTAACTTAAAATATAATTAAATAATCTCAGGTTCTTCTAAGTTTTAAAATAATAATAATTCATGTAAATAAGTATGATGTGGGATTTTATATCAAACTTAAATACACCTAACTATTTAATAATAATAATAATACTAATCTTAGAGTGTAATTTAATCTCATATATTTCTACTATATAATCAGTCATTAAATGAATAAACAATCATATGTATACTTTTTATTTCATATGGTATCTTCATTTTAAAATAGATCAAAATCTTATAATTAATAATCTGTGGCAATAAACAATATTGTATTCTTATAATGTGTATTATAATCATCTTATGACCATTGTAATATTTATGTTCATGTCAATCAATTCTTATAAAATAATGTTAAGCAAATATGGTATTCAATTCTAAGTAATAATAACAAATTCATTTTGTGCAAATATTATGTTTATTTCAAATCATCTGATGTCAAATGCTGTGGTGAAAAATAATGAAACTCGACACACTTTTAAAACAAATTAACAAATTTATTTACAATAACTTCAAATAAAATTTATTTATACTATTTACAGTCTAAAATTTATGACAACAAATAAAATAAAATAAGAAATACAAATATAAGAGGCTTACACTCTTATTAACTTATGTACTTAATAAGCAATTACACATTCCTTCAAATGCTATATTAATATGATTATAGTGTGTTTTTCTTAAACTTAGATTTTTAAATAAATAGTTGTACTTTAATTACTACAAATAACAATATATCAAGACTATTTATGTAACATGTGTACATAATGTAGCTCTACTAATTAAATAGCTACATTAATTAAGTATTACCATTTGTAATGTATTATCATGTATTCACTTTATTACTAGCATTGCTTAATATCTGTATAGAAAATCAATATCTCTTTATAATGTAAAACAAATGATTGGCTATAATTATATTCCACCTAATGTAATTCCTGTTATATGTTTTATAAAATATGCATTCTATATCTGTATTATTCAAACATTAATATTTAAATCATTTATCAATTTTAAATTCATAAAACATTACATTAGATAAATTCTATGATTCCTTTCTGTGTAAAATCATTATTTTACCCTATGTGCTTTACTAACCTTTCTAATAAATTTCTATCTATAAAACATATTCTAAACTTATTTAAAACATTTTCCGGAAAACAAATATCAACTTCAAATAAAATATTTATTATCCAAATTACTCATACTATATTGTCTATACTTAGTAAACTTTTCAATCTAAATATAGGCTTCTACTCGTAACGTAACTTAACTTATTCAATAAACAAAATACACAAAAATATAGACTTTTAAAATCCTTTTCTAAATTGCAAAAATAGAATAATTACTTAGATAAATAACAAACATCATTTTAACACTAAGCATAAATAAAATATCAAAATTATTTACGAAAGAATCATATAATTATTTCTAAGCCTTTACATAATGTTGTATCATGTTTATATTATAAATTAAAAATTATGCATATTTTAATAAAGTTTGTTGTCAATATAATGTATGTGTTTTCATAAAATATTTATCCATTCATTCTACAACAACATAATATTCAGTTGATCTAAAGAAAACATATTAAATTCATTAAAAATCATTATACAATATTTTTACCATAATAATAATAATGTCCATTCTGCTATCCAGTATTCTTCGGAATTTGCAGCTTCATAAAATAAAAATCATTCACATTTTCACTCATAAACATTCATTAGAATATTCCGTGTTATATTAATTATAAAAATAAGTTTATGTAATTAATTATTATATTATTTTTAAGTTACTATTTAATAAATGTACCTAACCTACTTTTTAAAAGTTTAATAATATTTAAATTTTATGTTAAATAAATAAAATAAAATCATATTACATAGTCCATCGTCGACTTTTGTCCTACCATAAAAGTTCTAACAAATATCCTCCGTATAAAGTCAATAAAACACTATTTCCTGTTCCGTTGAATCACGTGTTTCTTGAAAGTTTATAATAAAAATGATAACGTTCTTTTTTTTAAAAAATAAAATAAGTTCCCCAAGAAAACAAAATAAAATTAAAAAATAGTTTATAAGTTCTCTGGATCCAGTTCTTCATAGAATATTATTCAAAAAGTTATTATTTCAAAACTAAGTTATAATTTATAAAATTATCCTTCAATTATTTTACATTAACTTAGTTTGGCTTGGCTTAGTTTAACTTGACTTGGATATCCATGTATTACTTGCGCATTTGTAAATACCATATTCCGGTAAGAATTAATTTTTCCATCTATAACGTCCAGCGTTTAGATAACTTTAATAAAATAATTTTATTATATTACGATTTTTAAAAATACTTATACTTATAATATATTTGCCATTTCAAATTATCAATCTCTAGTCTTTTAAGCATAAAGACTTAACAAGGCAAGTATTTTTTTTTTAAAATTACTACCGCTTCTTATATCTTTCCTTAAGATACATATTTTACTTCTATAATTTGTCAAAATACTTTCTTTTACAGAAATATTTATATTTCTTTAAAATATCTATTAGTAATAGACAATAGTAATTTAACTTTTGAAAACTATTTATAGTCCAAAATACTACTTTTCTCCATTTTGTAGTTTTATGTACTAATCCAGCGTCTGTTACTTCTATAGCATAAAGTTTCTGATATATTTCTCCGATACGTGATGTTTCCATTGATTATTTGTACGTAAATTGAGTTTCGATATTGAGAAGATGATAGGGAATATTAAAATATCTACTGCATATTCATTACTTAAACTTTTATAAAATTATATACAATAACACTCTTATGATTTTAAAATTGATTTTAAAAGCGTTTATAAATTTACTCAGCTATTTTTTAATAGCACAAACGACTTAGAAGTTTTATTGTAGAGAGCCCCCCTCAACAATTGAATCCAGCTTATATACTGCCAGAAACTCCTTATCTGATTGGTACGATTAAACAATCAAACTTTGCTTATTTACATATTTACCAACACAATATTAAAAATAAATAATAATGACTTATTTAATATTTAATATTTTATCAAATTCTTTTAAAACAATATTTATCGTTTATTCAAATCTATTAAACATTCTTTTGAAATATTATTTCTCACTTAATTTAAATCTTAACTTTTATAAGATCATTTAAAATAAACTAAATATTTTTAAATACGTTATATTTTTAAGACAATATTTTTTAAAATCAAATTTAATATTTTACATTAATATCTTTATTTTTATCTCGTGATAACTCACGTATTATTTATAAATTTATAACATGATTTTTTTTAAAATAATTATGCAACTTTATTAGACAACTTCCACGCATGTGTGTATAACATCTGTTCTCTATAACACAAGAACGCTTGTCTAAAAATAAACTTAACAATTGCTTTTTTAAAATAAATATTTATTTTTAAAAATAAATAAGATATTATATCAAATTTTAAAATAATTATTTGATATGATTAAAATCAAATATTAATCTCAATTTAAGTACTTATAATTTAAAATATTTTTATTCACTTTTAACATATATTTCAAATTAAATAAATATTTTGGTCTAATTTTAACTTGTCTTTTAAATACTTTAGCTTTAAACATTTGTTATTAAATTTATTAATGCAGTATTACATCATAATCATCATCATTTAAATATCTTCCCAATACCAACACAATTCACATATCAAATACTCATAGATTGCCTTAATTAAACTTATGGTAATATTACCACAAGCAAAGTCAACATCCCATATTTAAAATACTTCTTAAATTTAAAATTTTCTACTAGATTAGCACAAAACTTAAATGGTGACCCATATAAAAGGGCACAATATATATATTATAACGATCCGGATAATAAATCTTAACATGATCTGCACTACAGGGCGCCATCTAGGCATTTGAACCTAGAAAAATTTATAAAGTAGGCAGATACGTAAGTCAAAAAAAAAATTTTTTTAATTTTATTTATATATTTTGATATCCGGTCATTAGCCCATGTCACTAGCTCAGGGAGTAGCAGAGATTTAATAATATAATATCTTATCTAATTATATTTCAATATTAAAAAATAAATAAAATAAGCCACTGCCAGTAATTAACATACAAAAATTTATTTACGCATATATATATATATAAGATTTAACATTATTATTTTAATATGTTTACTTTAACATTTAACATTATTTTTACTTTTATTTTAGATTTTTAATTTACATTTTAAATTTTATACTATTATTAGTTCGCACAGATTTGTTTAAAAATGTTGAGTATAGATCGGTTACATAGATTCCACGGTCAAAAACATTTCAAAATAAACATAAACGATCAAAATACAAAATCATTGATACCGTCAATTGCAGAGGGAAATTTATAAGTAACCCAATAGCATTCACCATAAGATGCTTGCATTAACACCAATAACTTAAAAGACATCCGAATAAATACATTTTAGATACTCACCGTAAGGTATCAGTATTTACCGAATGTCTATATATATTTTGATCGAATATGAAAACCAAAAACATAATCAACCGGTAACGAACCCATGCAAGCGTCTATACCCAACTTAAATTTAATGCATCTTTATTTAGAGTGTCGAGTATGAATAGACTACATAGATTTGCATTTGAAAAGAAAATATTCAATCCTTGTTTAACCTTAGGCCAAAGGTTCGCAGTCAAACCAAACTTCAATCCATCTGATATATCGATGTGTTCAATGTAATACGAATACGGCAGCACAATTAGGTTAAGAGAAGAAACTGCTTCTCGTCAGATAGGAATATTACATCTATCTGACGATGAGAGCAATAAAAAAAAACTCCATAGGAAGGAACTGCGTTCTACGTCTTATAATCCCTTCCATAGGCAAAACGGAAGTGTGCGGCATATAATAGCGATTCTGCCCATAGCGAATCTCGTACTACATCTACTAATTACACCAATATATCCAATCCATTGACCTAATTCAACTACGAAACGAATAACCTAAGATTACCCTCCCCTAATATAACTTTACAAATCTATATAGCCATTCACGCCCGACTTAAGTTTAATATTTATATAACTAGTTTAATGAAAAACAGAAATCATAATAAAACTTAAAAAAACAAATAAATAAATAAATGGAAATGATTTTACAAAAGAAATACATTAAATAAAATTATAACTAATTAATAAATAACGTTGGTCAGATAGGATTCTATTTCTTAATTATTTTAAATACGGAAAGTTTTTAATTTAATGTTCATTAATTATAAAGTTCTTACGGTTTAAAACAGTTCATCTTTATCTGTTGCTTGCCATTTGAACATGAATTCCCATGCCATCCTAAAAAGATTGGTTGAGTTAGCCGTTGTTTTTTATTTATTTATCCGGAGGTCTTTTAGTTTAGTTGGTCCTTAATGTAGAAAAAAAACGATGTCATTTCTTTTTTTTTTTAACAAAACTGAAGGGATTGAAGAGTGCGTCTTTTCAATCCCTTCTCCTTCAACTCCACACTAACACATATAGTCACATCGTAATAACTAATTAACTCTTTTATTTTCAAACCTTTCCTTTTATAATAATTTTGTGGATTAACTCAACATTACGTCATGATGGTGAAAACCTTTTCGTTGAGGTCCGATTTCCCGATGGATTTCTTTCATTTGCTAAAAGTTTCTATTGTTTTCCTATCTGACCGATGCTTATACATTTAAATGCCCAAAGGCTAGTTTACTAATTAAAATAATCATTTCCATTTTACAAAAGATTAATTAATTTGTTTTCAAACTTAAACATATATTTTTATCTCTAAATCTTTTCTGAAAATTTAGTTTTAAACTACTCTTTTTTTAATAAAGTTTTATTTTAATAATTATTTATCTGTGCGATTTTATATATATGCGAGTTTAAGATGATTTTTTAATTTTCAGTTTTTAATTCTTAAAAAAGAAATTTTTATTGGCGAACTTTTTTTTTTTATGTTTACTAATAAAAAATAATGTAACGTACGTATGTGCCCATTACATATCAGTAAACTTGCTTAAAAAAAATGAACAAAAAAAATATTTTACTTAGGGTTAGTAATTACGGTACACGATTAACAAAATTTACAAAACATTCGGTTAGTATAAAGACTATATACAAAAAAAAATGTTGACTATCATTTTCCTAAGGACCATCCACGTCTACACCTCCTCCCCACAAGAGTTCTATTATTTTTTTATACATTTTATTTTTACACACGGCATGACAAGCAAGTTATTTAAATTATTTATTTAAGAAGGTTGCATTGAACTAAATACGTTTTGAAAGATAATGGATTTATACGTGTATATTTGCAGCACAATTATAAATACCACCAACTTATTTATGACTGATTAAAATGCTTAAATAGGATTACACTGAAGTAAATTCCCAATGGTACTCATCGTAAGGTACCACATTTCGATCATAAACTTACGTGGCTGTGCGCGCCTATACACGTTAAAGCATAATATATATCAACAAACAAAAAAAACATATTTATTGCAACCTTTTGACTTTTTTTTTTTTTTAACAAAAATTAGTTTTAAAATTATTTATACTTTCTCGTGTTTAATATATATGCGCAATTTCTTCTGGCAGTGCTTTTATAAGATTTAAAGTATACGACTTTATGTAACAGATAAAAATATTTCATTTTGAAAAAAGAAATTTACTCAGGGCCCTGGTAGTTTATTAAAGATCGGCCCAAGTTGGGTAGCCAGTTATAACGATCCGGAGAAAGAACTTAACGTGATCTGCACTACAGGGCGCCATCTAGGCATTTGAACCTAGAAAAATTTATAAAGTAGGCAGATACGTAAGTCAAAAAAAAATTTTTTTTATTTTATTTATATATTTTGATATCCGGTCATTAGCCCATGTCACTAGCTCAGGGAGTAGCAGAGATTTAATAATATAATATCTTATCTAATTATATTTCAATATTAAAAAATAAATAAAATAAGCCACTGCCAGTAATTAACATACAAAAATTTATTTACGCACATATATATATATATAAGATTTAACATTATTATTTTAATATGTTTACTTTAACATTTAACATTATTTTTACTTTTATTTTAGATTTTTAATTTACATTTTAAATTTTATACTATTATTAGTTCGCACAGATTTGTTTAAAAATGTTGAGTATAGATCGGTTACATAGATTCCACGGTCAAAAACATTTCAAAATAAACATAAACGATCAAAATACAAAATCATTGATACCGTCAATTGCAGAGGGAAATTTATAAGTAACCCAATAGCATTCACCATAAGATGCTTGCATTAACACCAATAACTTAAAAGACATCCGAATAAATACATTTTAGATACTCACCGTAAGGTATCAGTATTTACCGAATGTCTATATATATTTTGATCGAATATGAAAACCAAAAACATAATCAACCGGTAACGAACCCATGCAAGCATCTATACCCAACTTAAATTTAATGCATCTTTATTTAGAGTGTCGAGTATGAATAGACTACATAGATTTGCATTTGAAAAGAAAATATTCAATCCTTGTTTAACCTTAGGCCAAAGGTTCGCAGTCAAACCAAACTTCAATCCATCTGATATATCGATGTGTTCAATGTAATACGAATACGGCAGCACAATTAGGTTAAGAGAAGAAACTGCTTCTCATCAGATAGGAATATTACATCTATCTGATGATGAGAGCAATAAAAAAAAACTCCATAGGAAGGAACTGCAGTCTCCATCTTATAATTCCTCCCATAGGCAAAACGAGTGTGTGCGGCGTATAATAGCGATTCTGCCCATAGCGAATCTCATACTACATCTACTAATTACACCAATATATCCAATCCATTGACCTAATTCAACTACGAAATGAATAACCTAAGATTACCCTCCCCTAATATAACTTTACAAATCTATATAGCCATTCACGCCCGACTTAAGTTTAATATTTATATAACTAGTTTAATGAAAAACAGAAATCATAATAAAACTTAAAGAACAAATAAATAAATAAATGGAAATGATTTTACAAAAGAAATACATTAAATAAAATTATAACTAATTAATAAATAACGTTGGTCAGATAGGATTCTATTTCTTAATTATTTTAAATACGGAAAGTTTTTAATTTAATGTTCATTAATTATAAAGTTCTTACGGTTTAAAACAGTTCATCTTTATCTGTTGCTTGCCATTTGAACATGAATTCCCATGCCATCCTAAAAAGATTGGTTGAGTTAGCCGTTGTTTTTTATTTATTTATCCGGAGGTCTTTTAGTTTAGTTGGTCCTTAATGTAGAAAAAAAAACGATGTCATTTCTCTTTTTTTTTTTTAACAAAACTGAAGGGATTGAAGAGTGCGTCTTTTCAATCCCTTCTCCTTCAACTCCACACTAACACATATAGTCACATCGTAATAACTAATTAACTCTTTTATTTTCAAACCTTTCCTTTTATAATAATTTTGTGGATTAACTCAACATTACGTCATGATGGTGAAAACCTTTTCATTGAGGTCCGATTTCCCGATGGATTTCTTTCATTTGCTAAAAGTTTCTATTGTTTTCCTATCTGACCGATGCTTATACATTTAAATGCCCAAAGGCTAGTTTACTAATTAAAATAATCATTTCCATTTTACAAAAGATTAATTAATTTGTTTTCAAACTTAAACATATATTTTTATCTCTAAATCTTTTCTGAAAATTTAGTTTTAAACTACTCTTTTTTTAATAAAGTTTTATTTTAATAATTATTTATCTGTGCGATTTTATATATATGTGAGTTTAAGATGATTTTTTAATTTTCAGTTTTTAATTCTTAAAAAAGAAATTTTTATTGGCGAACTTTTTTTTTTTTATGTTTACTAATAAAAAATAATGTAACGTATGTATGTGCTTGTTATAATATATATATATATATAGACTTTTTTTAATTCCCCTAATTTACTAAAACTTCAAAATATAACAATTATTTATTCTGGAAAACATAATATATCCAAGTAACTATATCATTAATATTACATAATATAAAATTTGTTTTGTATTAAATAACCATTATTATACACAACTAATAAAATTTTATTTTAACAAATAAAAAAATATATTATTGCAATTATGCAGTAAAAGTTATACATATGAAAATACAAATATAATTCACCCATAAGAACTATACACAACTAAAATTCACTTCTGACCTTCAAGCCAATGACTTTTTTACTCTATAATTCCACTTAAATTGTGATTGTGCAATATGATGTTTTACGTGTTTTTTTGGCCATGAATATGAGGGAAAACTCGAAAGTACTAGGCCTAAATTGATTTGACTTTTTGTGGTTGATACTTATAGCTTCTTCTTCAGTGTGTAAATCACTTTTATATGCTATTTTCATTCTGAATATTTTTATCTAGAGGCATTAAAGCACATTTTAAACTTAAAAAGCTTTTGGCTGTGATTTTGATTCTAATGTTATGATTGATCATCTGACTATCATGGCAGTAGTGTTAAATAACATTTTGAGTTCCCAAAATAGCCTAATACAAAAGTTATCAATAAATTTCCTATAAAATTCTCTCAAAGTCTAATTATTTTATAGATTTCAAACTTTAAAGTGATATTGCTACTATAGAAAATGAGATTTTAAATAATGCCCATTTTAAAAGAATTTCCAAATACATAGTCTTCCTACTTCCATCAGAAAGAAACTGCTTCAAATGTACTTACAAATGTCTTGTATATTTGCATCATTTTATTTTAAAAAGTCTTCTGATGATATTTTAATAGGATAATTATGCATTTTTAGCATATATATTTTTCATCAAATGGCATCTATCATTTTCACTGCAATTTATCTATTTTTCTGAATTTAAACTGCTTTTAATATCTAAACTTATAAACAATCTAGACAAAATTTTATCTGTATAAGAATATAATCTTATTTATAAAAAACTCCTATCATTTCATTAACATTTGTCCTTATAAATTCAACTAAAATTTTATAAATATCTTCTGCTTAGCTATACTTGATATCAGTATGACTTTTATAATCTTATTCTCCATTATTGCAAAAGTATTTTATTTATATGTATATGACTCCCTTTTTAGTATATTCATTTTCAATATTAATAATTTATAATATTTTTAATTAATTATTACTTCATTCATTATACGATTAAAATTACTTTATAGTAAATATAAAATTACATTAAAATTTCTCTATATATATTCATTTATCAATCAATTTTTTTTATTTATTTTTAAGTTTCATTTTCTTCTTCTTAAAAGTTGTACTTTTTCTACTTTACTTTTTTTTATCATCACATTGTTATTACATGACTTACACATTTGTTTGTTTTTTATTCCTTTTATAATGCACTGCCTAGGTTGCAGCTTCTACCGTTTCCTTAAATAATTACTCTCTTAAGTAATTTGGACATTTATTTCTACTATTTACTCTTCAATTTATAATTGATTCATTTGTTTTTTTGTGTTTTTAACTCAGTTTTTACTATTATAAATCCTTAATGCACTATTAAAATGTGATTTTAGCCTGTATCAGCTTCAGACAAAGCATCTTTACTCTTACAAATATTTCTAAATCTATTCTGTATGAATAATCTGAACAATGTCTATCTTTATAACATAAAGCGTAAATATTAATTGCTCCTTTTAAGATTTAAAATTTTATATTCATTTTTTCCAGGCTATTTTGTTTGCTCTCTTAATTTTAAGCCATAATCTTCTAAAATTGCTTTTCTTTATTTTGCAATTACTTTTTCCATAAATGGTTTGCTAATTAGAGTACATCTGAATATCTACAAGATTTCTTGGAATAGCCTTCAGACTAACGAATAATAATTTATCATTTATAAATTACTATTAGCTTTAATTACTCACCAAAATCATTATTTTTACTTTCATTTCCAGCATATTTTTTTAACATCTTTTTCAATCTATTTTATTTCAGCCCCTCCCCATCTTACAAAAAAAAAACTACAATTTTTATTCAATTTTTTATTTTTAAAAGTAAAAATCATTTTTTCTCTTGTTCATTTATTGCTATATTATTCTTATAATATTTATAACACTATCATTCAACTTTCTCACACGACCTTCTCATACACTTCTAAGAGCAAGAATTTTCTTTAATCCATTCAAGAGATATCTACTGTAAGATTTGGTAATCGATGAACAGCAGGTAATATAATATTACAACAAATATTTTATATTGTAAACATTATAGTACTATATTACATTACATCAATGGATTACTTAGTTTATGGTAGATTGTTCTAAAGTAGGGTAAAAAGAGTTGCTTTTAAATTCTAAATTCTTGGATCTTCATAATGTTGAAATTAATTAATTTAAACCCTAGGAAAAATTTTTGCGAAATTGTTTTCCTTTTGTTTCCACAATATATCCTTTCCCTTCTTTTATAAAAAAATTTACATTGTGTGCTTATTTACTTTTAAGTGGAAATTATGTCAATAATTGAAATCTAACTACTTTAAAACAAATTGCATTTAAATCAAGAAAAAGCTGCTGAAAATGAATTTTGTTTGAAAAAGGCGATCAAAAAAAGCTAAATTCTGTGACAATCTTTATCATACTAATTTCAATAGTTGGTTCTACTTGCAAAAACGGTCTTTTTCTAAAAGTATCTAAAATCATTAAATACAGGCAAATTATTAAATTGTTTGATGAAATACTTTCAACAAATATTCAATTGACTAAATGATATTCACAGCAGATAAAATATTGTACAAAATGATCTTTTACAAACTTCAGTTCTTTCTCCTGCTATACTTTATACACTTACATAAGATCTTTCAAAAACAGGTTGTAGAAAATTTATCTATAATTATGATTTTATCTTCATTTTACAAAAGTGAAAAGTCTATTAATAATCATATGTAAAGTTGAAACTTTTCCAAAAACTGAAATCATATCCCTATCTAACTTTTCATTTAAATATTAGAGAAACATCTACAAATTGATAGTAACATTAGATTGACATACTAATCTTACATTATATTATTTAAGAGTAATTTTTAATAATGGACTGTTTTTTCTATCTACTAAAAGTCATATCAAAAATAATTTTTAAAAACAATCATATTGGAATTCCATCTGACAGTAATTGAAATTATATATATATATAATATAACAATTCATCAATTGTTAAAACAGAATCTTTAATATAAATAAAATAAATTAATAACTAAATAATTCAAAATTAACTAGATTTCAGATTAGTTGTTCCTGGCAATATAATGAAATGTTGAATTCATCGCCTAGGAGAAAATAGAATTTTTTACACTGCCTTGATAAGGACTCGTAAGAGTTGAAAGCTCTTGGCAATAATTATTTAGTTATTAATTTATTTTATTTATATTAAAGATTCTCTGTTTTAACAATTGATGAATTGTTATATTATATTTATAGTTATATATTAACAGAAGTATTATATATATATATATATAATACATATTTTGCAGGTTCATCCGTGTTAAAAACTTTTAATATCAATATACTGACGTTTCGACTTGGTCACACAAGCCATCCACAGAGTTATAAAAAGGTAGAAAGACGGTTGTAGAGGCGCTACAATCACTGGTTTGAATAAAACATTAAAAATCCCACCAATAGCAAAAATGTTAAATTTAAGAATGTTTTTTAAAGAAATCTTTCCAAATAGGAGGAAGTTTGCACGTATCATCTCGCTTATTGATACAATCTGGCCTTTTAAGTATCTTAATGGCTTCTCTGATTTTGCATTGGTAGAGATTATCACATCTGGATATGATCCTAGTACTACTAGTTTTCTAGTACTAGGATCATATCCAGATGTGATAATCTCTACCAATGCAAAATCAGAGAAGCCATTGAGATACTTAAAAGGCCAGATTGTATCAATAAGCGAGATGATACGTGCAAACTTCCTCCTATTTGGAAAGATTTCTTTAAAAAACATTCTTAAATTTAACATTTTTGCTATTCGTGGGATTTTTAATGTTTTATTCAAACCAGTGATTGTAGCGCCTCTACAACCGTCTTTCTACCTTTTTATAACTCTGTGGATGGCTTGTGTGACCAAGTCGAAACGTCAGTATATTGATATTAAAAGTTTTTAACACGGATGAACCCGCAAAATATGTATTTTATATATTTAACCCGTGCAAATCTTCGTTTTAACATATATATATATATATATATATAGCTCCTGAACATATTTCTGAATATATAATGAAATAGTAAAAAGTATTATGAGCATAAAGTGATTTCACATTCTTTTACATATTAGTTTGCTAGATATTAAAGGACAAATTATCTCACAGAAAATATATTTCAAGCTATTAAATAAAATAGACTTACTCCTAAATCAAGATATAGTTTCACATCTGTGAAATATTTTTCAAATCAACATCCCTTTCTGAAAAAAAAAGTCTTTAAACAATTGGAAAAAAAGTACCTCTTAAAAATTTCCCCCAGATTCAACAATTAAGTAAGCTGGATTTGATCTTACTAAATATAAGATCAGCTATGATCATTGTATTCATTTACTTCAGAAATGAAATTTAATAGACATTGCCTTATATAGTTGTGGAAAACAGAAGGTATGGTTTTGGCAATCAATGACTGTTAAATTTGTGCCTGTAGTAAATAGCTATGTTAACAGATTTAATAAAACAACTAGCAGACAAACCTAATGGATTTATCATAAAATCAATTTTAAATATAATTTCCATGAATTCATTTATAATGTTTATTACTGTTTTTATAACAGTCATATATTAAATAATAAAATAGAAATTAAACATTAATAGTTCATTATTAAACTTATATATGCCATTCAAGTAATATCATTTTAAATATATGTATTATATGAAAGTTTACAATGAGGGCACTTTATTTATAAGTATATCTTGAACTATTTTCATTATCTAGAATTATTGTTAAATGTTTTTAGAAAAATTCAAACTTTATTTAAAGTTTCATATACATTCAACTGATTAGGATAGTTCATAACATAGGGTAACCAGATTAGTTTGATCAAAAATTGGGACATAACAAATAATCATTTTTACAGTATTGCACCATTTTTTTTTATAAAACTTCATTCTTGTGTATATTCATCATTGTAGGTACACTTCCTCTTTGGAATGTTGTCTATTGTTTAGGATTATTAATATTCCTATTAATTTTATCACTATAGAAAATTAATATCAACAAAGAACTAAAAAAAACTACACTGTCAATCAAAGCAGATGCAAGTGGACTTATCCTACAAGAATCCAACTGTGTATGTTCCAAGATGAGGTTGGATGTGAGAATGTGTCTAGCTTGAGAACCCAGCCATATAACATAGTAACAATCATTGTTTTGATGTTAGAATTTGTCTGAAGTTTTTATAATATTGTGGTAGAGACTGAAATGAACAGTGAGGCCAAGAAATTATAATTTTTGCAATGAATTATTTATGTAAAACAAATAATAATTCTGAGTATTTGAAAATCAAGATGCACAATAATCCCCAAAAGACATTTTGGGAACACTTGGGAATCTAAGCAAAAATAAAGACAAATTATGAAAAATCGGGATGTCTGGTCACCCTAACATAACACAATATTTCAAGTGGTATTATTCTCTTCTTCGGATATTATTGCCCTAACTAATGACAGTACTAACATGGGAATTGAACCTATAAAAGAGTATAACATTTTTATAGATTTTTTTTCATTTAAACATCAGATTAAATTCAGTATTTATGATTCCAAAGATAAAATAGTTGATTCCCATATAAATATTATCATTGATTTAGACTATTAATCCCTTCCCTAATAATATTATTACTTGTAACATTGTGTTATATGCTAAATCATCTACTATTATTAATACGTGAAGGTATTTGAAAACTTTAAATAAAATTTGAATTTTTTAAAGACATTTAACAATTAATTGTGGATGACGGAAATAGTTAAACATATAATTATATACTTACTATATATGTATAAAATATGTTTAGAATATAATTTTAAATTTTACTGATCTAAAAGAGTATATAAGCAATATTATACAAACTAAATAAACATTTTTTCACTTTCTTTTCTTTTTTTTTTAAAAAGTAAACTTACAAATAAGCATTTATCTATTTCAGAACATTTATTCTAATTATGTAAATACGTAAGTTATTAATTTTCTTTTTTTCCTCTCTAAAATTAATGAATAAAATTTAGGTACTTATAAATTTAAAAAAACAACAACACTATAATATTAAAATTTTATAATGACGTTTTTCTTTAAATATTTACGCATAAATTAATTATCTACAAACAGAAAAAAAATTAATAAAAGAGTTGAGAAAATTTTATACATCTCTCAAAGCGGTTCAAATACATTTAAGGGATAAAATCAAACACGAATGACTACCAAATATATAATTCGAAAATTATAATTAATGTTCACTTTTACATTTCAAACATACAGCCACAATCACTAGTGTAGAAGATGAGATATTTCAAAAACCAAAATCATAATTTTTTTCAAATGTTTTATACTATTTTATGTATTTATTAATGAACATAATAAAAGCTTTATTTACAATATGTTTATTTTTTATTGAGGATTTATTCACAATGATGATTCTTTAATACCCTCCATGGATTATGCCTATATCTGCTGTTCCCAGTGATCAAACTTATTATGAACTTCTGAACAATAAGCCTTCCAATTATTTTTTGTATGCATTCCCTAGTAAATGCATAAATGATTAATAATCATTTTAATTCATTTAATTTAAGATATAATCTATAATACTTTTTATATATGCATAATAATCTCCAAATTTTAATCCTTTCCTTCTTTATAATCATGTCATGATCTTATATTACTAAATATACTGATTAATATTAATTTTCATATTTCAAGCACAATGTTTAAAAATAGTGAGAATTAAGATCTTAATTTAATTGAAAATATCTCCTTAGTCAAAATAAATCTAAGAGTCATTAATGTAGTTTTCTTTTGCAATATCTGAAAACAGTTTTGAAATATATGAGTGAGGATTAATCATAATAACTAAACATATATAAATGTGATACATGAATAGAAAAGATGAAAGTGAAATGGTGAAGATTATCATACAATTATATACAAAATATTTGTAGACATATTTGAACTTTATTAAATTTGAAATAGAAATATGTAAGATTAAATGAGTTATAACAATTATACTCTAGTAAAGGCGGAATTTATTGAAAGATATTGTAGTTAATGAGTGCCTGATATGTATAACACATTAATATTCTAAAAAGATCATTTATAATTATATCATGTTTCTCCATTATATGTAATATAGATTAAGAAAGTTATTAAACTTATGGATAGAATTAATTACAAATGCATTCCAGTTTTAATAAAGTATCTCCATAGTTTATTTATCCTCTTGACATACATTATATGAATATAATATTATATGTAATATATATTACATAGTAGAATAAATTGTGTTAAAGCTATCATAACATCAAACTACAACATCATAATAGTTTATTTTTCTAATTAATTTAAGCAGCCTTAAAGTAATGATTTTAAAGACCAAAGACTTATATAAGTTCATTATATTTCTCCTTGTGGTAGAACATCACTTGATTTCATAACTAAATAATCATTTGATTATTAGTACAAAATTTAACAAGTATATATATATATATATATATATATATATATATATATATATATATATATATATATATATATATATATATATATATATATGGCTGCAGAAAGGAGTTTGCTATTAACTGAAAGGAGACCCTTTGATTCCTCTTGGAGGCCTTAAAGGAACCGAGCAGGGCAAATTCCTAATGTCCACTCCATATGTTCTTGTCGTTGCAGCTGTTATTACTATAGGTTTATTCATATAGTATATGAACATGGATGGGCTGCTCACCAACACGCATTAGCCAGTGTGGTGAGTTTATTGGCTTTTTACCTCTGAGTTTAAGATCAAGAAACACCCTGGTCTTTCTTCTCAGTGCCTGATAAGGCAGAATGAATGTTTGTGTAAATGATAAAGATTTTTCCCAATTATACAATTATGACAGACAAAAATAAAGCATGGCCCTTAATCCCAGGAGGCTGTAAAGTCACCAACCAAGGCAGCGGTTGGTGGCCGAAGGCGGAGGGTGCTAAGAATATCCTGGAGGCGGACCCATGCTGCCATTTGATGACGACTTTTTATTTAGGTACTTACAACTGCAGATCACTTTCAAGTGAAGGAAGATTGCAAGAATTAGAAGAAGAACTCTCTTATATTAAATGGGATATTATTGGACTTTGTGAAGTTAGAAGAAAAGGTGAAAGAGACAATTGATTTAAAAAGTGGACATATGCTCTATTATAAAGGCACAAATATTGGAAATACAAGTGGAGTAGGATTCATTATAAATAAAAAGTGGAAGAACAATATTGTGGAGATTGATGGTGTATCAGACAGAGTGGCAAGATTAGTTATACAACTTAATAGCAGATATCAAATGCAGATAATTCAGGTTTATGCCCCAACAAGTTCTCACAGTGATGAAGTAGTAGAAGATTTTTATATGGATGTACAAAAGGCTTTTGATCAGAGTAAACAACATTTTAAAATTGTTATGGGAGATTTTAATGCTAGAATTGGTAAACAAATGAAAGATGAAAGTGTTGTAGGTAATTTTGGTTATGGTAATAGAAATGAGAGAGGACATAGACTTGTGGAGTTTGCAGAGAAGGAAAAACTTTATATTATGAATTCTTTTTTTGAGAAAAATGTTAGAAGGAAATGGACATAGAAGCATCCAAATGAAGGTACAGCAGAATTGGATTATATTTTGACTAACAGGAAATACATATTTCAAGATTGTAATGTTCTTAATAAATTTAACACAGGAAGTGATCATCGATTAGTAAGGGGTAAGATACATGTTAATGTAAAACTAGAAAGACAAAAATTATTAAGAAAAACTATATTTACAGTTGATATTCCTAATCTTCAGAAACATTCTAATGAATTTAAATTAGAACTTACAAATCGGTTTCAAGTATTAGTAGATTTTGAACATGATTCAGATTTGAATGAAATTAATATGAAAATAACTGATACACTTTTAAAAACTGCAACAAAGATAGCTGGTAGAAAAAAGCAGCAATTGACTAATAAAATTTCTACTGAGACTAGAGAACTTATGAAGAAAAGAAAGAATATGAAGATATGCAAGAATGATGCATTAAAAAGAATTGAATATCTCGAATTTTGTAAAATGGTGCGGAAAAGAGTTGAAAATGATGTAAGAAAGTATAACTGTGAACTAGCAAGAAAAGCTGTAGAAGAAAATAAAAGTCTTAAGAATGTAAAACAACATTTTGGTTTTGGGAGGAAATTTATATCTGCAATAAGGAAAAAAGATGGAATTATTACTAAAAAGAGGGATGACATTATGAAATTGGTAGAAGATTTTTATCAAGAATTATATAGTAATAAAGAACAACAAGTACCTCCTATATCTATTACATCTTCTGAATTGCCCAGAATTTTAAATGAAGAAGTGAGAAATGCAATTAAATGTATGAAAAAAGGAAAGGCTCCAGGTAATGATGGAATTATAATTGATATATTAAAAGAAGCAGGTGAAGAAACAGAAAAAATATTAGCAAAGTTATATACCAAATGTCTAAATGATAAAGATGTACCGGATGATTGGAAGAATGCAGTAATAATATTAATATTTAAAAAAGGTGATAAGGAAGATATTAGAAATTACAGACCTATCAGCCTTTTATCAGTTTTATATAAAATTTTTACCAAGATAATTACAACTCGTCTACAGAGAACCTTGGATTTTCACCAACCAAGAGAATAAGCTGGATTTAAAAGTGGTTTTAGTACAGTAGATCATATTCAAGTATTGAGAGAAGTTATAGAAAGGACAAATGAATATGAGTTGTCATTATGTTTTGGATTTGTAGATTATGAAAAGGCATTTGATTCTATAAACATTTCTTCAGTGATTAAAGCATTGGATCATCAAGGTATAGATCCAGGATATTGTCATATTTTAAAGAATATTTATAAAAATGCAACAGCAACAATTAGATTACATAATGATACTGGGAAAGTCAACATTGAGAAAGGTGTAAGACAAGGTGACTCCATATCTCCAAAACTTTTTACAGCAGTGCTGCAAGAAGTATTTTGTGGATTAAAATGGGAAACTAAAGGAGTGAAAGTAAATGGAGATTATTTAAGTCATTTAGATTTAGCAGATGATGTAGTTGTTTTTGAAAATAATGCTTCCGAGCTGCAGGAAATGTTGCAGGAGTTATCAGATGAAAGTAGGAAAGTAGGACTAAAGATAAATGTTAAAAAGACTAAAGTAATGTTTAATCGATTTGCTCAAAATATGAAAATAAAGATTGATTATGATGAATTAGAAGAAGTTAAGAGTTACAAATACCTTGGTCAGATTATTAATACAGATGGAAACATAATAGAGGAAATTAATCATAGAATTAAACTTGGTTGGAGTGCTTTTGGTAGAAATAACTTGATATTAAAATGAAATATGCCTATGTGTTTGAAAAGAAAGGTTTTTAACAAATGTGTTTTACCAGTTCTTACTTATGGATCTGAGACTTGGACACTTAATAGAAGATCAATACAGAGACTTCAGACCACTCAAAGAAGTATGGAGAGATGTATGTTGGGAGTAACAAGAAGAGATCAAAAACACAATGTATGGGTAAGAGAACAAACAGGTGTTACTGACCTCATTGAAAAAATTAAAAGATTGAAGTGGAGTTGGGCTGGACATATTGCTAGAAGAGATGATAATAGATGGACAATTGAAATTTTAAACTGGATTCCAAGAGATTGTAAAAGACTCAGAAGGAGACCACATGTAAGATGTATGGATGAAATAAGAAAATGTGTAGGGGTGATGTGGAGAAGAGAAGCTAAAGATCGGAGAAGATGGATTAAACTTGGAGAGACCTTCATCCTGCAGTGGATTGATAATGGTTGATAATGATGATGATGATATATATATATATATATATATATATATATATATACGGTATATAGTAATGGAAAAAAAAGAAAAATCTAGAAAAATGTATTTCCATACAATTCTTCATTGGGACAGTCATTTGCAACGGATCAATTGTTTTAGATCAATTACCAATAACCAAGTAAATAGTTTTATACCCCAATTGGACAAACCAATCTGTAACTAATCATTTTACTCTCTACTCCTTTCTTTCTTATATATCTGGGAACCACTAGGCTATCTGAATCTAGATAAAATCACATTGGATACCTACTTATAATAGTACCTAGTTTGAATCTTTCATAATAGTATATTATTTGCACTTGTGTTAATGGTAAAACATCCACATTATTCCATAATTGTGCAAATATTAAAAATACAGGCATACTTTATATACCTGGAGCTTAATTGTAAATATAGGGGATTTGAACTCAGACTTTCAATCACCTTTTAACTATCCACACTATCACATATCACTGATACACATAATCACACATATGCCTGTAGTTCAAATATTTACACATTAAGCCTGCATCCCGCCCATCCCTCTTCTATGTATTTACATGGATAAGTTCCTATACATGAGAGGTCAGAGTGACTTAAGGTTAACATAGGCATGGCAATAATATTGGCATCAGTGTGGGATTTGGGTTTTCCATCATCAGATTTTCAATGGTATGGATGACTGAGATTTGGAGGTTGCAATAGATTGAAGCCTGTCCATTAAAGTATTGAAGATTGCTATCTTAATATAAGCTGAGTGCTGATTATATATATATATATATATATATATATATGTGTGTGTGTGTGTGTGTGCGTGTGTGTGGGAGATGATAATCTGGATTAAATGATGAGTGCTGGTTCAGCATGAATTACATATATTGGTGATTATTTATCTTTTCTACATGTGTGTGGTTATGTGTATCAGTGATATGAGATAGTGTGGACAGTTGAAGGTTCTTGAAAGTCTGAGTTCAAATCCCCTATATTTATAATTGTGCAAACAAATTATTATACAAATTCCCATATAGATCATATTTAATCATTCAATATAATTCTTTATAGATTGTACTTAATCACTTAACATCTTAAGTTTTACTAGTTCATCTTTAGAGATCATCAATGGTAGTCATATTCCTTATGCTGGTTCACAAACAAACAAAATGAAAAACATTATTTATATGACCACTTAATATATCCATTTAGATTATTTATTAATTAATAAAATGATGATAATGATAATGATGGCAATGATATTTCCAGCCACAGTTTTATGCCTAACACACAACACAAATCATATCTTTTATCAATCTATAATTATTTACTAAAATATTATTACAACTTTCAATTCTGCTGATGACGGGAATTCATCCGTGATGACGATGACTAAACTAATTTTCATAAGACAATAATTAACTATAAGAAACATATAAACTTCTTTTAATAAAAAAAAAAATTAAATTTTAATATTGGTTAGTCATCAATGTACAATAAAAAATTATATAATTAATAGAAAAATTAGTTATATTGAAATAATAATATAATAACCAAAAATTCTTCCCCTCCCCACTAATGTAATTTAAACTCAATCGTTAAATGCAGATAGCGTGATATATGCATGCAAATATATTTAGTAGGTAGATAGAAGTTTCATATCATGCATGCACATACTCGCATATTGTACATAACAAATTTTATGCCTATAATCTTAAAAAACAATAATCGAGAAATAGGTAGAGAAAAATTTAGTTAAATCATAAAAATAAGAATATCTAAAAAAAATCTGTTTTAAATTATAATTTTCACTATCTCAATTCCTATTAAGCTAGGTTGGTAATTGCTTTAAAATCTATTTCTTCCTATAATACATTTCTATCCTCATCGATTTGTACATTCATACTCAACACATATTCTCATGGGATATATGTCACTAGGTGTGTGGGGGTTACTTACCATTATTAATAAATCTTGTGTTTAACCTTTTTATATAATATGAATAACATATTTTTCATGATACCTGAATTAATACATGATAAAAAAGACATTTTATATAAAAAAAATACATATATAAATGGTTATATGTAATGATAATCAAATAACACATAATATATTGATAAAATCAATATTCATCATTATTGAAAAACCCCTTTTTTAATAATTGATTCTTATTTTCGTACTTAGGAGAGATAGAAACAAAGGAATTTAAAAAAAAATTGTTAAGAGTCATTGATAAAATAAAATAAAATTGATATTACCAGGCTCCTCTTCTTTTTCAGATGTAGAGACATTTAAGTGATTTTAATGAATTTCACTTTAAAATTAGCTTGTTCAAGATTAAAAATTTGAATTCAGTCACATACCATTGTTTAAGACAGAGATATATTAATTATAGCGGTTTACTGGAAAAGTTCCTTTTGAAGCTTAGGTTTGTATATCTTCTTTCTATTTTACTGTGCATGATGATGTTTGCACAGACTGCATTTCTTTAAGTGCACTATTTCAGTATTATGATGGGTTCTTCATTTCTTCTTTCTTTTGCTCTGGGTACAAGTACACTAATAGATAAATGGATATTTTTTCTTCTTTTGATATGTTTCTAGCATTTTACATTGTTTTATTGGAATCAATCAATAGAAGATGTGAAGCACTAGCAAGATTGGAGTCTTCTTTAATCTTTGAAAGTCAGCCATTAGATGTCTGAATTGCTTTTTTAGATGTTCTAGAGTTCTTTGGGGAGCCAAAACGCATCCTCAACAAAATATTGTTTTTTAACCCTCCATTCTTCTGTAGAATCCTTCAAGATATATATAATAATTAAGTGTTAATTCCAAGAGGCAATCAGACAACAAAACTTATCAATCCTTTCTTTTCAGACTATGTATGTGCTGGATTTTGATGACATCACTCATATTTATTTATTGAAACATCTGGTTATTTATAAAATGCACCTTATCAGTACAGCTGTGATAAAAATATCTGACCTCTTTCTTAAAATTCATTTTGGGGTAGTCCAAAACAATCTAAGTCTCTCTGTAACTGTAATTGCTTACTAATGAGTTATTCTAACACTGAAGTTATCTTAGAATTGACTTTATCTTTCTCAAGTTTTAACATCAGATTAAAATCTTTAGAATTAACAATCCTTCTCTCTCAGTTTTAACACTTTTAAACAAAAAGATTGGACTTAAATATTATATAAAAAAACTTTTATACAGAAAATATAAAATTATTAAAAACCTTTTAATATATCTGTAAGTGTTTAAATTTTAATGTTTGTACATACACACATATATTCATGTATCTACTCATATCTGTAAAACTTGCCTATTGAAAGTAATCTAAACAATCAGAAAAGCTTCAGATTATTAATATTATAAGAAACAAAAGTCATAGATCAAATTAATAATGACAAATACTAAATCAAAACACTATTAAGAAAGAACAACATTATAATTTATTAGATATAAATTGGAATATAAAAAGAAAATAAGTAGACCTAAAAAAATAATTTACAGAGTTTATAGCTACAGACAACTATTTATATATGCTCAAAACTTTAATTCTTAAATAGACTGTTAAACTATTTAAAATATATACATTATCCTCTTTCATTAATAAAAATCATTTGAGGAGAGAGACAAAATCTCTCCTCCTTCCTTCTGAAGTCTTTGGGGTTTGTAATATAGGGTTTGACCTCAATATCCTATAATATATAAATATATATCAATAAGAATTATAAATTTTCATTGTTCTACAAAGTTCTTATTAATTAAATTAACACAGTCTACAATTATTATGTATTATATATTGAAATAATATAATAATTTCATATGATTATACTTTTTTATTATTTAGTAGCAGACAAATATAGAAATGAGGTGTAGTACAGCAAAGATATTTACATTATAGATACAAGCTAGGCAAAGCAAGGAAAGAATAAAACTATTTAAATATAATAATAAAAAACATACAATTTAAGAATAATACTTATAACATTAAAAACAGATGTGCTATGTTACATATATGTACATAAATATGTGTGTTTAATATTCATTATTATTTGTATATTAATAAAAATATATTTTAAGTATTATTTAAAACATTGTATACAATAATTTTCAATATTGTGTAAAATAGGGTATATGAGCACAGACTTTCACACCGCCCACCTCTCTCCACTCTATCTAATAACACTGATACACCTAAACACATATATGCTGAAAAAATAAATAATCACCAATATACATATTTCATGCTAAACCAGCAATCATCAGTTGGTCCAGACTATCATCTTTACACACATATATAGTATAAGTGCTCAGATATATATTAAGATAGACTATCCTCATAGTTTAATGGACAGGCTTCAATCCACTCCACACTCCAACTCTTCAACCGTCCATCCTATTGAAAATCTGATGATGGAATGCTCAAAGGCCACCCTGAGGCCGAGATTAATTTTAAATTTAATGATAAGGAAAGGTAATAATAATATATGATTAATACTTAAAACTTATAAGACACTTAATAAAATATTGTTCATTTTAATACTATATTGACCAAGAGTTATAATGTCATGATGATTAAAAGTAAAAAATTAGAAAAATTGCATTTCAAAAACTAATCATCTGTGCATTCTAAAAATTGATAAGAAATTGAATTGTCTGCAAGTATAATTAAAATGTTTGACATGTTTTTTACTGCTATGATAGACTGAAATATATGAAATCCTCCATACATATGTGAAACAATTTTATAAGAATGTCTTTAGAATGCATTAGAAAGAAAATATTGTAAATTCTTACCCTTTACATAAACTTGACTAATAGTCAAAGGATTATGTATAACAGGATAATTAGTATTAAGTATTATAAATATAATTCAAATAGTTCAATAAAAAAATAAAGGATTTGCAGTCAACACTTGAGATACAAATACCAGAGTTCTGAAATAATTAAAGAATAACTACTATTTATGACCAGAAACTTATTTACATTAAAATTAAATGTTTTTGCGTGTAAATTACAGGTAAACTCTGTATGTAAACTTTAATATAAACTGTTTACAATTTATGAAATAATTTTGATATAAAACCATCATAGATATTTTATTTATTATTATTTTATGTATTTAATGTGTTTTATAATTGGTATATATTTTATAATAAAACAAATATACTATTTAATTTTGTTTTAATAATAATGAAAACTTCACATACATTTATACTTATTGTTGATACAATTAAAATAATGATTTTTTTATCATTTAAATAAATGATTTGTCAGAGTTAAAATATGCAAACAATTTTACTTTGAATGTTATAAATTTACAACAAAATAATTGAATGTGGGACAAGATTGAAAAGTAATGAAATTGTCTGACAGTGTTAATGGCTGGAATTTAAATAATGTTTGAACTACATTTTATACATGTTGCATGAGTATGTGTTAAATGCTTCCTATAACTTTATAAAATCAAATATTATTGTAAAATGATAATGCAACATTATTAATTTAAATGTGTGGATTTATTTGACATTTTTTATAGAGATGTTAAGCTTGAAATGTGTGTGCATATAATATGCTTTATATATATAGTAATGGCATGAAGATATTAAAATTATTAAAAGTTTGAAATAAGGATTTTATCAATAAATGCAGATGGGGTATTTCTGCTTACTTATATTAATATAATGATATGCGAGCTTGCATGCATGCACTCTTTTTATGGCAAAAACATTTATACTGTATTGTTATTGTTTATTTACATATTGATCTTTTAATAATCTAGTTAGGACAAGTAAAATAATTGCTGTATAATATTGTGCTAGTATTGGAAAGAAAACAGTTAACTAGAAATCATTATAAGATTGTATGGTTGGGAAAACTGGCCATAATAAGTACTGATTTAATAAGTCTTATAAGTGAATGATGAAAGTAAATTTTAAAAGTAGTAATTTAAAGTTAAACGAATAGAATATTTAATAATAATAATTGTATTTAATAGTTATATTTAAAAAAATCATTTAATTAAAAGTAATAATGTGGAAGAAAAGTGCATATTTGATTTTATAATATTGAAATAATTATTTTAAATTTTGCTATAATATTATTTTTATGTAATATTTTATAAATTAAAATATTTATTTTATTTTTGGTTGTTATTAGCATTTCATGTATTTTTGTAAACTACATGATGAGTAAATGTTCACATGTGCGCTTGCAAAGTTTTTTAATAAAGTAAAACTAGTTTAAAATTCTAATATGAGTTTTAAAAATAATAGATTTGTCTATTCCAGGATAAAATAATATTATCTGTTATAAATATTAAGTTAGGTCTTTAAAGTGAATATAATAAATAAAATCAGATTTGTATTTTATTTTGAAAATAAATATGTTTTGTTTAAAAAAAGGATAGAAATAGTAATAAATATTATAGCGTGATTTTTAAAAGTTATTTTAGAGTATTTATTAAGTGTAAATAAAATATGAAAATTAATTAAGAATTAAATAATATGATAAAAATAAATATTTAATAAATTATTAGTTTTAACTTTAATCTAGCATTCTAAGTCCAGGGTTGTTGGAAGTAAGTATTGTTTAACAGACCAATCAAAGGTGAAGTAGGCTTGAATATATAAGAACTGCACCGATTTTGCAGATCACTGTTATATTGTTATAAATCTTCTCTAGAAATATCATTCTTATTTATATTTATGAGAACTAAGTGATATTGCATGGAGTCATGTTTACATGATGTATTAAAGTAAAATAAGTAATGTTAATAGAATAGAAATATTTTATATAGACTAAATGAGAATTCTTTATGGTAAAATAGCTAATGGAGTCTTACAGAATTATATTTGAACAATTATAGAAAACTGACATTTAAATTTTTAATCTTTTTGGTACATTGGGAGCACTCAATCTCATATATCAATTAATTTATATAAATTTGATGCTACCAATGTAAGGAAATAAATCGTTTTTTTTATTTTGAAATGTGAAGTTATTGAATAGTTATATAGCTTTATTTTGTGTTAGTTGATAACCTTGTGCTATATAGTTTTACTCATTTTGTCTAATATCTAATTCATTTTTTAAATAAAATATACTCCTAGGTGAATTGATTCACATCTCAGATCTATACAATACATGTATATAATCAATAAAGCAAGTCATGTATAGCATGGCATTGCTTTTTTGAGCTTGCATTTACAAATATGTAATATAGGGAGTGTAACAATAGCTCAAACAAGCTCTTAATTGGTAAGTGCAGTAAGAGAAAATATTTAAAATTACTATCTGGAAGATTTCCATTCCCAGACCAATTTGTTTTGAGCTTTTGGCTCATCTCAATGAGGATCTAGAATATTCAGACACTAGTTCTAAAATATCAACTAAAATCCCAGCACTTATTTAATATGCAACATTTAAGAAGAAACTGAAATTTTCAGAAATAAGCCTAGCACTTATTTAATATGTAACATTTAAATATAAACTCTGAAATTATGGGACAAATAGAAACTCTGAAATTTTCGGACATTTGTCCCAAAATTTCAGTTTCTACTTAAATGTTACACATTAAATAAGTGATGGGCTTTGAGTTGATATTTTAGATCTAGTGTCTGAATATTCTAGCTCCTCATTGAGGTGAGCCAAAAGCTTGAAACTAATTGGTCTGGGGGTGGGCATGTTCCAGATAAAAATTTTAAATATTTTCTCTTACCACATTTATCAATTAAGAGCTTCTTTAAGCTATAGGTATACTCCCTATATTATACATATTTATAGCATTATTTCTGAAATCTTCTGTATAATAAAAATATAATAGCTAAATAGCTGAGGTTTCAATACAATAACAAGTACTTCTTCATCTTCTTCTGTTTCAAATAATAAGAATGTGTGTGGTGAGATTTAAAATTGTTATTTTTTTCTCATCCTTAAATTCTATTGGTTGAGAAGTTTTAAAAAATATTTTATCCTCTAATAGCTTTTTCCAAATATTGTCCATTTTCCTAAATTCATACTTTTCATTTATGCTCTTAGGTCTTTTAAAAATCTCTATAACTTTCCTTAGTAATCTCTGGTCATATTGTTCAATTTTGGCCAGAATATGTGTTATTATTAAAATTGATGTTATGGGTGGTTAATTTAATATGTGACTAAATGGCTGATGAATTAGATTTTTCTGTAATTGCCAAAATGTGTTTTTTTCTTTCGTATGTTTATTCTATGATTGGTTTGTCTAATATTTGAATGTAAAACAACTCCACATAGAATTTCATATATACACCATGAGACTCCAAAGAAATTTTATTTTTAGGACATGAAAATACTTAATTAATTTTTTTAAATGTAGTTTAAATTGTCGTGGATATTATTTTTCTTTAAAACATTACCAATTTTTCAACTACTCTCTTTATATATGGCAGAACAATTTTAATTTTTGAAGTATCAAAATCTTTTTTGTTATTATATAAAAAAAGCTCTATTAATAATTCTGTGATCAAAACCATAATGAAGATGCATTTTTTTAGGAGCATAGAGATCTTGGTGAAAATGTCTGTCGTCAGAAAGTCTCTTAGTTCTATTTAACAATATCCTTTCCACTTAAAATAATTGTGCTAAATGGTAATGCGAAGAAAAATGTAGATATCTCCCAGTACATATAACCATGGGATAAAGAACCAGCATTCTTTCTTTCAGGTAAAACATCTAAGAATGGAAGTTGGTTATTATTTTCTACTTCCATAGTAAATTTGATGTGAAAATAATTTAAGAAAATTAAACATTCATCAAGACATGCTTAATGTTAGGCCAAACAACAATGGTATCATCAACATATCTCAGCCAAACAGATAGTTTTTTAATTGCTGATATCAAAATTTACTTTTCAAAATTCTCCATAAAAATAGAAGTTAATGCTAGAGAACTTGTTGAACCCATAGCTAAACTCCATGTGACCAGAAAAAAATATTTCAAAAATTAAGACTGTTCCATCATATATAAAGGAAGTAACTGATAAAATTGGTTAAGTTTAAAAAAAAAAATAATATTCACACAATGTTATATTACATTTAAAAAAATTAATGAAGAATTTACACACCCTAAAGATAAAATTTGTTTGGAGTTTCATGTTATATATGAAATTCCATGTGGACTTTGTTTATATTCACACATTGGACAGACCAATCATAGAATAAACATAGGAAGGGAAGAACACATTTTGCCAGTTGAAAAAAAAATCTAATTCATCAGCCATTTATTCACACATTAAGTTAACAAACAAAGACATCAATTTTAATGAAACATATATTTTGGAAAAAAATGAACAAAATGACCAGAGCCTGCTAAGGGAATCTATAAAGATTTCTAAAGGTCTAAGAGCATAAATGAAAAGTGTGAATTAATCAAAATTAACAATATCTGGAAAAAGCTATTGGAGGATAAACTATTTTTTAAAACTTCTCAATCAATAGAATCTAAGAATAAGGAGAAAATAACAAAAAAAAAAAAATAATGATTTTAAACATCGTCACACATATTCTTATGATTTGAGAAAGTACTTACAATTGTACTGAAACATCAGCTATTTAGTTATTATATTTTAATTATACAAAAGCTCCTGGAAATAATATTATGAATTCATTTATCCATGAGAATATATATATATATATATATGGCGGAATACACTGAAGCTGACTATAGCAAAGAATTTTAATCTTTAATTTTATATAGGCATTTTTTAAAATTTTGTAGTTTTTATTCTAGTGAATATATATATATGACGTATTTTGAGGGTTCCTCCATTAAGACACCTCTACCCAGTTAAGGGTTTATGTGATCAAGTTGAAACGTTGGAATATCTAATTAAACTCTTACATGGATGAACCTGAAATTTTTTTTTTATATCTGTAACCTATGAAAACATTTGTATGATCATATATATATATATATAATCTTATAAATTTGCATGCAATTATTAAAATTATGTTATATATAAACAATCATAAAAATGCAAATTTTATTACTTGTCTTAATTTTGTAAATATATCATTTTTTTTTAAAAAAAATACTCTTTACAAACTCATATGTTAATTAAAAAAACTAAATATAAAACAAATATTTTAATGATTTCACACATTAATTTTAAAATAATTGCTTTATGTTATTTTGAAACAGTTTTTAAAAATTCCACATTCTAAACATGCTTACAGAACTAATATCCAATTTTTAAATGCAATCAACAACTAATAAAATTAAAAAGAAACACTTCACATATTTCACTACATAATGTTAGTGAATGATACATGAAAAGATTAAAAGTTGCCTCTGCTAATATAAATGACAAGAGACATCTCATCGCTAATGTATTTAAAGCATAATAATGTACTTGAAAAATTTTACAAGCAACAATCAAATATTAAACAAATTTTAAGTAATTTATTTCATTAAGCCAGTTATAATTTTTTATTTTATTTAAAAAATAGATATCTATAACATTAATATATAAGAGTAAGGAAAAGTAGTGATATTATATTTCAAGTAATTTTTTAAAAAAAAAATTGTAATATATATAAATTCTTCGTTATGAATTTCATTAAAATCTTTAATTGACTACAACATATAAATTTTTTATTACATTGAAATAAAACTTGTATAAATTGTAGATAAGATAAAATACATCAAAAATATTTCATTTGATACAAACTAAATCTTATTAATATTCATTATTGTTTATCATGAAATAAGCAATTTATTGTGCACACAAAATAAAAATAATCAAAGGTTTATTGCTTAGGACGTCATAAAACGTAAAAGTACTGGAAATAATAGACTTGAATGTATGTAATTTATGGATTTGAGCTAAACTATTCAGGGTAATATTTTGTCAGGATTTTTTTTTTACAATAATTGGTGCATGGAAATTTTTACTGAATGGTACAAAATAAATAAATGAATGCTTAAAAATATATAGAATAGACAACATTTCTTTAATAGGTAATTCTAAAGAAAACAAAAAGGTCTCTGAAGTGCATCAGTCATTCTCAAAAAACTGTCAACTTTTTTAACTAGAAAGAATAATCATTAAGTTTACATATGACTTTAAATATATGTGAGAATTTTCACATAATGTATATCCTCCCCTTGCCTAAAGTACATATATGTTTCACATTATCCAAGTATTTTATGCTAAAGTATTTCTTATTAAATATGATAAAACAATTTATATATCTGTTTAATGAAATTAAAATCTTTCAGTTAAAAATATTTTGCAATTTGTATTAATAAGATTTTATCTTTGAATATTATAATACATAAATAAAACAAGTTAAAAAGTTATCATTGATGGTTTTTGTAATAATCAAATGATCATGGTATGTTCAGTCATATTCAAAATCTTTTTTCCTCAGGTCATATGCATATGTTTTCTACATAACTTGGATTGCAACATAATACACAATATCTCATAATATGACAATGTAAAAAGAACTTAAACATGTCTAAGTGCTTTTTTTTTAAATTAGTATGATTTTCGATGGTGAAATTTAATTGTTTATAATTGCTACATGCTACTCTTAATATGTTCTTCATATATTTCATTTTAGAATAGGATGACTCACAAACATAGATTCTTGCAAACAATGTGAGCTACATTAAACACACTTTTGTACACTCTTGTATTTTTCAGGCACTAATTTCAAAAACTTGGCATACTTCTCTCTCTTTTTTAAAAACAAAATCTTCAGTTTGTATCATTTTGAACTCCATGAATTCATAAAATAGCTTTGCATATTCATATCTGAATGCAGCTAGTTATATAATAGTAACTGCTTTTAAGAACCAGATGTTTTCTAAAAGCAACAGACAATTCTTAATATTTCTTAAATCCTGAAAACAGCTTCTGTTATATATTATATGAGAAATTTACTATTATATTCAATTTTTGCAAAAAAAAAAAATATTATCAATTCATTAATTTTAGAAAACAAGACAGTATAGACAGTACTAAATATTATGTTCAAAATAAAATATTAGGAATAAAAATAAAAACAAAACAAAAATGCACACATATTTTCATGTTTTAAATGCATCCACTTCACTATATTTCAACAGTCCAATAGTGCAGAAACTCAGTCTATCCTCTACTCTTGTTATGCATTTTGCAAACAACCTTATTTCATCAAGTGAGCTACAGATTTTAAACACCCGAATCTCCATGCCCAAGTTAACATCTGGATATCCCTCCACAATACCACTCTCAAGTTATTAATGATTGCTAATTTTACTACTTAATGGAAACTGAATAATCATTATATTAAAGACATAATTTCAAGTTCTTTGTTTTTTTATCACTGTATCTTTTATCTTAACTTCATCATATTGCAACCTTTTAGGAGTATAGAAACCAGACCAGTCTCTCTCATTACACATGTCTTTCATGAAATACCTTCATTCGTTATAGTATTACTCATTCCAGTAAACTTCACACCGCCTGCTGCAATTGATCAGAAATGACAGAAAAAAGTAACATTAATCTTTTCTATCCATCTAAAATTATAAATACATACATATATTTAATATACACACATAGGTACATATATATAATATGAGCTTCATAGATTATTGAAAAAAAAAAGAGGTGAAAAAATTTAAAATTACACGAATCTATTCTTATTATTAATAAACTTATTATACAATATTAAAACTAATTAAGCAAATTTATTTCTACTGAAAAATATATATATATATTGCTAATAAAATTAAATTTTTATATTTTAAACTAAAAATTTGTTATGCTTTCCTTATTTCAATTTTACCATTTTTACGAACAAAATTTTATGTATAAAAATGTGTAGTTCCCTCTTATCAAGGTCAAATTCTTCATTAAAAGAACTAGACAGATAACAATCTTCAACTGAAACAATTTTTATTAATATTTATATTAAAATGTACATAGAACAAAAATAATATATGAACAAAAAAAGACAGAAAAAAATTTTAATAGCTGAAAATTGAAATACTCAGACATAAAATAGATTCTTATCAAGCTCTTTTTCATTAGAAACTTTTCAAAATACTCTATATATAATATTTGAAATAAATACAGATTTAGCCGAATGTTACAGATTATCTTTAAAAGTCTGCAATATTAATAAAAAAGATCAATTCAAATGAGTAAAGTAATAAAAACTTTATATACAATTACACTAGATAAGTAGTTTAAAGTTCATAAAATTACATTTAGAATGTAGTATTTTGTCTGTTTGTTTTCCAGACCAACATCATCATTATCGGCTGCTTAGTTGCAGGTAAATACCACACCCTATCGGAAGCCACTTCCTACTAGGCTTCCTATAACTAGCTTTTCTTTTTTAACAAACATATTTACTCCTTTCTTTAAGTAACTTTTATGCTTTATCCTCAAAAATTTCTTTTGTCCTTTTAATTTTCCTTAATAAATATTATTTCCCTGCATACGATTTTCATCAACTTTAAATATACAACTTTTATTATTTTTAATGTCTTTTTCCATTTTTTGACACTCATAACTGGGATGGCAACTTATTTTATGCTCACACCCCTAAAACATTTTAATATGATCTCACATTCCTTAAAAGAATAATTTAAGAATAAAAGTGACCATGACCAAAACAAATTTTATAATCATATTTAGTAATATATAAACAAAAAGAAAACATATTGAAAAAAAAAAAAGAATCAGAACAAATTAGAAGTTGCATGAATCCCAAAATAAAATAAAATTTCTATTCATGCATGAAATTTATTTAAAAAATTATAACTAAGGTTCAAATATTCATAAGCCAATTTAAATTTAATGACTTTTTTGTTCTTGTTTATTGTATAAAAATATTTCAAAACTTGCACTTTGTTGCTAATAGCAATCCACATGTCTGCCTGAGTACCCAAGCAATTTCTCAATTTTGTCATTATTGACAAAATGATACTAAATCTTGACTTGCACAGGTATGTTATTATGAATAAGATAAGCAAAGTTAGTGCTTTCTCACAAAATTTTGGAAACATTGATTGCCAAACATCAATATTTTTCCAAAGTTTTTCCTTCAAATTGCATTTCAAGAAGACAATTTGTGCACAGCTCAAAAAGATCTTCCTTCAGCTCTTCAGCATCTGATGTATTATCCAAACTGAAGAAAAATGGATTTATATTTATAACCTATTTTCAGAAGTTACCAGTTCTCATTCACAAAAATATCCATCAAATGACATTAATAGTATTTCCAAATTATCCCAATTTCTTCCCATAAACTTAGAATTAGAGACACATTGTCATCAACCATTTCTTGAATAGAAAGATTCTCTTTTTTAATTCATTGACATCAAAGATGTAACTCTTCTTGGAAAGCATTTAACTTTTCCCAGCATTCAAATATGTTTATATTATTGTCTTGGATAAATATATCAGGTCATTCATACTTGAAATAATTTCATTGTCTAAGTCATATTTTGCAAAGAAGTCTTTTACACACTGGAAGAGACTTTTTTCCTTTTGTGATTGCTTTCAGATCTTCACAGAATAGGAAATCCTTCATTATGGCATCATCATGGACATATCTCACTAATGCAATGAGTTGATTATAATTTGCAGCATCAGTTGTTTGTTGGCTAAAATATTATAATATTTAAATATAAAAAACAAAGATAATTGCTGAATGTGTAGCTTCAAATCTATTTTTTTAAAAACAGGCAAAACTCTCCATATTAATAGTGCCCCTTAGTGCAAGCCAGCTTAATCAATGGATGCATGTAAGTCAATAACTACAAACTATTTAGAGGATGTCTGATCAATATTCAAATTTACAAAAAGGGACTCTGGAATAAATACACTAAATTACTGCTTCTATTCCATTCTTTATAGCTATTGAATTATATATTTTTAACAAGATTAACATATTAATTAGTTAAATATTAATTGTAAAACTTATGACATTTTTGTCAGGTAATATTCTTAAAAGGAAGATAATCTAATTGTTTAAAGGTATCCTGTGTAAAATTATATTATTAGTTCAATATGTAATCTTGAAAAATATCCATCATTTTTTCATAAATAATAATAATAATAATAATAATAATAATAAAATGAATTATAATAAATATCATTACAATTTTTGTATGATGAATCATCAATAAACAATATTAATTGATTTTGGAATCCCTAACTTATGATTAAGTATTATTGTTAATTAAAAATCACATTATTTCAGTGATCAGAAATAAAAAAAATAAACAAATCCACCTTTCTTATTACAGTTACAATGCAAGCTTTATTAAAATTAATCAACTTTACAGTTTTGATTGATGAGCAATCTTCTTCAGAGTTATAAGATATATATATACAAATATTTTTTAATTTAAGGAAATATTATATTTGTCTATAAATTGACTTGTTTTTGTATCATATTCCATAAGTTAAGTTGTTTATTATAAACTATTTATGTATTCATATATATATATCTTATAGCTCTGAAGAATATTGTTAGTGAATCAAAAGTGTACAGATGATTAATTTTAAAAAAATAAGCATTATAACAGTAATAAGAAAGATGGATTTGTTTAATATTTTGTAATTTTATCAATGCATAAAGAAGGGTAAGTTGACTAGAAATAAAAATAACATCAAGATAAAATATTGTCAAAAACTTTTATATTTAATTTTTCACAATGAAGCTTCAAAATCATATTGTATAAATGAACTTCAAGATAAAAAATAGTTGTCCCTGATAAAATCATTCATCAATGACAGATATCTATTTCAAATTGTATACTGTCAAACAGACCAACTGCAATATGTCAAAAAAAATTTACATGACTAAAAAGTTTATTACAACCTATGTAACATAGCTCAAAAAATCTGTATAATCATTTCTAACACAAATGGGAAATTCCTGTCATTTTCATTTCAAGCTCAAGATTTTAATCCTTGTATAATTTTAAAATTAAAAAAATAGATTCATCCTTTCAAATGAAAATTAAGGAAAAAATAAAGTAATACAGTGTGTGTATTTTATCTTCACAATTTGAAAACTTTACTTTAAAACTATTTTCAATTAAGATGTGTAATATGATATATGTTCTATATTTGTGCTTAATGGAATAAATAACAAATGCTTCTCTTTAGAAAGCTCCAATTTAAAAATGATTTTATAATTGTTATATAAAATCTTAACCATTCTAAAGGTATTCATTGTCAGAGACAATTATATGATAATGTTGAAGTCCTGTTGGTAATCTGAGTTAATAAAACATATTTCTGGAAAGATGAAACAGTTATTAAAAATTAAATTGGCAACATCAACACATGATACATCAAAGATTTTGTGAGTTGATGGACAACAAGCCAATTAACAATGCACCATGTTACTCTGAGCAGAGTGATAAAATAAACATGAATAGCCTAATGTTTCTTCTTTATTTACCTAATAAAACTATACAAATAATGAGCTTATATGTGACTAGTAGGATAAACATTTCCTTATGAACACATTCCAAAAATAAATTAAACATTAAGAACAAAATTATATGGAGACTAAGGCAGTTAAAAGTAATATGAAAAGATGATTGGATAAATGATCCAGACAGATGATAAGATCAAGAATATTCATGTTATAGAAAATGTCTTGAAATTCAATTGTTAAAGTTAACATATGTATGATAATATTTAATTTGATATATTAGCTTGATAAAATGATATAGAAAGAGAAACTGAGGAGTACACTTTTTAAAAGATTGCTTACAGGAATATAAAATTGAAACAAGTGTAAAAAAATATTTTGGAAAATAATTTATTTTCTGATAGAGATATCTAAATTGTAAACATTAAAAAAAATACTAACTAGGACATATCCTTACATAAACAATGATATTTTTTTTAAAATCATTATAGTAAGCATTTTCTCTTAAAAATAGCTGACAAAGATTTTGATGTAAAATTTTGATTCTTCTCAGATCATAATATTCTAGTAAACAATAGTATAAAAAGTAATAAAGTCTTTTGTTTCAAATAAAATATGTAAAAAATATAATATTCACAGTAGAGATTTTTCATGTAATGTACCTTGTTCTAAAATCAAAGTATTAGTGAATCCTTTTTTTTTTTAATAGAGAAAAAGTATTCAAAATTTTCTTTTTTTTTTTTAAATTAAAAAAAGTTACTTTAACATTATAATGTAATAACTGAAATACAAGTTTATTATATATCTGTATTAATATAAGGGTACGTATATGAGCACAGACTTTCACATGATCCACTATTCACCACTCTATCTCATATCACTGATACACTTGAACACATATATGTTGAAAAGATAAATAATCACCAATATATGTATTTCATGCTAAAACAGAAATCATCAGTTGGTCCAGATTATCATCTCTACACATATATGCTAAAAGTGCTCAGATATATATTAAGATAGCCAATCCTCATACTTTAATGAACAGGCTTTAATCTACTCCAACTCTTCAACCATCCATCCAATTGAAAATCTGATGATGGAATGCTCAGATGCCACCCTAAGGTCGAGATTTGCACACCCATGTTGACCTAAGGTCAATCTGACCCCTCATACACTGGACATAATCCATTTAATACAAAAGATGAGCAGACATCTCTACTATGTAATAACTGAAACACACAGGCTTATTATATACCTGTGTTTATACATGTAATATATAGGGTATATGAGCACAGACTTTCACATGACCCACCACTTTCCACACTATCTCATAAAACTGATACACTTGAACACATACATGTTGAAAAGATAAATAATCACCAATATACGTATTTCATGCTAAACCAGAAATCATCAGTTGGTCCAGATTATCATCTGTACACATATATGCAATAAGTGTTGACTATGTTAATATATATATATATATCTGAGCACTTATTGCATATATGTGTAGAGATGATAATCTGGACCAACTGATGATTGCTGATTTAGCATGAAATATGTATATTGATGATTATTTATCTTTTTGACATATGTGTTCAACGGTATCAGTGATATGAGATAGAGTGGTGAGTGGTGGGTCGTGTAAAAGTCTGATATTTAACATTATAAAAAAAAAAACTTTTTTTAAAAAAAAAAAATCAATTAAATAAAAATGCCATTTATTAGGTACTAGATTGTTTCTTGAATCTGGTCAACTGAAATAACTATTCATAATTTTTAGAATAAATATTGTTGGAAATTGAGAGGATAGTTTAATGAAATAGTATTTGACTTTTTGAATTTGATTATTATGTATAACTGACTTTTTTTTTTTAAAAAAAAATCAATTAAATAAAAATGCCATTTATTAGGTACTAGATTGTTTCTTGAATCTGGTCAACTGAAATAACTATTCATAATTTTTAGAATAAATATTGTTGGAAATTGAGAGGATAGTTTAATGAAATAGTATTTGACTTTTTGAATTTGATTATTATGTATAACTGACTATTATGATTATTCATTCAAAAAGTATGCTCAACATAGGTTATTTTACATAGCTGAATATACAAAAACCATATGATAAATTTACTGACATTTTAATAAATAAACTCCTTTTTAAAAATGTCACAAAATGACAAGAAAACTATTTAAATATATCAAGTAATAGCTTTTTTCATGATCATCAGTTGTTGTTGTTGTTTTTAAAAAAAGTTCCTCACACAAAATTCCAAATTATTTTTTCTAGTCTCATAACACTTGTTTTACTATTTCTAAAGATCATATCTATTATCTTCTTTAAACTCATCTATTAATATATTTTTCCTACTTCTTTTTCTTATTCATTTATAATTACCTCTACTTTCTTTTTTAATATCTTATTTACTTCTAAATATATGTCAATCTTGCTTATCTTGCTCTTTTTAATTTGTTTAATAAATAAACATTTTTCAACACTAACAATTTCTAATATTCTTTCCATTTATTTTTTGCATTTTACTATAAATTTACATACTTAAACTTTCTAATCTTTTCTTTTTTTCTTATTGTTTAAATTTCTGCTTAAATATATATAAAAAAACTGTTTTACTATAAATTTATATATTTAGATTTTCCAAACTTTTCTTTTTTTTTTTTCTTTAAATTTTTGCTTAAATATAGAAGTGGTTCTTAGTTATACTTTGTAGAAATAAAAATATATATTTAAAATTCATAAGTTTTTTATCACTCCTTTAATTTCTTCTAATGGTTTTTTAATCTTTCTTCAATATTAGAAAACTTATATAAAATTTATCCACGAAATTTACATATGCAAAAAAATTTTTTTTCCTTAGTGATGAAAGTTTATTCATCAAAATAATACAGTTAAAAACAGATTTACAAAGAAGTGATTACATGACGAAATGAAATTCAGGAACAACATGGTGAAAAAAGAAAGTATACATATAAAATGGAAAGGGATGTGGAAAAGATGTGTAATCCAAGCCAAGAAAAGTCTTTGGTTGCAGATCCGAGTCACATGTCCATGTTGAGTGGGTGATCACCCTGGTTATAGACATTTAATTAGAAGGTCCTGTGACAGAGGCTGAGAGGATGGGAGTTGGGAGGATTGCCCAGGTGTCTGTGAAAAGCAGAGGTGGGGCTAGTTTGGTATCTCAGTTTTGAGAGAGTTAGGCCCAATAGTTTTTAATTCACTGAGTGTACTCGCTGATCAAAAATAATAACATACCAGAGCAGCCAGAGTGCATAGTTGAGGAAAACTGATAGTCTGATAGTTGCAAAGACTTCTGTTTTCATGGATCCTCAGAGAATAAAGATGGTGTTCCTGTACAAGGAAATGGAGGAGTTGACACATATCACTCCAAGCAAAAAGGGACATTTGAGTAGGAAATACTGCAGGTTTTCATTGTCAGTTCTACAGAGCTGGCATAATGGAGAGATCATGGTGAAACCCTATGGGTGACCAAAATTGATTGGTGGGAAGAGAGTGAAGGTTGATTTTGAAGAGGAAATCAAGAAATTTTGCAGCAAGGAACCACCTTTTGAATTTGTGGATTAATTGAGCATTGATAAGTTTGAGAAAAGTAGGGAAGACAATGGAGGAGTCTATGGTCCAGTTGAAAACCTACCAGTACTTTAATTTGCTGCAAATGGAAAGTATAGCAAAGCCAGCCTTTTGTAGGATGTTGGCAATGAGTGCAGTCCATAACCTGGGTCTGTGATTGGGAGGAGGAATGTCAGTGGGAGTGATGATGATATGCACTAGATCAGCAGGAAAGTGACTTATGAGTGTGAGAATAATATTGAGTTTTCTGGATCAGAAGAGAGTCAATAGAGTGCAGGCCCAGCCCATTGAGGTTTTTAGAAAAACAAATTTTCAGGCTAATGCCCATCATCTTTCTGCCCCAGAGAAAATGGGTGCAAAAACCATTGATTTTGGATATGAAGGAGTGTGTATGTATAATGATGTGGCGATAATGTGCTACCTTGGAAAACACTAGAAGATTGAGAAGGGTGACTTTACCATAAAGGGAGAGGTAGATGCCAGTGATAGTGCTGAGGGTGGATATGTTTGATACAATGCAGTTGGACCCAAACCCTCATGTCCTTGGGAGATAACATGAGTGAAAGTGGAAAGTATCTGTTTACTGGAAGAAAGTTGCCAGGTCATTGATTGGTCACTGCTAAATTCCAGCTTGTGTGTTTCGGTATACCAGGTGAGGATCTTTTGAAGCTTGAGAAGATTGATCAAGGGAAGGAAGATGACCACATTGTCTCTGTAAGCAAGACATTTGTTGCTTTTGCCCAGTCCAGGAATGAGAATTCCAGAGAATTCATGTTCCAGCCTGAACAAGAGGGGATTCAAAAATGCAGTGAACAGCAATGTGCTAAGAAGAGAGCCCTGAGGAATGAATACTTTAGGTGTGAAGCTGGGGGCAACTTTCTCATCTAGGATAACTAGGGTTTCTCTGTTGGATGGGAGATTGTGGAGGATGGACAGGAGGGCCTCTGGAATGTTGAGGTCCCTGAGGATGCCAAGGAGAAGGTTGACCCTGACAGAGTCAAAGGCTGCCTGGATGTCCAACTGGACATTGATGGGCCTGCCACTTCAAGACCACCTTACATGCTCAGTGATTATTTTAGAGAGCATCAGTCTCAAGAGTGGAGCACCCCTAGCAAGAAAACTGTGAGGCTGAAAAAGCAGGGAGTAGAATTGTCAACTCAATAAGTTTTATGAGCAAAAGGGTCATAGCATTGGGCCTAAGACTCTAGAGCTCAGTGGGTGGCCAATGTTTCTTAAGGAAAGGGACCAATGCAACTGGATAGAGACCCTTGATGATGTAAATGCCCAAGGCCAGCTTGTTAATCATGTTAAGGGTGATGAGGATGGTGAGCTGACTGAGGTGAAGGAGGAACTTGAGGATAGTGGTGGCTGTGATCAGGGGAGCTTTTCAGTCTGTTAAGTAGCATGGCCTGAGTAATATATGCAAATATTTAAATTGTCTTTTTATATGTCATTTATATATTATTATTCTATTTTCTCTTCATTAATAACAAATTACCATTTTTTGTTTCAATTACTATATCACTATTATGACTCAGCATTATTCAATCCAACTATATAGTTTTAGATTGTATTCAATGGTATTCTCTTTTTCTTCCAATCAACTTGCAACCCTATTCTAGGCATTTTGACATTTTAAGTTTTTGTTGATAATATTACCAAAACTTCAGCTTTATCACCTTTTTTAATAACTGATTTAAATTTACTTTTATTAATTATTTACTTAACAAACTGTAGAAAGATATTGGCTACAACATGAATTCAATATCAGTATTTAAATGATTGATCATCCAAAACAAGAATTATCTTACATATAAATATATAAGGTGCGCATGTTCTTTAATCTAGAAATAATCTTCCATTCAATAAACTTCTAAACTTGTCTTTTGCAAGGTGAATTAATTTCCTTGAAATATACCCTTTACTTATCTAGCATAATAAATTTCTAAAGTGAAAATATATCTACTTAGGATTTCAACCAATATGGCATACCCATTTCATAAACAGTTTGCATTAGTAATCAATCTATGTTTAAATATTGTTCAATATTTTATTAAAATCAATAACTTTTTTTAAAAGAATCATTACTCTACTGGAGCATATTTTCAGCAACTTCAATGAATGGCTAGAATAAATGTCAAAACAACAGGCTCATGAAAGTCAAATAACTAGAAGCACGACGAAAACTGGCATCTTTCTTTTATGACTTTTATGAGTTTAAAAACAATAAAATATAATTTATGTATATATTAATACAATTTAAAATTTTCCCTTAATATTATTATTTTAAGTTTTTAATGACCAAATTCATTACTAGCCCAGTAATTTCTATTCTTTTTAAAAGATAATATTAATTGTACCATCAATAAACTATATTCACATGCATTCAAAGATTGTTCTTAAATCTATTTTAAATCAATAAATTATATGAAAGAAATATACACATCACTTCCTATTCTAAATTCTTTTACAATTTTTGTATCATAAATTCCTTTCTAACATATTATAATCTCTACAATATGGTTTATTTTCTACTTCTTATCACACATTTTAATTACACACTACAATTATATAATTATTACAAAAACCCTTTTTTTTATCTTTTTTATTAATATTTTCTGTTTAACTTTATCATTAATAGACATATACACTTAAATGTTGTTGGAAAGATTTCTTGGAGATGTTTTCAGTCTAATAATAAAGCATCACATGAAAAGAAAAAAAAGGTGCTTATAGTTAATAACTATTAGCTAAGTGTCATGTCAATGTAACTATACAAATACATTTGATTAGATTAAAAATAATTAAATTTTATGACTATTAGATTAATTGTATAAATAAGTTTAAAATGACTGCTAGCTGGATATGTAAATGCAAATAATCCAAAACTGCTACTTGGTGAAAGTCATTATATAAAAATTGATCTGAAAATTTAGATTATACCATTACTTTCTAGTATCCACTGACTATTTACAATAGATGTCTCTAAAGCCAAGTAATTAAAGTAAATAAATGCTTCTAAAACCTATTTATATTAAGAACCAACAACCTGCATATGTGCTATATATAAAACTTTCTTTTATTTTTAAATATAAACAATAATTATTGTATCATCATATAGTTACTTGCTAAACAACAAACTCTTTAAATTTTTTCACTCTTTTCTAAGCAACCTAAATATTTTGATACAACAGAATCCTAAAAAGAAATTACCTCTTTCTTTTCAACTTCCACAGCAAATTCATTATATTCTCTAGCTTATTATTACATCTAACATTTCCAAGATTTTGAAAAAATAATGCATACTGTGCTAATTGCTAAATTACTGCTGGTCATTTTCCTTTCCTTATTACTTATGCTATACTTTAAAAAACTCTTCTCTAATAATCCAATGCTTATTTTTAGCTTTCAAACATTTCTACATTTCAAAGATTTAACATACATATGCTTATGAATGGTTGATTATTTAAAGAGTTAACTAAATAAAAGAGTAACTTTAAAAAAAAAAAAGAATAATGGAAATGTTATAAAATAATTTTTTAATATTGCTTTTTTATTTTATACATGACTTTGATAGTTTTAAAAAAATACAGAAACTTCTCAAAAATATAATGTATATTAACTAAAAATGTAACCTCCTTATTAAAGACTAAATCATTATGTTTACTAATTAAGCTGTTTGTTGAAAGTGATTTTAAAATAAACTCATTGATATTTTTTTTGTAAAAAAATATTAAGTAAAAAAATAGCTTAACTGTTTAAATAGTCAAAAAGTGATCAATCAAAAAATTTTGACTTTGAAAAGCAAATGTTAATGATTGTAAATATGAAACAGAAGCCAGTTTCCTTCAAAACTACATCTATCATGATAACATAATATTTATAAAACAAAGTACTAAGGTACTGAGGAAAATAGAGTGCAGAGAATGTTGATAAATTATTTTGGAAGAGAAATCAGATTTTAAATAGCCCAAGAAACAAAGATAACATTTAGAGACACTATTCTGGATTGCTATACAAACTTATCTTATATTGGATGACTCATAATGAGTGTTAACATATTTATATACATTATATACAAAGTGTGTTTATTTATATATAAAGTATATAACAGAAATTTATAAAACTTTACAGAAATAGAAAATAGATAAAATAAAGAGTATATGTTTTCATGTGATATCAGATATAACAATGCTATGGTGACAATATTGGAAAAATAATTAAAGGTTCATCTGCATTACATTATATTATAAGAGTTTATTAATGTAATTTTTATTTAAATGATTAAAAAACATTGTTATTGGTTTACTGCAAGCATTTAGATGGGATAAGTTGCTGTAATTAAGATAAAATACTGGCACCACAAGCAAAGTAGTTGTAATGAACCAACAATTCATCTAACTTTGGCATTAAACTAAAGATGCAATAATAATATAACTAAAGCTATGTTTCTATGCACTGTTTAGCATGAAATTAAAATGCTGGACCCAAGACATGAAAAGATTTCAGGATTAATTTCCAGCTGAGAAAATGAAATAGAAATTTTAGTTTGGTCAGCATTCCATTTATGTGCTTTACTATCTATTTAATATCAGAAGTTTCCAATGTATGGTTATTATTATAACAATTATAAATTTGAAAAAAAAAATTAAATTATTCTATCATGCAGATAATAACTTCAGGATTAATATTTAGAAAAAAAGATTTGTGGTATCTATTCATTTTAAGACTTTTTAATTAATTAATAAAATAATGGTACTTAAGTATTTCTTCTTGTTAGAAATATTTCCATTATTTAATTTGATTTTTCCCATAAATTAAACCACATAAATATTCTTTTCATTTGTAATAATTATTTTATTTAAAACATAGATAAACAATGGCTTTCAATATTATTATCATAATGGGAGTTAATAACAGTCTCATAAAATTAATTATTGATGCCAGTTTAATTTATTTAAAATTTTTGATATGATAGGCGATTTGGTACTTTTTATTAATAATAATGAAACAGATTGAGAATTAATAATTTAGCATGAGTTAATGTCTTCGGTGAATTTCAGCTGCAGATTTTGTAATTCACATAATTTTTCAAAAAGCAACAGAACTCAAGAATTAAAATTTCATTTAAATGATTCTACAAAAAAAAATCCACCAGAGATGGGCGAGTCTTTTTTTTTGAAAAGATAATTTTTAAGTTGTAATAACAGGTAATAAAATAATTAACTTTTCTACAAATTAAGGTCGCATGGGACAATGCATACATGTATGCTGAAACACAAATAAATAATGAATATTTAACATAAAAAAGGATTGAATTAGTTAAAAAACAAATTAGTAATATACAATTTTTCAGAAATATATTGAATTGTATTTCCTTTTTTAAAATGTTTTAGAGATGTTATTAAAAAGAATATTAAATTATAATTTATTAGCAAGGCCAACTCTAACTGATAAATAAATAACAATATATTCAGTTGCCCTGAAGTCAAGAGGTGTTTGAGCATCAGAAATTTATATGTCATTTTAGCACTTAATATTTAGATTAAACATAACACTTCCATTTAATTGATCAAACTGAATTTATTAAATTTTTCTTCAGCTGGAAATTAATCCTGAAACATTTTAGCTCTTTGTTCTATCACTTTTACTCTTAAAACTATATTTGTGAAAATATAGTTGTTGAAATAATCAATACCTAAAAAAAGTATATATAAAAAACCTGATTTGATTTTTTTGAAGTAATGTGTTTTTTATATATGTCATATGCATTGACAGTGATGTGAACCCAGGCCAGCTGCTCAGAAGGCAGCTATGCTAACCAATAGGTCACCAATGCTTGACAAATTTCATTGAATTTATTTGTATTTCAAAATTAAAAAAACATCAAAATAATCTTACTAAGAATTGATCATATGATTATTTAAGGTCTCAATTTTTGGTATTGGTGCTATAATTTCACATGAACATTAAGCAACTAAATGCATAGATATTTCTTTATCAATTGAGATTTGTCTATCTAAAAAAATCACATATCCATATTTTGAATGAATAATTCTGTTTTCTACTATAATTAATAACTGGGTATTGTTACTATAGCATTAGAATTATTGTTTAGTATTCGAACTATGTTGATTGCTGTTCATTAGGATCATACCAATTATTAGCAAAAAATTAAATTTTGTTTTCTTAATTCAAAGATAATTATTTTTTTTATTAAAAAAATTATTAATTAATTATTTTATATTTATTACTTTGAATTATAATGTAAAATTCAGTTTATTAATCAAAATATTTTATTCAGCTGTAAAAAAATTAATTATTTAATATTTATGAGTGGAAATGTTTTAAATTTTATCTTTAATTTAAAGTTATTAAAATTTAACAATTTTGAATTCTTAAAAAAAATTTTTCCCTGTGTGATAGTACTTTTTACTTTAATTTTTAAAATCTTTGAATTAATAACTCTGAATACCCCATGCAAAATTATCAATATGAAAAGAAAGGTTTTTCCAGCTAAAGTCCTGGTTTGCAAAGTATCAGCAGAGCAGAAATGTTTTTTTTTTCCAGTTTCACTCAGCACTTTCATGAACTTAAAAAAAATGAGTACTGATTTTAGTCCAAGCATTAATTAATGTTTTTACTTTATTAATCAAATCAACTTTCTGAAGTAATGCACAATACAAATATATTTTTCACCTTCTATTCAGACCATTTATATAACAACATTTTTATGATATTGAGTGATAATCTTGAATTGGCATTTACAGTACATAAATAACATTAGCATCTATATTCCAGTTCATGCAGCAATTATTTTTTCTTAATTAAACCAACTTTTTGAATAAAGTTTAATACAAAAAAAATTCTAATTCAAATTATCATCATGGTTTTCATCTAGTAAATTAGGAAGTGGTAACAACTCATAAAAATCAAACCCTTCTACTTCTTTGGTTCTAAACATTATATTTATCAAGGAGCATATGCCAAGACTTGATATTTCAGAGTGCACTAAGGTCACAAATTGAACATAAATAATCATATGATCAGTTACCCATTAAGTTAGGTAACATTTGAATACAAATATTATGGTTGAGCATAAGAATTCCATTCAATTGATTAAACTGAATTTTTAAATGCTTTTATTAAAGTTGGAAAGTCTGTTTGTTTGTTAAGTTTTGATCTTCTTCAAGTTAAAATGAAATTTTGAAATCAAGGTTTAATATATTGAAATTCAATAGAATTGCTTGGAATTTAATATATAACTAAGTTATACTAGTCTAATCCATTTGAAATACTTATCTCTTCACTAGTCCAACTAGTTTCTTAGATATAAAATAGAGGGTAGGAAAAAATCAATAATTTCACTATTGCAGTTAACAATTATTCTTAGAACTTGGATTTGTTTTAAATATAAACAAAAAAGGGCAATATAAATATTTTATTACTTTCAATTTAATAACATTTTTTAAACCAGTTTAAAGTTTTATTGAATATATCATATTTAATATGTGTACATGTATAATAAATTAGTAACTAAGTTTTCTATTTAAAACTGTTTGATAGTCTTTATTTTTATTATAAAACTCAAGTTTTCTTTTTTATCTTTTTTTTAAAACAAATGTTTTAAATAAAAATAAAAACTATCAAATAATTTTAAATAAAAAAATTACTGATTTATTATACATATATAATTAGTACACTCACTAAATATATATACTTTAAAAGTATATTTATCTATTAACTTACCACAGAAATATATAATGGCATATATTTTCTATATGTGTGATATTGATTTAAAATAAAATTATATGCATTAAGTGAAGTTCATTTACAATATATTCACATGGATTATTAATATACACATATTAAATATGATATACACATAAGAAGTATGCATTTTTATCTTATGGAAGAAATATATATATATATAAAATTAGCAGATTTTTTTATTTATCCAAAAATCAAGTTATACCAAATCTTGTGGAAAATTTGAACTACAAATGAATAAAGCTTAGAAATATTTTCAGATAATAAACAAAATTAGAACTTTTGTACAACTAGTCAACCTGTTCTCATATCTGCTAAACAACTTAGTAGTATTTGTTGATAAATGGTTAAAAGCTATACTACACAATAGAAAGTGTGGACTAATAAGCATTGGTAAGTTAAGTGTGAATGTTAAACCAAAAATTATGACTGTAATATGACGGGGTTGGTGTGATTTATGAAAGAGTTGTGTCATATCTCTCCTGACAAAAAGTAAACCATAACCAGGATCTTAATACTCATAATTTGCTACTAGCACTAAGGGTGGCTACACAGTGCCTACTGCTTTTAAAATCATCTAGCTAGAAATCAATTGCATGACACATGTGCATTGCCTCTTAAATGTTTATTAGTAATATAAATATGTTTAAAGAGGACATAATATCACTATTATTAAATGCGGGCTGATGCAAAATTAAATGGTTATATAATATTCATTTTTTTTATTATACATGTTATTATTATGTTTACAAAAGTGTCAAAATTAAAATTACTGAAGTGACTGATATACATTATCTCTAAATATGCTAATATAAAGTGAGTTTAAAACTAATGTTTACGTAACATAATATGAGTAAAAATAGCCATAAATTAATGAAATGTGATAGCATTTCTATCATGATGAAACTTAACTGACAAGAGAGTAATTATTGATTTCTGTAATAATTGCTATCTGATATCAAATGATTTACTAACTTGAATTATTGTCTTTATTCAAAATTAAAAAATAAGTTTCAATTTTATTTGCAAATAAGATTTAATGTTGTGATCATCATTCGTCATTAGCATAACGTATAGAGATATTAACATTCATTAATATATAAATAGATTTGCACATATTTAATAGCATCAACATAGATACTCCTCAGAGTGAGTTATTTAAAAAGAAAGTGATAACAATATACCAAAAATTATAAAAGTTAAAAAGTTTTAGAGAGCCAAAGTAAAAAAAAAAAAGTTTCATATATAGTATAGATTTAAAAATAAATATTATATTTGATGTTTATAATCAAATTTATCTTTACTTTGAATTTTTTTTTAAAAAATAAAAACTTATTAAAAATATCAGATTTATTTTGACTTATATTAATTTAGACATAATAAATATTCAATTAAAATTTAATGAGTTTCAATTTTTTTTGAAAAAAAGATCAAAATTTTCTTTATATTATAAATGAAATTTTAAAAAACTCAACTAAAAGTGTTAAATGATTTAGAAAGAAGCAGATAATTGAACAAACATTTTGCCCTTTGCCAACAGACTCTTTGGAATTTAATCAATTGAATTCACAAAACTCAATCAGAAAGACTCACTTAATAATATATTTGAAGCAAATTATACAGTGTAAATAACTAGTGAACAGATATTGTTAAATAAAACATTTAAGAAATGTATAACATTTAAACTTATCTATAAAAAATGTTTAAAGAGTTGCAATGAAATTTTCATAATAAAATTAAGAGACTTTAAAATTCTACTCAATTTTAATTCAAATAAAAATTATTACAAAAAATTGATATTAATACATGATCACATTGTAAGGTGAGCACTTCTAAAAAGAAAAAATATATAGAAAAAAAACACATTATTCTCCAGTCATATTAAATACCAGATGAAGAAAGTTTAGATAGTTACATCATTATTATATTCTTTAACCAAGAATTTCTAGATTTTTTTTACTAACCAGCAATAGGATGGCTAAATAGATTGTCAATAAATCTGTTATGCAAAAAGAACCTAAGATTGTTGTAATTTAAAATTCTTTCAAATTTTACACAGCTAAGTTCAAATCCTAACTTGTGTAGCATGAAGAATGCCAACAGTATTCATTATGCAACAATATCCTTCTTATTAGGGTTCATGAAATTTAAAAAAAATTTTTTAACTTAATGTCTTTTATATATATATAAAGACTATAATAAATATCAAAATAATTAAATAAATATTTAGAATTCTTTTGGAGTAACATTTTTGTTTAAATGCTAATTACTGATCAGGAAACAACCCTCCACTTAATAATACCCAGAATCAAACCACAGTGTTTCAATTGTAAGCAAAGAGGTCACTTCATAAATGCATATCCAAAGCAAATGCCCACACTGTGAAATGAGAGCCACATCAACACATCAGTGTGGAAAAAAAAAGAAACATTCAGCAGGAACAAAGGGCAACCATTGATATAGTTGACGTTTACATAAAAGACTTAGATAGTTATACACAAAAATATTAACAGTGGATAATATTCAAAGAGAAGGTCAACTACCGGATCAAAACTTATTCCTACCACAGAACATCACAAGCAAAATAAGTAAAATTCTTACGGAAACAACTGTAATATTTATTAAGGCAATAAACCTCAAGAGTGTGTGTTTGAAAATGCAAAGGTAGGGACCTCTACAGGTCTTAACCACAAGCTTACACTTTGGAAGAAAAGAGGGGAAGCTTTCTTTACTTCCACCTACTTTCTATATAAATAGGTGAAGCTGAAGCGATTATATCTGAGAGCATGAAGCTATTCAATACTTTACTGATTAAGACCACAATTCCCATTACCAATTAGTACTCACAAAATCTTTAATAAAAAAGCTACTCAAGATGTTATATAATCAACTATGTCTTGTCCATCAGGTTGTCTGCTATGCAAGAAAAGGAAAAGTGAATAACACACTCCAGAAATAAGTGAAGATGATATACCACAGACTCTGGACTACATTAAAAAGTCAAATGAGTCTTTCCCAATTCTGATGTAGATAATATATAAAAAAAAGAGAGTCAATATAACAGACATGAGTCATGTCTAAATGTAATTACTTATGATAAACCTATAGAGTTGTAGCATGAGAGGCTAATATCTTTAGATAGAACTAAACAGTTAACATTATTTTTCTTGTATTATTTACATCTATCTACACACTAAATAAGACAATGCTAATAAAATAGGGTCTGCCAATGCCAAGGGATTAAAATCTGTAGAAAAAAACATCAACTTAAAAATGGTTTCATATTATTCACGCATACATAATTCATTTCTGAAAACTAAGATACATAACAAATCACAAACAGATCCATAAAAATGTGATGACAATCAAGAATATTCATTATTTTCCAGAGCAGCATTCTTGTCTTCAGCTGGAACAGGAATTGTAATAAACAAAACCTGTTCATTCTGCTCATTTAAAGTAATATTTATAGATGCATACATGATAATTGTTACACTGTATCATAAAAAAATAACAATGAACTTAGCATATATATACCTTCTTCCAGATGAAATAATAATTAATAGACATATAATTACAGTAAAAACAAAATATGCATCCTTGATACATCCTGTAATTGTAATAAGAGATTTCAACATGTCATACAATAAATTTGTAAAAAATGGTTACATGTTTGACATTCAATTTCATGTCAGGAGAAGAATATCTTCCACAGAACTCAATGTCATTCAACAATGGCAGATACTCATCTTTAATTGATCTTTGTTTTTATTCACCAGTATTGCATCATATGATCAGCATATCACTCAAACACTCATCTTTTTCAAATCATTCTGCTGTAATACCCTATCTTAAAAATGATTTCTCATATAGACGTATGATCACAACAGATAAAACTATTAGAATACTGCTCCCATTGTGGACTAAAGAATATATCTTCTCAGAAATATGCATATTATTATTCAAAATTTGTAATATGGAAATGAACTCTGTTCAAACACGGATTGTGTTTGTGAACATAATCTCATATACAGTTGATACCATGACAAGAAAACAATCACTCCCTTAATGGTTTAAGCATTTGCAGATGAAATGTACAAAAGAATTACTCTAAGTGCTACCACAGCAGAAAAATTTACAAATATAATAGCCCTGAGAAAAGCATATTGGTTGGCTTGTAACTCATTCAAAGAATACCTGGTGATAAAGAAGAGAAAATTTATGTGAATCAAACACACATGTGGTCTACTCAAACACACATGTGGTCTAGATAATGCATTTGTTGGGTACAAGAGCAAGATCTACTAAACCACATTCTGACAGTAATCAAAAAGGGCAAATATATTCAGGTGACAACATGCTAGAACCACTTTATTCATAATTACAAAAATATCTTGCAAAAAAAAGGGAAATATTTAATCCTTCACAAAACTTTCTGGGTTGACCAAAAAACAATATAACTTTTGTACCAAGAGAGCTTGATGAAAAACTTGCTTCAGTATCAAACTCATGTCATCCAGACATTCATGAAATACCTTGTTTTCTAACAAACATTTAAGTCAATTCATAATACTTCATAACTTTAGCTAACTTTTTAAAAAAGAGAATTTATCACATATATGGGCTTACTGGTTCCATTTGTGAAAAAGAAGGAACATATAACCACATTCCAAAACCTCATACCCATATCAATGAGTCAACTTAGGATTAATATCCTAGAATCAGTGATCAAAGGTAGAATTGAACTTTATATTTTGCAATTGCTGTAAAAAACCCAGTTTGCAAAGAAAGGGACATCAATTGGATAAACAGCATTTTTATATTACATGGTAATCGATACAATTAGAAACAACAAAGAATATGGACCAAGTGTATTTCAGCTGGACATTAAATCAGTATTCAATACAATACCAATTGATATTTTAGTTAATGCATTAGCAAATACCCCAATACCCAGAGCACTATGTACTTGATTATAAATATACTAAGTTGAGCAATTCAGATAACTTTTATTGGGAAGTACTCACCATCATTTATTACAAGGTTCACCATAAAGTGGTCTTTTATTCACATTTTATACTGATCCTCTCCTTTAAGCAATTGAAAATGAGATGATTGGAATATTTATGCCTGGAATGAAATCAAATGTTTCATGTATTGCTTACATGGATGACATAATCTTTTTGCCAAGTAAAAACAGATACCAAAACTAATAAAAATTCTAAATAATTACTCAGAAAAATATAAACTGGAGTTCAATTTGAAAAATCCAGTGCATAATCTATATAATTGGGATGCCAACATAAGAAAGACATCAAAGAAAAACCTGGCTTATTTGTGGGGTTTCCTTATCATTTCAGTAAATCTGAAATGTGATTACAGATACAGGGAAAACTAATGAATAAAGTTGAGAATATAATTAATTCTCTTTCCAAATAATATTTATCACTCTATGCCAAAGTGGCCCTTTTCACTCTCCTAATATTGACATGGGTTACCTAGAATACATCTATAATAATATGCATAAAAGTTTTTACACTTAAAATTTATTCAATGCATACAAAATTGTTATGGGGGAAGAAAATGGTATCAATATCCCTAAATAAGATTCTGCATCCTTTATCTCAAAATGGATTGGGCTTACATTCTATAAAAAAATTTCCATATTTAAAAAAAACACTTAATCTTATATCATCATGTGCAAGGATATTTTCATATTTAGAAAGTCTTTAAAATTACACCAAAGGACAAACTGCCACCCTTTATGCAATTAGTGGAATAAATTAATTTCTTCTTTACTATGTATTCCCAATTTAATATATTCCCCTCCAAAAATAAAATGAAATACTAGGATATATATTCAATCCGTACTTCCCCATCTAATGCTAATAACAACCACCTTTTAAACATAACCAATAAGCAGTTGACTAAAAAATTCAAATACTGGTCATTAGAGCCAAACTATACTTTTCTCCTAAACCTAAATCTCACCTTTAATTTCTACAGATGTAAAAGGAATTACACTAACACTGAAGACTTATGCAAACTATGTCATAGAAAATCAGAAACACAATCACATTTTCTATTCACGTGCTCCATGTTTAATAATATCCGATGCAATATCCTTAAATTATTTACAAATAAAGATTGCAACATGCATACACTTCTCAATCCATTCTAAAAATGTATTTGTGCACACATTTGGGCCACAACATTTATACTATTCTCATTATGGTATCCCAGATGTATATTTATGTACAGTTCAAATACAATAAGACACCATAATATATTTGAGGACAAAATAGATATTATATGAATAAGGGATAAAAAATGTCATCAACTAACATTTATTCAGATGCATGGTCACTAATGTGACTTTGCTTAAATTGATGGTGTGACTAACTATTAGAAAATAATTAAATAATTAAAAGAAAAAAGACATTAATGCAATGATGTACATAGAAAGATGTAAATCATATGCAGTAGTCAGAAAATGTTAAGCTGCTTTAAAGATTGGATTTTTTTTCTGTTGCATAGATTTGTAATTTTTCCCATCTCTAGAATGGAATAAAAAAACAGAGTATACAATGTAAACAATATATCTTCCTTTGTTAATAAAACCTTGTAGTCTTTTCTTACTCTATATTATATATGTGCTACTAAGTACTGTTTTGTAAATTTGTAGTTAAAATAAAGCCTTTTGAAAACAAATATTTAGAATTCTAATGATAAAATACAATAATAAAATAAAATCTCATAAAAATAAGTTATTTAAAACAACAACAAAATAATACTTTAAAAAAATCATTTGGGTAAAATTGGAATTTTAATGGATTACAAAACAGTATTTTGTGTAATAAAAATTAATGTTAAAAATCTATTTATTATTTCATGGTTCTGATAACACCTCCAAAATGCCTAAATCAAATTGTAAATTATAATGTAAACATCATATACATATATATGTTGATATGTCTTTTATATATATATATTTAAGCATGGCCAGTTCAATTATGTAATTTGTAATGAATAAAAAAAAATGAATAATTTTCAATTAAATCTGCCTATTGGTTAAAATTAGCCTCTAAAATATCCACTGAAGGATAAAAACCTCTCTATCAACTTCTTATAAAAGAACATTTTTTTTAAAAAAAAAGGTAATATTCACTAAGCCAATTGTTTTTCAACCCGTGTTTTATTCTCTAGCTAAAAATTCCTTGATACATCTTTACTGACCAAAATAAATTATTCAGGTTAATTACAGATTATCTACATATACAAATATCTTAATGCTGTTTAAAAGATATTCAAATTTATTTTATCAAGAATTTAAACTCAGGTCATAGGTATGCCAAAAAAAATGAACTATTGTTGCACTATAAGGCTGTGTAAAATCAGATAAAAACGTTTTGTGAAATAATAGTTATAAAACATATATACCCTATTAAAAACATTTACACAATTATATATATAAAAAAAAAAACAATAGGCAGAATATATTACTGATGAACAATTTTTGTCTTACATTTATAATTTCAATTTAAAACATAAGCATATTCATATTTTATAATAATACTTATTTATAAATAAGATAATTATTTTTCTATAAAAAAAAATTCAAAATTCAAATCATTTACAAGTAATTTCTGGAGAGTTTAAAAGCAAATATTATTTATAGTAAAAAAAAAAAAAAGAGCAGAGAAATTATGATTTCAAATCCGTAATAACAATTAAAATAATGCATTAAAAATATGAAGATAAATCAAAGCTTCATACTAATTTCCAATGACAGATAACAAAAAAAAATTACTGTGAATTTTTTCATACACATTTTCATAACACATATGTATATTTGTCCACAAATATATAAAAAAATATTTATTAAAAAAAATTTACAGTAAAAATTTATACTATTAGTTTTAAAATAATTTTATTTATGGAGAATATTGGTTTTTTAATACATTAACTTTTTATAGTACATTGACTAAATAAGAGTCTATAATGTCACTTACTGGGTTGATAGTGGATGATTTATGGAGATATTAATCCAGGGTATGGAATAAATCCCGTGGTTTATAGATTGTTGTCATCTGCTATCTGGAAATGTATTGGGCTTTGGAATTTAGAATAGATTCCAGGTTTCTTTAAATAAAAATTTGGAAAAAAGGGTCATGTCTTTATGTTTGATTTTGTTTAAAAGAGAAATGAATAGACTGTCTGGGTCTGGTGGAGGAGTTGTGAATACTAATTTCCATCTCCATTCCAGATAGAGTGGGTGAGAAATACTGAAATTCTTATAATTGGAAACTGTTTACTTTGTAGAGATTCTTTTAGCAAGAGGATTCTGTAAATATCAAATTTACTGTTTTGGAAAATTAAAAGTTTGATACTACCAAGTCTGGTACATAAGTGAATTATGTGGTCAAATGTCTCATCATGCCTCTTACAGATTGGGCAGATAGGGTCAATGTTGTTAAGAAATCTCTTGTAGTGGAGGAACCAGTTGGTATGAGTGGCTCCCAGATTTACTTTTACTAAGTAGTTTAAAAATTTAGGCTCTAAAGCTAAGAACTTGAATATTGAAGTAATTCTATGATTATTGATGCCAAGCATTGGCAAAATTGAGTTGATTTCAGGGTTGATTTTACAGTAGGCTTCCCAGATGGTGATTTTTGTATTATATGGATTTTGTAAAGTATATGTAAATTGATTGAGAAGCTGGTCTAGCCAGCATTTTTGAGAAGGAGGTCTGTCCGTCAGTTGAACGGCCTCCGATATATTAAAGGAATCATGTTTTTGTAAGAGGTTATGAATCAATGTGTGAGATTTTTGAAAGATAATTGAGGGGATGGAGTGAAAGGACATCCCATTAGATTTGCGATGGTATTGCATCCTTGTCATACTTGTAGACATTGAGTTTAGCACATAGACTATTGATTTTTTTGGTAAAGGCTTTTGTTGCTATCATGATGAGGAGGTAGTATGCAATCCTGGATATGACTCATGTTCAGTAGCACTACTTTTCCCTGTATGGAGAGATACACCCTGGAAAGGGATTGAATAATCTGGGATGTGGAATTGATTAAGGAGTTCTGTAGTTTTTTTGACATGGCTGATGGGGAGGTAGTATGCAATCTTGGATATGACTCATGTTCAGTAGCACTACTTTTCCCTGTTTGGAGAGATACACCCTGGAAAGGGATTGAATAATCTGGGATGTGGAATTGATTAAGGAATTCTGTAGTTTTTTTGACATGGCTGATGGGGAGGTAGTATGCAATCTTGGATATGATGCATGTTGAGTAGCACTACTTTTCCCTGTATGGAGAGATACACCCTGGAAAGGGATTGAATAATCTGGGATGTGGAATTGATTAAGGAGTTCTGTAGTTTTTTTGACATGGCTGTTTGAGACATGGAGATAGGGAAGCCAAGAAAGTCCTGGGGCTCAGCTAGAAATCTAGATGAGACTTTCTTTCCTGATAGAATTTTCCAAGCTGAAGATTTGTTGGAGTTAAATTTAAGTTGTGAATTAAGGGAAAATTTATCCAAATTAAGGGAAAATTTATCCAAAATTTTGTAGAATGCTGGGAGATGTTTTTGAGATGGTAGTATTACAAGGACATCATCCATATATGCAAACAACTTGAATGATTTTTTGATGCAAGGAATGAATACTCCAGTGAATGAGATTTCTATATCTCTCAACAGGGGGTTGAGATAGTATATAAAAAGGATAGCACTTAATGGAGATCCTTGAGGAATAGACAGGTTGGGGGAGAACCCATCTGTGTAGAATCCATCTAAGGAGATGTGAATTAGCCTATTGTAGAGAAGATTCTCCAGAATCTGTATAATTTGAGAAGGAATGTTGAGGTCTTTTAGAAGAGTAAGAAGTGTGTGAATATTGATCGAGTCAAAAGCCTCTGTTATGTCTAGCTGGATGGCAATGGGTTTTGATAAGCAATTAGATCTAATATGATCAAGGAGAATCTTGACTTCACCCATTGCTGTCAGGGCTGAAAATCCTTTTCTTGCATATTGTGACTGAACAATATTGTCTAAAATTTTTTGCTGGATTTGCTCTTTAATTACACCTTTAATTACACCTTCGATAACTTTGATTAAAATTGGTGTCATAGAGACAGGCCTTATGTTATGGATGTTGGTTGGATCTTTGTTCTCCAGAATCTGTATAATTTGAGAAGGAATGTTGAGGTCTTTTAGAAGAGTAAGAAGTGTGTGAATATTGATCGAGTCAAAAGCCTCTGTTATGTCTAGCTGGATGGCAATGGGTTTTGATAAGCAATTAGATCTAATATGATCAAGGAGAATCTTGACTTCATCCATTGCTGTCAGGGCTGAAAATCCTTTTCTTGCATATTGTGACTGAACAATATTGTCTAAAATTGTTTGCTGGATTTGCTCTTTAATTACACCTTTAATTACACCTTCAATAACTTTGATTAAAATTGGTGTCATAGAGACAGGCCTTATGTTATGGATGTTGGTTGGATCTTTGTTCTTCTTGATGAATGGCACTAAGGCAATCGGGTAGATGTTATTTATTTCCCTTCTTTTAGTGTATAGATGATTGACCATGTTCATCATGATTGGGATAGCAAAGTTATCAAGGTGGGAAATTAGAAATCTTGATATAGCATGCATCCCGGGTTGAACACTGTCAGAAAGTGCTGATAGATGGTTTTTAAGATCAGCTGCTGTTATGCCATGGTTTATAGAAGATGGGTGGTCCAGCCATTCACTGATAGTCTTTGGAAAATTATTTTGAAGTCTATTTTTAAAGTGAAGACCAATGTGTTCAATCATGTGATGACCAGTGACATAGTTTCCATTGACAATAAGGGAGGTTGGAGTGTTAAGTTTTTTCCTAGCTTCAAATGCCCATCGCAAATATCCCCAAGTTCAGCAGTATTGGGTAGTAAGAAAGTTTTGTGATCTTTTAATAGAAATATACTCCGCAATAGCCATCTGTTTTTCCTTATACTGATGTGGTGTTTGATATGATCTGGTTCAGTTGAGCATGTCTTTATTTTATTATTGATTTGGTCAAGCTTATTAATAAGCATAGATGGCCCTTTGTTGTTTCTAGTATAGTGAGCAATCAAGGAATGGATTATCCCAATGACGGCAAACCATGCCTCTTCTGGGGGTCTTTTTAGTAGGTTGATTTTGTGGAGGAGGATGTATGCTTCAGATACAATGGCTTCAGTCATGGAAGCTGTAGTTAACATTCTGATTGGCCGGTTGAGAAAGGATGAGGAGTAGTTGGTTAGTTGCAGTGTGGTGATAATAGCATGATGGTCAGAGAAAGGAACAGGTTGAAGAGTAGCTTCCAGACCATGATGGTGTTCAGAGGTGTAAAACATCAGATCTATTAATGTATGATACCTTTTGGTATAGTAAGAATAGGCATTATGAGGAAAGAAGCCCCTGCCATTAATAAAGTGTCTGTTGAGCAAGTGAAGATACTTGTTTGTAAAGTGATTATAGGAGATGATGAAGTCCCCAAAGAGGAGTGCTGGGGAGTTGTTGTTGGCTGTTATCATATTTATAGTGTTTATGACCTGAAGGAATATTGCATGGCTATTGGGGATGTAGACATAAAATGCCTTGATTATGCTATTGCCATAGGTTAGGTTGGCACAGATAAGGTTCTTATCTTGGTAGGTGATCTTAAACTTGTTAGGGGGTGTTTGTTATTTATTAAGATACCTATGCCTTCAGTAGCTGTAAGGTTGACTGTTAGATATGTATAGCCAAGCTTGTTAAGCTCAGTTAAAATGAGGCTATTGGACTTTTGGTGATATTTGGTTTTGCCCATAAACATAATGTGGGGGGTAAATGAATTAAACCAATGTCTTATGGCATGTACTTGTGTAAGCGAATTAATGCCTCTGATATAAACTCCAGCTATCTGGCAAGAGACCTTAGTCATAAGCTGGGGATTGGTCAGAGTCTACCACCAGAGGAATTTGGAGTTGAGCACTGTTTTGGTAATTAAATCTCAAAGGCTTGGACAGGATTTCATCTTCAGAAATCTCATCCTTCGAGTAGATTTGAGAGTTAGGCAAAATAGAATTAGCAATTTTCCATTTTTTATCAAGTATGGGACTTAGAGGTTTCCTTGGACTTAATGTTATGGTAATGATTGGATGACTGTGTTAATGAATACTCATCTTCTGAGCTGGATCCATTCAAGTGAGTGAATTTTTTCCTGGTGGAAGTTGTATAGCTAGTTAGGTCCATCTCAGTTTCAGTGTCTGATGATTTGATAGAAGGAGAAGGTGTAATTTTAATGGGAATATGGTGATCTTTATTATTTTTGTGGTTAGCAAGATGATTCGTCTTAGATGTGTCTGCATGGCTGGATGTGTTTTTGGAGCCCTTGGGATAGTTGGATGTGGTGTGATCCTGATTCAATCTGCCATGTTGGTTTTGTAGCAATGAATCATCCCTAGAATTATCTTTAGACCTGTATGACTTAGGGTTGATAAAAGGTGTCTGTGTTTTTGGAGACTTTGATGTTTCTGTGACTTCGGGATTGTAGATGTGGGCCTTAAGAAAAGATGAGTTCTTTGGAATGTTTGACACTTCAGCAGTTTGAGTATGTTTTGGCAGAGATCTGGCTGATAAACCGTTTGTTGGGGTGGGCGCAGTTTTGATTCTGTATGATTTTCTTTCAGTTGTTTTAGATTGATCTGATTCTATATTATGTGTAAAAATTTGAGGCGAAAGTACAGAGTTTTTTTTTATTTTGAAGATTTGTTATATCTGTTGAGTTGATGGGGCTTTTCTTGCATCTATGTAGTTGGGGTTTTTTGTGCCACATGTGTTACAGATCTTGGCTAGACAATCTTTTATTAGGTGGGTTCTTTGACCACAGGAGAAGGACTGTGGTTTTACACCCAGAAAAGATATAATCATGGCAGAGTTTCTAAGTCTAATTATGGTGGGAATATCTGTGGGATTTGTTTCTTTCTTCAAATGAAGTTCAAATGTGGCTGTGTTAGAGAGGAAGTGGAGGCTGGATCTTTCATCTCGTAAGTAATTGAATTTGTGAATTCTACCAAAAGGAAAAAGGATTTCTTGAAGTTGAGGCTCCCCAAGTCCCATGACACAGTTTTTGATTTTGCCATAGAGGGTGGAAGCTCGGTTAATATCCACATAACATAAGAATTTGTTATCTAAAGTTTTAAAAGCACTTTTGAAGTTATTGCGACTAGCCCAGTTTTTAAATTCTAGAGCAATGTATCGATCATTTGGATGGTAAAGAATGCGGTGAATTTCTTCTCCCATATTGTTTTGTTTGATTATGTTGCATAAGGAATCAATTGGGAATTTGAAAAGCGAGCAATTGGGATTGGTAGTCGCTAGTATTAGACTTTTGTCACTGCTATAGTCAGCAAGCAATTTGAGTAGCTTGAGCAGGATGGTTTGATTGAAATGAAAAGTAAGATTGTATATTGATTATCATTAAAGTTAGATACTGAGAATGTATATGAAATTGGGGTTAAATGAGTGTCAGAAAAGGTGTCTGTGGATTGCTCCATTAAATCTATTATCATCGACTCTGGTGTTTCATTATTAGTTAAGGAAGCTTCGTGCAGTTGATTACCGAGTGTGTGTGGTAAATTATTCGCATAATTGTCTTTGGGTTAAGCTGGTGTAAGATGCCTGTTTTAGTAATGTTGGCATAAGACAGCTTAACATATTGATTTATAGATTTAGAATTCACTATGTGCATTATTAGATGTAGAAATCATTATGGTCGATGATTTAACATTATTTTTTTTGTTTGTAGGGTATTAGGGGGCCTTGTATCAAGCGCCTCTATTGGGGAGTTGTGAAGTTTGGGAACATCTTCGTTATCTCCTGGGATTTGATGACAAATATTATTTTGGGGAGTTTTAATTAAGTTTGTACATTACATATTGGTTGTGGTATTGAATGGTTAATGTTTGTTTCTGAGTCTGATTGGAGATATATGTCTAGTTCCAGAAAATCATTTCTTGTGCTAAAGAAAATGTCATCAGGTGGCTTAGTGTTATACATTAGGCTTTGGACTTTTGTCACTTCTGAATTGATGTTACTTTCAAATTTATCTAAATTAATGTTATTATTTTGGATTATTTTTCTAATAAATGGGGGTTTAGATGATTGTAAATTAATATTAGTCTCTTGATAGATTTAAGTTCAAATTAAAGGGTGAGTCGGCTGAAATCTCCGTCTCAAATTCTGATGATGCAACACTTGCTTCGCTGACAGAAGTAGATTTTTTTTCTATTTTTTTTTTATTCTGTGGATAAATGATTGAGAAGTAGGCATGCTAGGTATATTATGAGTTATCGAATTTAAGTAGGAATCTCCAAGTTGCTCAGAGGGGAGGACATTAGTATCTTGTATTATGTTTTTCATATTTATTAGCATTGTTAATGTGATCAGGAGCCTCTTTAGTGGTTATGTTTAGGGCTCCGCATTATTGTACTATGGGTTTGGTCAATATACATGATATTTGGTTTATTAATTGTGTGTAATTCTTGGTTACAATTGTTATCTTGATTTGGTAAATAATCATTAGGATCATCATTTAGGGGGTCTTGAGAATTTCCAAGTATGCATTCATTAGGCTTTTCATTATTAGTGTTTGTAGTTAGGCTCTGGTTTATGTTGTTTGCAGAAATGTTCTACTTCGTACATCATATTCTGAGTATTATTAATGCTTTTAGTGGAATTTTGAGTATTCCTTTTAGATTTGGGGGTCTTAAGTTGCGATTTACTTTTATTATGGCTGAGGGATTTGATTTTGGCCGAATTTGGCAAATTTTTAGCTTCGCGATTGTCTATAATGGCCGAGTTTTTATTCGGCTCATTTTTTTTTTAAACTTTTTGAAATCAAGGACTTTTTCCTTAAATCCATGTAATATAAAACAAAAAAAAAGGGAAGGCTTACCTTAGGTGGCCTGTATGTCTCCTTCTTTCTTTTCAAAACGTCTTCAAAGCAGTCACAAATTTCTAATATTTAATACCCTTGGCATGTGTATCTTTAATGTGTACTAACTAACTCCTGTTTTTAAAGTATTATTTCTTTTAGTGACTAGAAAATAGAGGTTAAATTAGAATTATGATAACCATCAAATTTCAGATATAATATAAAAAAAGTATACTATTAACTCCTTAAAAACAATGAACTTGCAAAAATATAAAGAAAAATATATAAAACCATGTAAACTTCAACATGAAAAGAAAAAGAAGATAAATTAATTTTTTAAAAAATATTATCTGGTTGCACTTTTTAAAAAAAATCTAATTTTCAAATCTACCTTGACAGTAAATAATTTTTTTCACGTTAGAAAAAAGATATTATCACTCTGTTCAATTTGAGTTTTTTATTTATTCATGATTACATGGATACTACAAAGATTGGAAATGTGTTTTGATCTTAATTATGTAAATGATTTTTTTTTTTAAATGAACATAAATAGAACGTACGACTTAACATATGTTATGTCAGATTAAATATTTTTTTATAGTACTTAATAATGATTTTATATTTTTATTATTTTTAAAAATTATATTATAAAAAATTATTTAGTAGCTTATCTTAAAAATGTGGATTCAGTTTATAATTTTTAATTAATATTTATGTAAATATTTATGAATTACTTATTTGTCAACAGACTTTAAAGTAACATTTTGATAATATAAATTGAAATTACTTGATATTAACTGTATCCTATTAATAGTCTGAACACTCAAAATTTGTTAATATTCTATCAGGAAATGAGCACATTAATGGAAAATCCAAAAACTTTATTTGCATATATGCATTTTATCCATTATTATAAAATATTACATAAAAATCTGTTTTTAATATATTATGTGTTGTAAAATAGTTTTCCCCTTAGATGATGTCAGAAATTTTTGTACATAAACCATATGCTTGAAGACTTTTCTTATTGTGAGATGTGATTAATGAAGCTATTAAAGAGACTTCTATTTTATGATCTCTAAAAATAAAATATTAGATGATGCAAATTATACATTTACAAATTTCATACAGATTGTTATTAATACAAATACATATTATTCATAAACTTCTATTTTATAAATAAAATTTTTAAAAGTAGTCTTTACTCTTTTATATTATATAAATTAAATTGTATAGATATTTACAAACAAAATTTTTTAAAAAATATGTTCAGTACATATCCATCAATTAATAAGCATGCTTACAGTGAATTATCTGTTTTTCTATTTTAGTAAAATTTGGATTTTATAATGAAAGGATTAAAAATCTATTCTTGATATTCAAATGACAAATCCAAAAAAAAAAAAAACCTTGAACCATAGATTTTATATTAATGATGTTTTACTCATATTAAATAATTGTTTGAAATTTAAATAAAAGTCTAATTATATAAACACACATATATACGTAATGTTTTTATCTATTCAACAACAAAAAATCATTTTATTATTTTTATTTTACTTATTTAAAAAAAAAGTTTTTTAGAGTTTATATAATTTAGAAATTAATGTCACAAATGATAGATATTATGATAAAGTTCAAAAAAAAAAAATCACAATTAATGCTGATTAAAATTTTAAGATCATAAAATCTAAGCTTTAAATTTTTAATAATTTATGACAATTCAAAGCAGTATTTGTTCAGTACAGTTTGGCATTGTAGTTTTTATAGTCAGTAAAATAAGAGGATGAGCAAAATTAAATTTTATAATTTCTAAAGTATCTTAAAAAGCCTATTAAAGTTTAAATTTGCTAAAATATTCCTAATAAATTCTAATGCTATACTGGATATAGAAAACAAAAAGTTTTTGATTTAAATGATGATTGTATACCATATTAGAAAAGTAATACATATGTTACCTTTATTTTGTCCACATTTTGTATATAATAAAAAATACAAGAGAATTTTTAATTTGCTATTAGGTACAAAAGTCATATAAAATAATAGTGCCATTTTTCTTTGTATTTATCATTATATATATATAATTAACATAGCTCAATATATATCACACCACTGTATACCATGAATATGATATAGTAATATATATTTATAGTATGTATGTATATATCTATATTGAAAGCATACTAGGCAGTAATAAAGCTAAATATTAAAAAACTACCTTTCTGCATTTTCATTTTACTAAATATTATGGTGGCCCAGAAAAAAAGAAAATTACTAACAATTGAATTAGTAAAGAGAAAGAATAAATCATTCTCCCAAGGCTACGAATTAAATGCACTCTACCTTTATGAACAATGTTGGTAATTCAGAATAATATTAATATATAAGACAATTGGAATGTGGCACTTAATATCTATTAAATAAATAATCAATTATACAAAGCTGGATTCATTCTATTCTTGTCTCAACATTTAAAGTGCTTTTAATTAATAACTTGAAGAAAGGTGGATTAATCCCTTTGTTTAATACAAAAATCAAGTTATGTTTACATATTAAATCATTTAATTATTATAATCAAGGTGTTAAAAGAAAGATTCTGTTTCCAGCCTTATATATGTTTGGACAAATTAATAGGAACATGTGTATTACTTTCACTAAAATGATATAGAATCTCTATTTAAATCAAAAATTGTTTTTATTCACTATGCACTATAATGTCTGAAATGAATCTAGAGGAATTTAATGAAAAAAATTCAAATTTGTTATTGATAGAGGATATTGACACTTCAATAAGATAATCAAGAATAATCCACAGAAATCTAATGATAGTTTAATTACATTATTTCGAATATAAAGGAAAATACATAGGATTATCTTCATGATACTCAAATCAATATAATGGGCTGTAAAAATTGCAAACTTGTCACTGATTAATGATAATGTAAAAGTAATGTGAACTAATCTACACAAAATAACATTTATACCAACAATATATAATTCTCTCAAATTATAATTATTCTGCTAGCATAATTCAAAGCTAAAAGAGAGCAGTTCATTATCCTAATATCTTTTGGGTAAATATGAACTATAAACTCTTTCAGTTGATAAAAAAATGTAGACATTAACTTTTCATCAATGTGTAGTATTTCTATTATCCAATTTGCAATTCTTACATTTGTGATTTCACATATCCAACATCAAAAACGTTATCATGAATATTCAATTTGTGAAGCTCATAACAGATTGCTTTGTGAAATATGAAATGTTTAGATATGCATGATTTTTGTCATGATTAGTTCCACAGAATTTTAAAATTTTATAATAATGCAGAGAGTATAGATTTATAAGCTCATGTGGTACTGTTCAATATGCAATCTTTAATGAATTTTGACATCAACCCAGGGACAAGCCAGTAGTGATCCTATGTGAAAAACCCCTCCCTACAACAAAAATCATTTTAAAAAATATATTAGTGAATAAAAATGAAATATATAAATTATATGATTATTGAACAAAAAGTAGAAATTATAAAAAAAATGTAAAAAAAAAAACAATAAACATACAAGAAGGATGCAAAACAATAATAATTTAGAAAAAATGAAGTAATTTATCTTATTTGGCAAGATAATTATTTGTAAATTATACCTTCTTTGGTTTTATATAAATTAACAGACAAACATGCAGTTTTATAAAAATGTATAGAATTAAACTAACTATATTTTATTTGGCAAGTGAATAACTTTGACATTTGTACTTTTTACAGGTATAAATAAGAAACAGATAAATTTATAAGTATATAAAATAGGACTATATTAAACATTTTTGGATAAAGAAATAGATAAAGAAATATTTAAACCTATAATCATTTAAAAGTTGATTTAGATCATTCGATGCATCTAAACCACATAGGAGATTCACAAATGAGAACTGCGGTGTTTAATCTGACAAGTTTCACTTTATTTAAAATATCATATCAAATTATAATACAAAAAAATAAATATAAATGTAATTTTTTTCACCAAGACATTTTTCTAATATTGGGATTGTTGACCCAGTTCTGCAGAGTCATTACAAATTTTAAATAAAGCACCATATACTTCAGGTAAATATTTATAAAGAGGTATTATGGCATCAAGTTTGCTCAATCATAATATTTCACATAATGGTTTTAAGATTAAATCAACTAGTTACAGAAGTAGTTAAAATATTCCATCAATAAACAGAAAAAAAATTATATACCACTTGTACTACAGTAAAATAATAAATAGTTTCATGGTTGTTATTCACAGTGTTATTAACTATTAGGTTTAGACTATGATTTGGACATGGAATAAAAATGTATGATGATTTAAATGTAAAAATTCTTTTATGTAAATCTATATTTTACTGCACATATTAAAGACATTATCATAGCCCTGATCTCTTATATTCCTTATGTTTAAATTTAATTTTTTCAGTAAATAAGTAAAAAAAAATATTCTCAATTTGGGCCTGTAGCATCTAAAATTGCATAGAATGCTAAAAACAGCTCATTTATATCAACACTTTTACGTTCTGAATTGAACTGAATGAAACTGATTTCACACTTATTTAGTTAGTATGTGATATGTCTGGAATACAATATAAAATAATTGAAAAATATTTGTTTATTGGTAAAAGTTAATATTATTTTTAATATTTGGTGCCAATAAAGTATTTCAATTTGAATTTTAGCTCCTAAATAGGAAAGCATATTTTTAACATTGGGATCATTAGCTACACATCCAGTGTGATCTAATAAAAAGATCGACCTAGGCTATCATCTCAGTGCATTTTAAAAAATTACCATTGTTACAACAGTAATGTTTATTACTTTTATCATAAAGATCCTAGATTTTGTCTGCCTAAAAACAGTACTACAAAAAATATTCTTAAATGATCAATACAAGTATTATTTTTGAAGAATGTCATTAACTCTGTCAATTTTTTGTAATTCATCAAAAGATTAAAAAATTTTCTCATGCTATTGCAAGATGTTGCCAATCATTAAGTCCCTGAATAAATTTATTGTGCTAGGAATTGCAAAATTGAAAAGTTTGCACCAAAAGCAATAAACAATGTTTTTTGAAACAAAATAAATTAACCAATTTCTATTGAATTCTTTGTCATTTTAAGAATGCTTTTTAAATATGTATGTACAAATGTTTGCCAATATATTAAAGGAAAATATCAAATTATTAAAAAAAAGTATAATTTTAAATATGTATGTAAAAATGTTTGCAATATATTAAATGAAAATATCAAATTATTAAAAAAAAAGTATAATTTTATTAGTCAAATGTCAAATTTTCATCTTAGTTCAAATTAAAATGTACTTGTTCTTATTATTAAGTTATTACTAATGCACTATATTTACTATCCTATCTGTAATTACAAAAAACTTACACCTGATATCTTTTTTAATTAATGTTATGATATAATATGTACATTGATGCAGCAAAAAAATAAAGTTAAAAACTGCAACAAAGCAAAAATATGAGTTAAATAATATTCAAATGTGTCATTCTGCTGACAGTAAACTTACACAAGTTCAAGTTTTTATTTGTATAACAGGGCTGAGTTCAAACCCTGTTCTAAGTCAGGGGGTAATACTACTGAGCATATGTAGCTAATTAAATCAAGTATAATATTAAGTAAATTGTTCTTTTTCGTTGTGGTCTTGTATGCGAGCACATACATATATATTTAAGTAATTAAATAAAAAACATTGAAATATAAGAGGGACGGGGGTTATATGGTTTGTGCTCTGATATTTATTTATATGCATGTTTATATTGCTGCATGAGTGAGTAAATGTAATAATTTCATAAAAAGGAATAAAAGTTATTTTAATTTAAAAAGAAATATTCCAAGATGGTCCACCAAAAGAAGAATGTTACAATATATATAAAAAATAAATTAATTGCAAAGAAAGGACCCGAAAAGTTGCAGATCGTTATCTTGAAACAAAGACATTTAAATTAATAAAATAAAATGTTAAAAAAAAGAGACAATGAACGGTCGAGTGTAGATTGCAAGGTAAATTTGAAATTCCTAAGCTTAGATAAGAGAAACAAAGAAAGAAAAGTATTGAAAAGATTTTTGTTTCGCAAACCACGTGGTTTAATTAAAGAAGAAAGAACAATAGCATGGTTAAGTAGGGACAAGAAAGTTGAACTGAGAGGGAGTTATATAACTGTGACTGCCACGAGCAGGATCATAAGAAAAATTTGGTAAAAAGAAAAAAGTTTATAATCGAAAAATCATGAACAGGTTGGGGTAGAAGAGAAGAATGGGCCAGGCTATGCCATCCATCCCGCAGATAGACTAGCATCACTGTAAATGTAGGAGCAAAGCCCTTCTTCAATCCATGAAAAAAACAGCATTCACCGGATGCCATTGATTGCCTTATGGAAATAGACCAAAGAAAGAAATCTTTTAATCATACAGCTAATAATCTACACCCGGGTGAGATAAACCAAACATTTTTCGTAAGTGATACTAACTGTTTTGAATGAAAGCATGTCCTATTAAATAATGCGTAAAAGGTTTAAAGTAAATGAATAAAATGTTGAAATAACACCCTGTATATGCCTTAATAGACAATGCCTGATTGAAATTGTTTTCAAGCTATGATCTGTATTTTTGAGTATTGCATTTATAAACTTGTGCGAGTGTATTTACATGAGGGTTATTTAATTATTCGGGCATAAACCAATATCCAATTCTGGGATTCTATGGGTTTTGTTTTATTATTTGTTTTATATTAATAAATATTAATTAGTATTATAAATTTAATTGTGTTAGTGTTAATTTCTTAAAATAATATTAAAAAGCAAAAAGTAGGAAAGCAAATGAATCGTTCATGCACTACATGTGCATTTTTATATGTTCCCTCCACCTCTTTCCCATGGTCACCGACTACTACCCCTGAGTGAGCTAGCCAGAGGTACAAGCTCTAACCACCAGAAATAGATACTCATTCTCTCCCAGCATAATTCTTATTTATTCGTAGGTAAGATTGGCGCGTGAGGTCATTATCGATGCTCATAAATATGCTGGGCAAGTAATTAGAGGGCATCGCAAAACCAACCACACATATATGTGTGTTCATATTATAAATTTCTGTTAAATAAAAGAGCAAAACTTAAGTTTAAAATACGTAATAAACGTATATCACATATATATGTGTTTACATCGGAATAAACGGTTACAATGGCACACCAATGAAGGAGCTTTCGAAGAGTGGAAAGTAGGGGAGGGGGATAGAATATAAGTTAGATAAGACAGTCTACTATGAAGTTGCTTTATATGTTTTTTTTTATATATAAAAAAGGAAAGAAATACAGTATAAGAGCTATAAAATATAGCTTGTGTAGACGAATTATTGCTGGTAATTTTATTTTGTGTATGGAAATTAATTAAGTCAAAATCACATTCGAATTAATATTTTAATATATATGTATGTATTGAACAGTCCATGGAAATTTTGTTGTTTGATTCGAAGAGAAATAATATTATATATGAGAGTTTTATTTTCAGTTTAAGAGTTTTCTTATTGTGTTAAATATTTAACTGCTTTGACATTTACAAAAGTGAATAAATAAAAACTTTCGTAAACTTTTATTTGATATAATTAAGAGTGATCAATTTTAGAAAGCAGTATATTGACTACATTATATATGAACTTGTATATATACATCTAAACAATACATACAATTTTTTTTGATTCGTTTTATATATGTGTATTCGATTGGGAGATTGATATTTGCGGAAGTTTTACCCATAAAAGGGCATATTATAAAATACTGCTAGTGCTAGAAATCTACAGATTCACTTGAACAAGTTAATATTTTGGTTTGATAGGAAAGAAACAAGGAAATACTAATTGTCCTGGTGAAAAATATAAAAAAAGAGATTAAGAAATAGGGTTGAAAAAAGCTAGATACAAAAGTTAGACAGAGGGCACAGTACTTCAGGGATGGAGAGCAGGTCTGGTGCATCTGATATAGAAATAGTAATATAATATCTAAAAAGGGAGTCAGACAGAAGGGGTGAAAATAAAAACGTACAGAGGGGAAAGGGGGGAATGGCAATAGAGCATATTAAAAGCCTACAAAGAAATTTTGATATCCATGGTATACCAGAGAAAGATAAAGTAATAATAGCATGCCACCACCTTGAAGGATATTCTGAGGCTTGGTGGAATTCACTTTTACACCAGCCGCAGACATTCCCAGATTATAAAAAGGGTTTGAAGAAGGCCTTCTGGAGGGAAGAGCTGCAGGAACACATTAGATTACAGTTAATGAAAGAGAAGTTTCAAGAAGATAGTGGAGAAGAATATGTGCATTTTTTTCAGGAGACAGGTGGTCATGCTAAAGACACTAGAAGCATGAAAGACTGTATGAAAAACAGATTTTAAGAATAGTGTGCAGGAATCTACCGGAGGAAATCAGCTGGGTGATAGAAATAAGGAGAAAGAAAACAGTGAAGGTGGTAGATAGACTATTGAGTCAGAAGTAAGTAATCATATGAGGCAAATTTATGAGCAAGGATTGAAGTCAGGAGAGCAGACAGGAATTCATGGAATAAGAAAAGGATATGGGCAAGAGAAAAAGGAAATAGGAAATTTAGTGTGTTCATGGGAAGACAGAGTCCCAGGTTATACATGTCAGACATGCCCCAAAATTCACAAAACAGTGAATCAAATCGAGATGGAGGCCCTTTTGGATTCGGGTAGTCAGGTTTCGGTGATAGGAGAAAGACAATACCACAGAATTGGGAAAGAACAATTGGATATACCTACACTACCATTGAAAGCAGTGCATGTAACAGTGGCCAATAACCAAAAAGCCAAGATTGAATCCAAACAAATATGGCTAGATATTAAAATTGATGGAGAAAGCTGTCCGCACGTCTTTTTGATAATGAAAGATTTGATATGCGACATTTTGTTAGGGTCAGATTTTTTGCATAAATATAAATGCACTTTGGATTATGAAGGCAGGCAAGTCACATGTAAAGTGAAGGTAGTTAAATTTCTGAGTGAGGGTTTATATAGGTCAGTTGGGGCATTGTGCACGGTAGGAGATCGTACAAATGACATCATTATGGAAAGGGAACGAGAGGCAAAGATGGCCATGGGAAGTTGGGAAAGCACATTGATGCAAACATTGCAAGAATACCATCAAGTTTTCTCTGACAAAACAGGAATAATACCAGGTTTTGAACAAAGGATTAGAGTAAATGAAAACTAACCGTTTAAAGCCAGGTCATACCCTGTTCCTTATAAATATCGAACCAAAGTGAAAAAGCAAATAGACCAGATGGTGGAATGGGGCATTGTTTCAAAATGCTCATCAGCTTACTGCAACCAGTTGGTGGTCGTGAGGAAGAGAGATGGTACAATCAGGCTGTGCCTTGATGCAAGACAACTGAACAAAATAACCGTTCCCGATTGCAATGTTCCGCCACCTATACAAGAACTTTTGGGAAGATTCAAGGGAAAAAGAATATTTTCAACATTTGACTTGACTGCTAGTTATTGGCAGATCAAGCTACACCCAGATGACTGTAAATATACCACATTTCAATATGAGGGTTATTCATATCAGTTCAACCGAATGCCGTTTGGCTTGATTAACAGTGGGGCCGGATTGCTACAATGTTTGGATCAGGTGTTATCCCCTGAAATAAAAGAGATGATCACGATGTACGTGGATAATGTGTTAGTGGCATCAGACACCATAGAAGAGCATATAGGGCATATAACAATGTTTTTAAAGGAGTGCAAGGAAAAAGGGATTAAAATAAACTTAAAAAAGTACCATTACTTCAGGAAGAGGTTATGTTCCTAGGGCATATGGTAGGAGCACAAGGTATTAGGCCCCACCTTGATAAGGTCTCTGCCATTAGAGACTTTCCAGCACTCAGATCCAGGAAACAAGTACGGTCCTTCCTTGGCTTGTGCAACTTTTACAACCGGTTTCAGGAATGATTTGCAGAACAAATGGAACCCTTGGTGAGGCTATTGAGGAAAGATGTAAGGTGGCAGTGGAAAGAGGAACAAGGACAAGCCTTCAAAAAGGTGAAGGCTGGATTTATTGAACATGTAGTGTTGGCATTTCCTGATTTTGAGAGGCTGTTTGTGGTGCAGACGGATAGTAGTGGGTATGGTTTGGGAGTAACAGTGTCACAAGTGCATGCAAATGGTCAGATAGGGGTGTTGTATTTTATGAGCTGATTGATCAAGGGACCTGAACTCCATTATACAGCAACTGAAAAGGAAGCTCTAGCAATTGTTTGGGCTTTCCAAAAACTTCCTACACTCTTGTTAGGATCAGAAGTCATTGTGGTCACTGACCACAAAAGTTTGGAATTCATCAACCATAGTTACTTAACCAATAGTCGGTTAGTATGCTGGAGTCTATACCTCCAAGAATATAACTATACAGTGAGGTGTTGCAATGGTTTGGAGAATATAGTGGCAGACATTCTCAGCAGGAACCCCATACCTTTAAAATCTCAACATTTTCAGACAGAAAATTTTTATATTGCTGGTGTGAGCTCAGAAATGGATGGGGTTGAAAATGACCTTAAACAGCTGGCTCAACGCCAGAGAGAAGATGCTCAATTGTAACAGGTAATTGAGTACATGGAGGAGGGGGAGACCAAGGTTGTAGGTTGGTATGAACATAGGGTTGGACGTTGTAAATTAGAGGGATCCATACTTCAATATAAAGTCATGAACGACCTGGAAGAATGGAGGCCAATCATACCTAGACAGATGACAGAGGCAGTGGTGACTCATGTCCACAAAGCATATGGACACTATGGGGTGTGGAAGACTGAACATTGGCTCAGGAAATGGTTTTATTGGCCCATCATGCATGCTAAAACAGTTGCTGTCATTGGCCAATGTGAAATTTGTCAGAGAGCCAAATCAGCAAACAGAAATTATGCAGCCCCAATGACATCCATAAAACCAAAGAAACCATGGGAGATAGTAGCAGTGGACTATTATGGTCCATTGCCAGCGTACAATGAAGTATTTGTTGGTGGTATATGATTTGTTTTTCAAATTCGTGGCTGCATACCCAATAGTTCAAGCAAATACAAGGAATACAATACGCATATTAGAAAAAGAGGATTTTCCCTTAGTGGGGAAACCCCAGATTATCCTCTCTGATCATGGGACTCCATTTACATCTGGAGAATGGGGGAGATGGGTACAGAGATCAGGGATCCGACATTTACTGATGTCCATCTGGAACCCCCAATCAAACCCATGTGAACAAGTGATGCGCGAGCTGGATAGAATGTTCAGAACTTACATCCCCACCAACCATAGAGGTTGGGTCAGGAAAATTAGTGAGATACTCAACTATATTAATTGGGCAGTAAATGAATCAACGGGATTCTCTCCTTTACAGTTGCACTGTGGCCGTGATGCTCCTCAATTAACACCGGATAACCTGTTAAGAAGTGAGGAAAACTCAGTAGATACTGAAAGTCATCAAAGACAGGCATATCGCCACCTCATAAAAAAAATACAGAAGCGGAATAGAATGCCAATGAGATACCATAGGTTCAGGGTGAGTGACCGGGTGTTGATAAAGACACCACATGTAAGTGAGCTAGGGGAGTTCATATGTAAAAAATTCTGTAATTTGTATGAGGGTCCATTCACCATTGTGAGATGTCAGGGAAATCACGCGTTTTGGGTAGACACTGGACAGAAAATAAAGTGATCATATAATGCTCGGTCACTCAAACCCATACCATCAGAAAAATAACTAGAATTATTTGGGGGTTTTAAGAGTGAGCCATTAATATACTAAATCTGTATTTAAAGGCTTTTGAAGGGGGAATATTATAACAGGGCTGAGTTCAAACCCTGTTCTAAGTCAGAGGGTAATACTACCGAGCATACATAACTAATTAAATCAAGTATAATATTAAGTAAATTGTTCTTTTTCATTGTGGTCTTGTATGTGAGCGCATACATATATATTTAAGTAATTAAATAAAAAACATTGAAATATAAGAGGGACGGGGGATTATATGGTTTGTGCTCTGATATTTATTTATACGCGTGTTTATATTGCTGTATGGGTGAGTAAATGTAATAATTTCGTAAAAAGGAATAAAAGTTATTTTAATTTAAAAAGAAATATTCCAAGATGGTCGACCAAAATAAGAATGTTACAAATTTATAAAAAAATAAAAATTAATTGCAAAGAAAGGATCTGAAATGTTGCAGATCGCTATCTTGAAACAAACACATTTTAATTAATAAAATAAAATGTTAAAAAAAAGAGACAATGGACGGTCAAGTGTAGATCACAAGGTAAATAGGAAATTCCTAAGCTTAGATAAGAGAAACAAAGAAAAAAAAGTTTTGAAAAGATTTTCATTTCGCAAACCACGTGGTTTAATTAAAGAAGAAAGAACAATAGGATGATTAAGTAGAGTCAAGAAAGTTGAACTGAGAGGGAGTTATATAGCTGTGACTGCCACGAACAGGATCATAAGAAAAAGTTGGTAATCAAAAAATCATGAACAGGTGGGGTAGAAGAGCAGAATGTGCCAGGCTATGCCATTCATCCCGTGGAGAGACTACCGTCACTGTAAATGTAGGAGTGAAGCACCTTCTTCAAACCATGAAAAGAACAGCATTCACTGGATGCCATTGATTGCCTTATGGAAATAGACCAAAGAAAGAAATCTTTTAATTGTACAGCTAATAATCTACACCCGGGTGAGATAAACCAAACATTTTTTCATAAGTGATACTAACTATTTTGAATGAAAGTACGTCGTATTAAATAATGCGTAAAAAGGTTAAAGTAAATGAATAAAATGTTGAAATAATACCCTGTATACACCTTAATAGACAATTCCTGATTGAAATTGTTTTCAAGCTATGATCTGTATTTTTGTGTATTGCATTTATAAACTTGTGCGAGTGTATTTACATGCAGGTTATTTAATTATTCGGGCACAAACCAATATCCAATTCTGGGATTCTATGGGTTTTGTTTTATTATTTGTTTTATATTAATAAATATTAATTAGTATTATAAATTTAATTGTGTGTGTTAGTGTTAATTTTTTAAAATAATATTAAAAAGCAAAAAGTAGGAAAGCAAATGAATCGTTCATGCGCTACATGCGCATTTTTATATGTTCCCTCCACCTCTTTCCCATGGTCATTGACTACTACCCCTGAGTGAGCTAGCCAGAAGTACAAGCTCTAACCACCAGAAATAGATACTCATTCTCTCCCAGCATAATTCTTATTTATTCGTAGGTAAGATTGGTGTGTGAGGTCATTATTGATGCTCATAAATATGCTGGGCAAGTAATTAGAGAGCATCGCAAAACCAGCCACACATATATGTGTTCATATTATAAATTTCTGTTAAATAAAAGAGCAAAACTTAAGTTTAAAATACGTAATAAACGTATATCACATATATGTGTTTACGCCGGAATAAACGGTTACATTTGTTTATGCTAAACTACTTGTAAGAACCATGATCAGAAAAAAAATAAGATCATAGGGAATAATAACAAATAAGTGATTATAAATAATTTGTTTTAAGACATATCTATAAAATATAAGTAACATTTAAGAAAAATGTAATTTAGTTTGATATATTTTTAAAATATTTTCTCCTCACCTGTAATATTTGGCACCTATGTAGATAGAACATATTTCACACTGTGTCAGCCCACTTCTGCATCTATCATAAGACTTTCAATGTTAGAAGATTAAAGTGATGAATAGTTTTGAACACTAACATTTCAGAGAATTAGTTATCAGCAAATTGAATTGTTTTAACTTATACTTTTCTTATAATTAATATTTTTGAAATTAATTACCACTTTAGGATTTATCTCTATATATATATTGTGCCGGTCAAAATATACTTATCCATCTAACACACGCTGGAACTCACAAAATGTACTTCAAACCCAGTTGAGCCCGAGATTTTGGTCAGAGACCAGCCTGGATTCTAACCCACTCTCCAAGCCTCAGGTCAAACACCTAATGGACAACATAACAATGATGGCACACGAGAATTAATTCTTAATCCGGCCCGCTAGCAAATCGAAGAAAACAATGACTCATGGACTTAAACATATATATATATATATAAACAACTTAATACTAGAGACATTCCAAAGATAAAATCTAATGATTAATTAAATAGGGTCTTTACTAATGAAAAGCGATGGGCAATTAGTGAATTGGATTGATTTAATAATGAGACAGAAACTAATAGATAATGAATTATAAAAATATATTTATTAATAAATTTCATATGTATCTTGATATAACATTATTTAGCACGCAGACATTTTATTTATAAAGTAAGATTACGCTAGGCCATTTAAACAATAATTGATATGTTGGCAAATAGATTTGTGGCCATTATTTAATGGAAACAAATATCATGCTATACAACTAATTACTACATTAACTTATTAGTTATGTCCTTTTATAATCAGTTTGAGTGGCTATTTTACATGAAATCAAACCAAGTCTGGAGTGAAGCTTAATAATATGTCTAATTATAATAAATTTATATATTAAATATGGGCTTGTAAAGCATCCCAGATAGATTTAGATCAAATGGGTTTTCAAGAATGCTTCAGGTCAATGCTGAAGATTGCATATTAAAGAGTCAGAGGTGGCTATAGCAATTTTATTAATATGCTAGGTACAAGTAAAAATACAATATTAAAGTTGCTCTGTGGATGGAAGAATAGTTTTAGGGTTTTTGTGACAAACAATGGTTTACCCAATAACCTGTCATCATGCTGCTAATGGGGAACCTTTATTTGGTTCAGAGGTAGGGGACTTATGTGCTAATCTGGCCCATAGCACAGACTTAGCTACAGCACTACCCAAAAAGAGGAAGATCGGCTGGACTTACTGTGGCTCCAGCATAATGATAATATATTAATAAGTTTCACATCCGCCAAGCCGATGGATATTATAAATTAAATATCATATATTAAATGAACACAAGTTTATCAGCTTGATCAAAAGAGCCAACTCTTCTGTAGCATGAGAAATACGATATGCTACTGACGGGAATATATATGCACAAACTTTACTTTATCCTGTTCATTCTTTTTAGTTATCTATAACTACTAAACTTTAAAAAGGGGGAAAAGTATATTTAATAAGGGACTTACGAATACTTTACTAAAAATATATACTTATGATTGCACTCCAGGCTAGTTTAATCTTTAGTAACATAATAATTAAAGGTTGAAAAGCCACATTTTATATTTATATTAATTAATTAATAAATGACTAAATAACAATGAGCACAAAGGGTCGCCATTATTTAGAAATAGGTTTCGAGACAGCGTGCAAAATGACATTATAATAACTAATATTTTGAAGATTTTAAATTGTCTTAAAAAGAAACATATTTTGTAATTAAATGCATGCCATTTCGAAACGCAGGCATAATTAATAAATATTAAAATAATCAAAAAGGAAAGCAAATATACTGCAGTGATTAAGCTATATAGCAAAATATTAAATTAATAAAGAAAAATTTGCAAAAGTATTGCATTTTATAGAATTTAAATATTATTTCGACAATAATTTAGAAAGTAGTTTACAATATTGAATTAATAAAGAAATTAGCAAAAGTATTTCATTTTATAGAATTTAAATATTATTTGGAAAACAATTTAGAAAGAAGTTACAATAATATGTTTAGCTAACCTGATTTTGAAGAAATAAAGATTGTTTTGAAATTTACACAGAGCTCTGCTATTTTAATAATATTACAACAGTTCTCCTGTAGATGGACTGGAGATATTCAAGCTGGAATGAAGGTGAGTTCTTTGGCGGCTTATGGCATCTTCAATTTAATTGGTAAACGATTTTAAAATGGTGTTGGAATGAAGGCAAGTCCCTTTTAGTGGTTTATGGCATCTTTTATTTGGTATAAGCTTGTTGCTTCGGCATTGGATGGATTGAACTTCGGCATTCCATCATGGGAATGGCAGCAAAATTTTGCCTGACTTTAGCCGGACATGGTAAAATTAAACAATTTATAACTTGGATAGTAATAGCTCTTCAAAAGCAAGATGGAGTATATCTTCCCACTTAAAATAAGCTCTATTTATACATTTTGACTAAACCTTAACACCTTTTTAGAATTTCATTTGCCTCGAGACCAATTGACTTTTAATTAAACAAAATAATATAATCCAATTTCTACAACAGATAACGTCTCTGAGGTGTTATATTAAATGTACTTAAAATTATTAAAATATATAAATCATATAATTCGATTCAGATTTCACTAATTAAATTCCTTTCTAGGTGTTATAGAATGTTAAAGCTTAGCAGAAGTAACGGTACTCTGATTTAATGATAAAGTCTTTTGTTGCAAACAAAAATCAATCAGTAAACTAGATTTTACTTTTTACCCGGGGTGCGGTCACTAATTGACTTCCTGTTTACACAAAATTCTCATTTTTAATTACAAACAGATGATTTTTATTTTACTAAAATAAATAACTTTTAACATATTTGTTTTTACAATATTATTTGTTTATTAAAAAAAAAAAAAAATTTAAAGAAAATACTTTAGTTTCAATTATATATGTAAAACATTAAATCAGAAAACCGTTAAATATATTTTAAAGAAAATGTTTTACATTATATCTTCTTTATTTAAACTTAAATATATAAATAAATCATTTTGCCATTATTCCAAGGTTTAAATTATTCATCCACATACGAATATCATAGCGAATATAATTAAGAATTGACTGAAAATTAATAAAACATTTTATAATAATTTATGAGCATTTCTCTGCTATAATTTTATCAAACCTGTCTAATTATAGCTGTTTTCGTATGTAAATGGATGATGCAATTCAAGCAGCCATTCTAGCAAAGTTTTCCCGCTCGACTTACATATAACATTTTTACATTTAACATTTTTACATTTAAGAAAGGTTCAACACTAGTTCAGACGAGTAGGTCATTAGGTTGATGGTGAAATGGGAAGAGATTGGAAGGTTTACATTTCAATATATATATATATTTATATATATGGGAGGAAGAGTTATATATATATATATAGTGTTGTAATTACAAGCTTATAAAAGTAATGTCATGTTATATATGACTTGCTTTTTTAATTATTATATATATTGTAACGTGATATATATATATATATATATATATATATGCGATACATTTAAATTTTAATACTTAACTTTTTTGTAAATATCTAATACTGTATTAAAAGCACAGATGTTCAAAATGCACAAATAACGAATCATTAATTTATTAATATGTTTAATTTAAATATTGAAATAAAATAAGATTTAAAAACATTATAGAATCGAAGTAAAGTTTATAATCTTTAAATAAAATATAATAAAAAAACCTTTTAATTTTAAAAATAATGAAGAGAGTTTTTAATCTTAAAAATAAAAAATTACAAACAGATCTTTAGGGCAAAATGACCATTAAAAAGATGATTACAAATGAATAAAAGAGTCGATGAATAGAAATAAAAGACTTGCTTTTCCTGCCCAAAGATATAGACACAGACCTCAGTGGAAAACTCAAAATCTACTTAGCCACAAACCCAAAATCTACTTGGTGACAAACTCAATGAATCAATGAAATATAGATATGAAATATGTTTGATAGATCCATGCATTCCAGTGATAAGATGCCTCAGGACTATAAAAAGAAAAATCCAAAAGAAATAATTAGTTCGAGATTAGAAAAATTAAAAATTTGAATTCCTTCATCTTTGCTAAAAGTAAGAAAATTTAAAAAAGCTATTGTCGCCATCACCAAGAATGCAATCAGCTTCATCGGGCTTCCTTCAGTTCAGCCGACCGAAGGCAGCTTTCATCTTCATGGATCCTAGGATCGAACTACTGGTGCCATATGCAGAAATCCTCATCAAACTTCCTAAATCATCCACAAGAAAAGGGCCCTTGCATAAATTAGATCTTTGTTGCAAAGGAATAAGCACAGACCAAGGAAGGTATAAATTTATAAATGATAAAATTAAATATAAACTCTCTTAAACTTAAAATCTTCGAACTCTATTTGTCTTTAAAATGAACTATAGACTTTCTCTCTGGAGCAAACCTGAACTTTATTTCTTATATTTTTTAAATCTTGCAATGTTAAAAAGTTATAGCTAAAGTTTTAAATGTAATCTCTTAAAATATGTATTGTTTTTTATTCATGCTTAATAAGATGTGTTTGTAATAGGGTAGGGGTTTGCGATAGCAAACTTAAATTTAAAGATAAAAACACTTATCGTTATTTGTGCATTATTGAATTTAAAAGAAAGGAAAAGTAGGTTAAATAGTATTTGTAGTAAAAATAAGTTAAATATAATGTGTCATAGTAAAATGATTTTAAAACTTTAAACTAAAGATTTTTTTTTTAGAATTAAATTAATAAATTGACTTTAATATAAGTTGAGTGTGGGTAGCTGTTTAGCCTCATTTCAATTAGGGGTTTTGACTTCGGACTATTTGTTTCATAGTTGTGTCAATGCTGGTGGAGAGATATATGGATGTTTACATCAATGTAATGTGAAGTGTGTTAGCACATAAGGGTGATGAGCCCAACTGAATGCATGACACCAAAGAGATAGTCATTCCATTGTAATGGACGCAGATGTATTTCCTGTGCCATTGACCCATTCCAGCTCTATGGATTAAGCCGGCAAGATAGACTGCTCTCCCATCCATATGTATCGTTATTCTCTTTATTATATTACATGCATGATTTCTTTACCAGAAATAAATTCCTGTACTGGACAAAGGTCATGTTTCTTCAAATAATATCATGCTGTTCAGATGCACATTCCTGTCAGCATGGTTTGATGCTAACATGTTCACATTGCATTAGTCACGGATATATATCTGGAAGTGAGCAGTGGCATGGTTGTGGACCTTTAGCCTGGAGTCAAGTGCTTTGAAGATCTTTTAAAGGCGTCGTCTGGGTGGTCTACTTACACTCAACATTCTAAGATTAAAAATTAAAGTTAAAAGTAAATAAAATAATGATGATGAAACAAAATAAAGCATTTTTTTTTAATAGTAATTTTTTTTTTTAAGTTTGTGTGTTATTATTTTTATGTACGTAAATAAAGTTACTTTTTGTGTTATTAGTACTGACAGTGATCTAGTGATTGTTTTTATTATTCTTTTTTAAAGAGAAAGATATTTAATAAATGTTTTAAACCTCTGCTACTCCATGAACTAGTGACTAGGGCTAGCAGTCGTGTTCTTAACAGCGTGTATCTGTCTACTTTATAAATTTTCTAGGTTCAAATGGCCTAGTGGCGCCCTGTACTGCAGATACGGTAAGACTGCAAACTTCATGTTCTTCACGACCGTTATAATATATATATATTAATTCTAATGTTTTCACAGATAAAATATGTCATATTATTATTACTATTTGCGGGATATTCCGTGTAGTGAAAAAGCTAAATGCTGATGTTTCATTACAATATCAAGTACAATATATATATATATATATAATGAAACAAAGATTTTCCCATTATTTGTCACTAGTGAAGCCTTTTTATTATTAAAATTGTTTTAATTCCAATAAAATATTTTTTATTAGGTATGCTCTATTTTTAATAAGTTTCAAAATTTAATTTTTTATTATATATATACACTGTATATTAACCATTATTGGTATACTCCATTATATATATATATTTAATATTTAGTTTTTATTTTGCTTAATTATTAGTTAAGCAAAAAAACTTTAAAATAAAAATAAAACTTTTACTATATCAACATTCTATTTTTAAATATGTGAAAAAAAAAAGAGAAACCAGTTCCATTAGAAAAATGTAATAAAAGTTGCCAATTATAACTTTATTAATCTATTAAGTATGAAATAAAAATAATTTCTTTTTTTTTTAAAAAAAAAAAAAAGGGGGGGGGGGGAGAGAAAGCCAGTTCCATTAAAAAAAAATTTGCTAAAAGTTTCCAATTAAATTTTATTAATGCATTAAATATTAAATAAAAATTTAAAATTTATTATGATTATATCTATAAGCACACATAAGAGAAGTTAAATAATACATGTGAATACTAAAAATGCTCATGTCATCAAAATCTGTAATGGAATTAAACTGCTGAAACTTGAATCCTCAATCAATAAAATCTTTAAAGATTTCTTATCTAATAGATAGGTGTTAAGCTGATAAATTTCAACAGATACAATATATTATAGATATAATATTGAATAACCATAACTGCTTTAGGCAATGCATAAAAATAGAATAATTTTATTATATATTGAAGTTATATATATTCTTTCATATATATGCTTCGTGTTCGTAAATTAAAAATCAGGAAGAAGTTTTAAATTTACAAGTTTTTAAATAATTTTGATACATAAAAGTTACATCATATATCAAATGTTAGCCTTGCATGGCAAGAATCATATGTATTAGTAACAATAAAATTCTTTTAAAAATCAGATAAATTTATACAGTAAAGTAATTTATAAAGTCGTTTTATTAAAGCAATATATATATATTCTAAAAAGTTGTAAAAGCTAATCTAAAAAGTAGGTTAAAAGCAAAAGGTATTTCTTTAACAATAAATAAAAGGAGAAATGACATTCTTTATAAAGAAAAGTAATTAAAATGTTGTAAACAGATTGATAGATTAAAATAAAGAAATAAATAATTCAATAACTTAACTGAAAAGACTGTTCCTGTTCAAATATGGTATAGGGCAAATAGGCTCAGACCACAATGATTTCTCTGTAATTATCTATATTCAAAAAATCAGAGGATCCAAAAGACAAGAGATGGTCTGAATTTTACAGATAAGATAGCTCCAACCCATATAAATAGTGCAGGAAATTACATTCAATGGCTATTACTAGTCTGATTCCTTATTGTTGCCTATTCTTCTGCCATTATTCTCATGCAGCTGTATTCCTTAAATCAGTTAATTAATCTGGTAGTTCAAGATCTACTATGCAAGAATAGAGAAATGATTGTTTGCCTTACTCTGTCAAACTGGCAGAGAACAATCTGAAAACCCATTGCTGAGTTGTGAAAAAGCTGTCAACAATTGAAAAAACCCACCCAAATGTATGACCGTTATGTATCCACCTGAGATGAGCAAAAGACTGATGCACAGTGCTATAGGAAGAACCACCTACTTATTCGAGATGAAATTACTGTTGAATCATCCTAATAAGGTCTGAAAGATTATTTAAACCTTTATCCACCATAGCTGTGGTTTAAAGAATAAACTCCATCAAAATAAACCAATATTTAAACACTGAATGTGAACTGTTGATGCTAAAAGAATAAGTATGAACTTTAAACTAATCTTTAGCTAATTATTATTTATCTCATATATAATGAAATATATTAGTAAGTAGTTATTTATTTCATCTGTTTATGAGCAATTGTAGTTTGTTCTATTTATCACGCCATAATTTAGTTGACAATCATTGTATAAAATTATTTTATAAAAAGCAATTAGCTTGTAATTGCAATCTTTTGCCATGCTATTAAACATTTGTATGCTAATTAAGTTGGTTATTTCCACTTTATTTAATAATATGTTAAAGCAATAAATTTTTAAATTATGAATGGAAGTCAACCACACTACATAGACAGGCTAGACTAAGTTTATATTGAATTGATGTCAGTTTGAGTGAACTATTCTTGTGTTTTAATGTGATATAATTGATAGAAATGAGTGGCTGTTATACATCAATTCAGGTTATGCTTTTTACATATGAAACTCATTCTTATGTAAAACATTAGTACTAAATAATTGTAAAACTATTTATGAACTGCTGGTCACTTATCTTAATTATTCCTTTAGTGCAGTGATGTGAAGTAAATGAAAAGTTCCAATCATATATTATCTGCTTTATTTTATACATGTCTGTAGTGATACATTCACAACTGCTAATCACGAGTACCCAGTACCAAATACTTTACGAAATAATACATGGTAGAATATTAATTCCTAACACATGTGTATAAGTTATCATCTATTGGTTCTTGTTCAGAAATTATTGTAATACAGATGTTATTTCCTATATTTTACAATTATTTTATTTTTTTATTTTTTTTAACATCATAACTTGAAATTGATTACAGCAAACAATTAGTTAAATCATTCTTAGTTTAAAATATGGAATTAACCTCATTAAGCAGGGTCATTGAGCCTTAGAACAGTAATAGCATGAAATGTGAGTGGTTAGATGTCTTTGCATTAGATTGGGACCCATTCAAAAACATCAAATGATAATAATACCCTAAATTAGGAATTATTTAATCTCAATTGTTTAAGGATATTTAAACTATTATATACTATATATGTGTATAAATTAAAATAATAATATGTAAACAAGCATCTATTTTTATAGCGCGATGTTTATAATTGTAATTCACTAAATATCAGCCTTTTACAGCTACTGTACATGTGCTTTAATGAGTGTTAAATAATAAATGAATACTTTTCAGTGCCCATACAAGATATAGCATTTAAGAAAGAATAAAATGAATCCACTTATTCTTTCCGAACCCAAATGTTTATATATGGGCAAATCTTAAGTACTGGCAAATAAAGCGTGAAGATAGATCATTAACTTTAAATTATGGTTCGCGTTGTCTGAATTAATGACATCGATGAAATTACTTAGAATTTACTTAAACGTCACTTTCAAACGAAACTCAAACATATGTAAACAAGCATCTATTTTTATAGCGCGATGTTTATAATTGTAATTCACTAAATATCAGCCTTTTACAGCTACTGTACATGCGCTTTAATGAGTGTTAAATAATAAATGAATACTTTTCAGTGCCCATACAAAATATAGCATTTAAGAAAGAATAAAATGAATCCACTTATTCTTTCCGAACCCAAATGTTTATATATGGGCAAATCTTAAGTACTGGCAAATAAAGCATGAAGATAGATCATTCCCTTTAAATTAAAATAATAATACTAAAATTTAGAAAAGTGAACTTACCTTTAATTAATTTATAAGGCAATTAAGTAAAGTGCTACCAATGTGTGTTATTTTGCATATATGTAAATAACTTGTGTTTGACTCATTACTTATTTTCTCTCTGACCTTAGCAGGCTATAAAAAATATTAAACTGTGCTGACAGAGTGTGGAAATGCACATGGATTGCTACTGAGTGATTTTCATATGGGTTGTGCAATTCTGTCAATTATAATATATGTGCAATGCATAAAAATAATATTATTATGATTATCTATCATAATGAATAATTTATGACCAATTAGAATTTCCATTTGTAAAGCTGTCATCAAGATAAGAAATAATTATGGAAAATAATGATTTCAATTACATATAAACATATATTTGAGGTAGAACCAGGCAATAATTTCCATTCAGTTATCAAAACGAATATAGCTTAGTGGAGGTAGATGCCTAAGATAATCAGGTCATTAAGACTATTCACATAAAAATATAGTTGTAGTCATTATGTGTTACAGTTATTTTTTGTTTGTTGAAATTTATAAATTATAAGTATATTTGGTAATAAATTATTTAAGTAAACATTGTAGTTTAAGAGGGCCGTATGATGTAGATAATATTTTACTGTAAAAAAAAATATTTTTATTATATACCGCATAAACAGCACACTTCATTAAAGTAAACAAAATATCTATAAACAATATTTGTTAGGCAAATAATGTGATATTTTAATTAATGGTATTGATAAGTTTAATTTGCAATCAAAGTAATTAATTACCTCAGTATACTTTTAAAACATATGAATATTAAAAATTATGGCTGTATTATTAAACAGTCATAATCTTAGTCATTCATTATTTTAAAAAGTTAAAGCAATATAGTGAAAAATATATTAATATGAGACTTCAAAAGTGTCTCAGATATTTCATATTTCTAATATAAAATTTTTTATATGTATAAGATATTTTGAATATAATCAGATGATAAAAACCAACTTATTCATAAAGTATTATGAATCAATATTTTTAAATAAAAACTTAACAAAATGTCGTATTGACACAAAACATTGAAAGTGAAATGTCCTTATAAATAAAATGAATCTTAAATAGGCTTAACGTAATTGTAGTAAGATAGCTTTAAAAATCTGTATTAGTTATTATTATTTTTGAGTTTGTGATTCTATTTAAATTGAACGCATAAATCACAATGAAAAATATATTTTTATAGTATCTGAGAAACAATTTTAATTGAAAGATGATTTTTTTTGCTTGTTTTTTAAAAAATTAAAATTTATCTCTATATAAGATTTACAACAGTGAGAACATTTTATAGGAATCAATTTAATAAATAAATAATGTAAACTGAAACACAATCAATGTTTTTACTCCTACAAGCAGACTTCTCAAGTGTAAAGGATTAAAAGATAATAACAAATTTATATTAAACATTAGCCACAATACCACGTTCATCCCACACACCCTTACTATTAAAAGAACTTTTAAATAATTTAACTGCTTCAGAATCATAAAATTTTAATAATAAATATTTTAAATTCTTTTTATTTTATTTCTTTCAAAGAAGACAAGTTTAGCCTCAGTAAAACTAATAGTATGACCTGTATCTTTTTTCATGAATATATAGAACAGAACTAAAACATTTATTTCTAACCCTACTTTTATTTATCTTTATCCTTTCATTTAAGCGCTATTAACTATTAGTTTTGATGACCCTAAGATTGTCTTCTTTAAAAGAAATGAAATAAAAAAGGATCAAAGAATCTTTCTTAATAAAAATTTATGATTCCAAAGGAATTAATTTATTTAAAAATGCTTTTAACATTAACGATGGGTGGGATATAAATGGAATTGTGTGTGATGTTTAGTATAAATTTATCTTTTAGTCCTTTACATGTGAGAAGTATTCTTGTAGCAGTGAAACAATTTGTAGTGCTTTAGAGTTTATTTTCTTTGGCTAGTCTGGGTTAGTTATGAATTTGGGCTAAATTTGATTAATTTATTGACTAGGTTGGTTTTAGGTTTTTAATGTAACCATAGAAATGTATATGAAAACAAATAATTAATAAACAACAAATAAATAGTGTTAGCTATCTCATATACTATTAAAAATTATTAGTTAACAAGGAAGTCTCCAGAAATTCTCAATTTAAAAAAACTTAGAATCATAAATAGATTTTACAAAGACTCAGAGATAGATTACAGCTGTCAAAGACGAGTCAGAAAATCATCAATTGTAGTATATATAAACAAAATTTTAAACAAAATGATTGATGACTAATTTCAAGTTTTAATTCAATCCCTAAGATTAGCTAAAACTGTTTACTGAAAACTAATTTACAACATACATTTTCTCTTTATAAAACTATTCAAAAATATCATGATCTGATTCTTGTATTCTTCTCATTGTAGATATTTTGACTTTTTTTCTTGCTTTAGTAATGACTGAACAGGTATCATCTGCATTAAGTTCTCTTTTAAAAACTGGATTTTCTTTGTCTGCATTATTAAGTCTTAGAGACAAGTGTAGAGAAAATTCACCAGTGATATAATTATGTAATTATAGTAGAAACACATTTAATGTTATTATTACACAAATATTCAATTTAAAATTTATGTTAAAACTGATCTAAGACATTGATCTCTTTTTCTTGGTGTGGTTGAGTACAAATTAGTTTGTTCTCAAAAAGTGTTTCATGAATACTTTATTTGATGCTATATCCATGATGATTTCAGAATTATGAACTACATTACCATAATTCTGCATCATCAACACACTTCTGACATGCTTTCAAGTAATATAGACATAAAGTTATAAATCTTCATTAACAAAATATTTCATAAAACATTATGGTAAGTGATAGTGATTTTGAAATAAAATTTAGTAATTGAATACCATTTAGTTATAGTTTAATGGTGACATTTAGTAATTGGCATAAAATAAAATCATGTTAGTGATTGACTACCCTAAGTAACCAGTCAAAGATTTTAATATATTTTCCACAGCACAAAATACATATATTGGAGATCATTTATATTTTTCACATGTATGTGGTCATGTATATCATTTATATAAGATGGAATGGATGATTAAAGTGAGCTTGAAAGTCTAGGTTCAAATCTCCTCTAATTACTTCTAGTTTAGGTATATATACTATATTTATATTTAAATATTAGAATAAATTATTATGTTTGTAATTGGATTCGTAAACTTGTTTACTGGAAAGTCACTGGATTTAATTTGCTTGATTACCATCATGTTACAAAGCTTTGATTAACATATTATGAAAAATTATCACAATATCTACAGAAAATTACTTCTGTATCTAAATTCAAACACAGATCACAAAGGAACCTGTATTTTATAATGAATGTTTAAGAATATATTGATGACTATAACTGTAATCAAGGATATGATAGATTACAGAATGTTAAAGTTGTTTTTTTTTAAATTTAAGTTGTATGTTTGTTCAGTAACAATTTGTTCAGTTAGGCTAAAACATTATGCCATGAACTTTGTTCTATTACATTATAATTAAAAATTAGCTGTATTTTAATACAATATATTAAGAGCCAACATTCAAATATAGATAAACTGTGATATATATATATATATATATATATATATATATATATATATATATCACACTATATCTCTACTCCTCATATATATATATATATATATATATATATATGAGGAGAAGAACATTAGTTGTCTATATTGAAGTATTTTTTTAAAAACGTTTCACACAGCATGAGTGAATACATATGAATCCCTTTTCAAATAATTTTTATCGTTTAAATTTTTAATTGATAGAATATTTGCAATCATCTGAAAATAGTTATATAAGTCTTTTTTTATTATCCCCAAATTTATATATAAATTACCATTAAACTTGAAAATTTTTGACTTTGTTAAATACATGAAATATAGTGTAAACTATATTTAAATCCTTTCTATATTGTAATTCTCATCTTAAGTTTAACAATTTTCCTCTTTCTTGAGGAATAATTTTTAAATGTAGTTATCAAACATTTTCATAATGAATATAAATATGTACACATTATTAATTTTATTTTTAGTCTTTATCAATATATTATAGTCTAAATGACTTTCCAAAGTTAATCAAATTTATGGGATCCATAGTTTGTATCTTCATATTACTCTAAAATCTTCTTTATATCACCTATCTACTCCATATATGGCCATTTTATAAATCTATTACAATCTATTGGAATCCAGTTCAATACTTCAAATTTATGTCTATTATTATCTTTTTAGTACCATTAATTGCAAAAGTTTTTCATTTAAATAAAGTGAGCAAAAATCTTACTGTACACTTTGTAGTAAATTAGTGTGCAGTTGGATTACTTAATATTAAAAGTTTATAGTATTAAATATGCATTGATACCATCATTTGGGTACCAAAAAATATCTACTCTTTCTATTGTTAACAATATAATTACAAAGAAATAACATTTGAAAAAATACAAATACTGTAATTAGAAACAAGTGACAAGTATATCAAAATAATAATTAATATATCATATTAAATCTTTTAATTTTAGTCAAAAAGAATATTTGTTGTATATTACATTCTAAATCAACTAGGAAGAGAGACTTTTGACTCACCCTGCATGTGTATATACATGTAATATTAAAACTGTAATAAAGAAATTTGCAATAAAAGTAAAGCAAGTTTTAAAACTTTCTAAATAGCTTTTAATCTTAACATAGTCAGTTGCTACCAAATCTAAAATAAATACACTATTTTATTTCTCATACTATATGTTCAGCTAAAAGCTAGTCTCATCAGATATTCTAAATTTCTAAGCATCAAATAACTACATCAAACAGTGTCCAATGTTTCTTGTATTAATAGATTTGTATAATATATATTTATCATGTGAAGGCACTTATTTGGTTGTGTTCAAACTTATAATGCAATATTAAATACTCACCAGCTAAACTGAGACAATTATAATCTCATTTAAAATGTTATATAATTGACAGTTACTACAAATAATAAATTAAATATATACTATTAATAATAATACTAAAGATAGTTTAACTGAAATACAAGTTTATTATACACCTATATATCTACGGTATATGAGCATAGACTTTCACACAACCCACCACTCACTACTCTATTTCATATTACTGATACACTTGAACACATATATGTCAAAATATGAAGATATTTTAATAAATGATAATTAAATTTTTAACACTTTCTATGCATTTAAAATTTTAATAACATTAATATTATTCTAACATAAAACTAGTATTAATATATCATTCTATATGTGCTTTCACAATAACTTAGCTTTGTCAGGTATGTTAGAAATTTAATCATCTATCAACTATATTGGAATAATGTCTAGAATTACTGATATATATATATTGTACCGGTCAAAAAGAAGCCAACACATCAACAAACCCAAACTCAAAGTTGGATTCAAACTCAGGCGGTTCAAACTGAATTCAAACCCAACTCACGGGCTCAGATCAAATCAATGGATGACATATATTGATGGTACATGATTATGTGCCAAGTAACTAGCTCAATGGATGATGATGATTAATGAGACCCCTGATTTAACTCTAATAAAGTATAATAAAATAACTAAGAATCTTTATAAGTCAACTCATATATATTATATATATATATAGGGTATATATATATATATATATATATATATATATATTGTACCCTTACTTCTCGATGTATAATATAATTTGAAATACGACTAGCTCAATTAATTTATAATGCTCAGTTAAAATTTGCATGTTTAACTTTAATATACTTTTATATTATCATATTCTAATTAAATTTATTATCAATTATCAAAATCAATATAGCTCTATATTCTATACTAATTAAATAAGTACTTATTAAAATCATGAGACTGTGAAGTAAAGTTACAAAGTAGTAAGTAGATTTACATTGAGTCAATATCTTCCAAACATATTGTCTCAATGGCATAAGAATACTATCACCTCCTTATTATCTTATTACTACATCTATAGCATTCTTATGACTTTTAAATAAAATAAATTATCTTTAATAATGATAAAATAAATCTCAACTTTTATTAAAGAAATATAATTCAATAATCTCAGGCTCTTCTAATTATCTTAAAGTAATAATAACTCATGTAAATAAGTATGATAAGGGATTTTATATCAAACCTAAATACACCTAACTTATTCTAATAATAATTATAATGAACAATACTACTTTTAGGGTATAACTCAACCTTATCTATTTCTATTATATTATTAATTATTAAATAAATAAATAATCATGTGTATATCTTTTATTTTCATATAGCATCTTAATTTTGGAATAGATCAAAATCTTATAATTTAATAATCTGTAGCAATAAACAATACTGTAATCTTATATTGTGCATTATAACCATCTTATGACCATTGTAGTATAATATATTAATGTTAATCAATTCTTATAATGATATCAAGAAAATATTGTGTTTATTTCTAATACGAATAATAAATTCACATTGTGCAAATATTATGTTTATTCAAATTATCTGCTGTCAAATGCTGTGGTGCAAAATAATGAACTCGACACACTTTTAAAACAAATTAAACAAATTTATTTACATTAACTTTAATCAAGAATTTATTTACAATATTTACAGTTCAAATTAGAAAAACAAAGAAAAATAAAAAAAATAAGAAAATAATAATACAAGATGTTTACACTGTTATTAGCTCATACTCCTACTAAATAATCTATACATTCTTTAAAATGCTATACCAATAACATTGAAGTATGTTATTAAAACTTAGACTTTAAATAAATATCATTGAACTTCAAATATTATACCGAAAAATTTTATGTAAACAATATTTATGTAGCATATGTAAACAATTAAACTTTACTAATTAAATTGCTATATCATTTAAGTATTATTGTTATCCATTTATAATGTATTAACATGTGTTCACTTCAATATCAGCATTACTTTAATAGCATATAACATATGAACTAATGTATCTTTGTAATGTAATAAAATAACTGATTATAATTTACATTTCATTTAATGCCATTCATGCTACATGTTCTATCAAATATGCATTACATATATGTACTGTTAAAATAATAATAATTAAATTATTCATCAATTTCAAATTCATAAAGTATTATATTAGATAAATTCTATGATTCTTTTCTATGTGAAATTATTACTCTACTTTATGTGTTATTCTACTCCTTCCTAATAAATTTTCTATCTACAAAGCATCCTTTAACTTATTTCAAAACTTCCGGAAAAATAACCTTTAACTTTAAATAAATACTAATTATCCAAAATATCTATACTTCATCATCTATATTCGGTAAATCTTCAATCCAAATATAAACTTCTACATAAAACTTAACTTAATTTATTCAATAAAACAAAAATAAAATATAGACTTTAAAATCTCTTCCTAACTTGCAATAAAAATAATTACTTATGACTAATAAATATAATTCTAATACTATAACATAAAATAAAATATCAAAATTTATTTATGAAAGAATCATATAATTATTTCTAAGCTTCTTATGTAATATTGCATCGTATTTATATCATAAATTCAAATTATGCATATTTAAATAAACTGTCACTGCCAATGTAATGTGTGTGTATTTTTAAAATATTTATACATTCATTCCAAACAACATAATATTTGGTTGATCTAAAGAAAACATATTAAATACATCAAAATTATTATTATTACAATTTTTACCATCAATAATGATTTAATGTACAGTCCATCTTCCAATATTCTTCGGAATTACAGCTTCATAAAATAATTCACATTTATACTCATGATCATTCTTTAAAATATTATGTGTTGTATTAAATATAAATAACCTTATGCAATTAATCATTATATTATTTTTTAGTTATTATTTTAAGAAATGTACCTATCTTATTTTTAATAAATTAATAATATTTAAATTTCATATTAGATAAATAAACAGAATTCATATTACGTAACTCCAGCGATGTCTTCTTTTCACCACAATAGTTCTTTAATCCTAGGTACACATTCACTAAAACACTATTTCCGTTTTCCGGTCCATCACGTGTTTTTTAAAAGTTTATGAAAAATGAAAAACGTTCTTTTAAAATAAAATAAAAGTTAATTCTTCCATAAGAAATAAAATAAAATTAAAATAGTTTATAGGATCCTGATCTAGTTCTTTAAAGAATATTATTTTAAAATTATTATTTTTCTCAAAATTAGTATATAGTTTATAAAATTCTCATTAAATTATTTTGATTGACTTGGACGTCCACGTATTACTTGCGCATTTCTTAACAAAATATCCAGATAAGAATAAGCTTCTTCATCTAAAACGACCAGCGTTTAAATTATTTCAATATAATAATTTTTATTATATTAAGACTTTTAGCTAATTATATTTTCAATTTATTTGCCTTCCAAAATTGTCAATATTCAGTCTTTTAAACATAAAGACTTAACAAGGCAAGTATTTATAAAACTACTTTTATTTCTAATATCTTTACTTAAGATATATTTAAATTTATAGCTTGCAAAAATACTTTCTTCATAAAGAAGTATTTTATTCTTTAAAATATCTATTTTCTAATAGTCAATAATAATTAGCTTTTAAAATTATATACTGTCCAAAATACTACTTTTCTCCATCTTGTAATTTTCCGAACTAATCCAGCGTTTATCATACTTCTAGTATAAAGTTTCCGATATATTTTCACTATATATGATGTTCCCATGACTATTTGCTTGTAAATTGAGCTTAATAGAGATGAATGATAGGGAAAAAATTAAATTAACACTGCATGTTTATCATTTAAAATTTCTATAACTTATTTACAAAGACACTCTTATAATTTTAAAAAAAAAAAGATTTTAAAAGCGTCTATAAAATTTACGTAGCTATTTTTAATAACACAATTAACTTGAAAATTCAATCACGAAGTCCTCTCCTAACAATTGAACTGAGCTTTTATACCGGAAGAAACTTCCCATTTGATTGGTAGATTAAACAATCAACTTGCTGGCTTATTTACACATTTTACCAACAACACAAAATTAAAAATAAATAATGGCTTATTTAATATTATTACATTATTAAATTTCTAAAATAATCTTTATCATTTATTTAAATCTATTAAACATTCTTTTAAAACATTCTCTTACTTGATTTTAATTTTAACTTTTATAAAATTATTTAAAATACACTAAGTTTTTATATACATCATATTTTTAAAACAATATTTTAAAATCAGATTTAATATTTTACATTGAATATCTTTATTTTTATCTCGTGATAACTCACGTATTATTTATAAATTTTACAACATAATTTTTTAAAATAGTTTTGCAACTTTGCTAAATAACTTCCAAGCATGTGTGTGCATATTTAACTAACATCTGTTCTTTACAACACAAGAAACGCTTGTCATAATCTAAAAATAAACTAACAATTGTATTTTTTTTAAAATAAATATTTTTTAAATAAACAAGATATTATAACAGATTTTAAAATAATTATTCGATATTATTAAAATCAAATATTAATCTTCTATTTAAGTATTTACAATAATTAAAATATTTATATTCTTTTATAATATTATTTTATCAACAATAAATATATGCATTTAATTTTACTTGTCTTTAAACACTTTTAGCTTTAAATACCTATTTGTTAAATATATTCATGCAGTATTGATTATGGCCATTCTTTCCCAACCATATATTATAATCATCATCATTTAAAATGTCTCTCTCAATATCAGCACAATTTTACATATCAAATACTCATAGATTGCTTTAATTAAACCCTTTGAAATATTACCATAAGCAAAATTAACATCACATATTCAAATATATCTTAAATTTAAAATTTTTAATAGATTAGCACAAAATTAGATGGTGACCCATACAAAAGGGCACAATATATATATATATATATATATATATATATATCTTATATAAAATATATATATATATATATACAATATATATATATATGTTCAGGTTGTCAATACAGACAGTGAGCATTAATATTAAAATAATTTGAATAAAAAAAAATTAAAAAAACCAAATGTGTTAATAAAATGTTTAATAATAATAATTTTGTTCAACTTTTAGATTGTGATTATATAGATTACCTCTAGTCTTTAAACGGAATTTATATTTACAATGAGAATGGCAGTCCTTATTATATGCCAATACTAGTATGCAATATTCTAGGAGAATTATATATATCTATGCCTCGACAAGGAAGTAAAGGTAGATAAAGGTATTTGGCTGTGACAGAAATTATGATTCAAATTCTAAAAGAAATAATGTGAAATTTATTTTCACATTCACAAATTAATTTACAAAGAGCAAGATATGTATTTAGGACATAACTTTAATATTTAATAGAAAACTTACTTAATTATAAATAAATATGAATTTGTTCGACTTTAATAAAATCAATTCATCACGATTTATGAGCATGAGAGCAGGCTTTACTGGAACTGAAAAATAAATGGTACTGAAGACTTATGAGCTATAAGAATAAATATGAAAAATAATGGCTTGTTTGTGATTTGAGAAAATAGCAGGGTGGCTTGTGTTTGACAAGTCTTTGATGCCCTATATGAAGGATCCATAGAACACAGGGAAAACCAGGTCGGGTCATAGCCTCAAACCTTTGGTGTTCCAAATATATAACAAGCAAGTGAGAAAGTACTTTCTTCCTAGATAATTAAACTGAAAAAATATTACCGAGGACAAGCCTATGAAGCAGGAGATGGCTCGCATCAGCAACATTCGGAAAATGATGACTTGGTAATCATCGTATTTAAATAATAAAACCCATTTTATATAAAGAATGCTCTACGTGATGACCTGATCAAGTTAAATTAAAGCCAAATGTGCTTTAATCAAAAAGTATTTAATGCAATTAGAAATTATATTAATTATGCCCCAAATCTCATGCCCTTCCTGAATATTAATAAAGTATAAAATTTGAATTAGAATATATTCATTTAATTCCTTTATCGACCTTTTTGCGAAACAATATATTAATGTAAATAAATAGATATTATAAACTCAGTAAAGTGGCCAGGAGCATAGGTTAGAAATTGAGCTAATAATTTGTTGTTATTAGCCATTAATAAAAATAGCAAAAATTGTATAAATCCTTCAACTCAATAATCAATAGAACTGTATCCAATGAGTTCTAGTGGATAAGAATTACTATAAAAATTAATATATTATTTAACAAGGCAAATGCAACGAAGGAAATTATTATCGAGTTGAAGTTTTACTGGCATATAATAAAAATAAAAGACATAAATAATCATCTCAAATATATAATAAGGTTAAATAAACGAACCACCATCGTAAGAAAAGAGAAAGTTAACAAATATTAAATTTAAAGACTAGAGATTAAGATAGAAAATTACTACATAATTTAAAATAGCATTAATACATTAAGGAAAGAGAAGAGCTTTTAACAGTACTTAATTTAAAGGTAGTGTAAAATAAAGTTTGAAGACCAGCCAAAAAGTAGTGGTTCATATAAGAAAGATATTACCATTTCTTCATAGTTAGCTCCTTAGATTACACACAGCAGAGTCCAGTTGGATGAAATGTAGATGTGCATTTTGGAAAATTATTTGAATGACATTTTGAAGGATTTCTCTAAGGTTTCAGCAGCTTACGATTGGTATAGGAATTTTTATATTGCAGCCACATTGGAGATTTTCAGGGGACTTCAGGAATGGTAGTCAGACTCCTGAAGTTAAGTCCCCCTCACCATGGTAGAAACACTATTTTACTTCATAATTTAACTGGGTGGCTTCTTCTATAATGAAATATATATGGCTTCTCTTAATGAGGAATAATAGCTCTTGGAAACTTTTCCTGAGCTTTTTATACTGTATCTGATGCCTTCAGGCTAGCGCTTCTTTCCTAATCAATCTTACAAAAAATTACTAGTTGTTTTTAGATACATTCCTTCAATAAGGCTTTCAAACTCATTAACTTGAATTCATTTTCTAATTAGAAAATGAATTTTTAAAATCAGAAAATGATTTTAATTAGGACCGTCCTTACATTTTAAAGACTTATCTTTTTCTAATTAATAAAAACTTTACCCATTGTTTTTGGAAAGGGACAATCTGAAAGCTTATTGAAAGACTGCAGCTTTTAATCACTAAAAATTTGAACAAACTATTTAAAGTAAAACAAAACATTCCTGACGCAATAAAACTTTAGAATGAATATGTACATTTAATATATATATATATATATGCACAATCCACACAGTTATAATATATATAAATTCATGAATAATTCTATCATGAAGTTATTAATAGAAATGATTAGTTTAAATCTCAAATGAGTTAATTTTAACACATATTTATAATAGTTTTTCTTTAAGGAAACTAGTGTGGACTGAATGTACAAAGCCCCATTGCATCGGAAATTTAAGGTTAGTACAAGGGTTTGAAGTTGGCTACATGTGAAAGATCATGAAGCTAGGATCGAACTTAGATCTGACTGCTTCAATATATATATATATATATATAATTTTTGAAAAGGCACCTATTTTCATTCTTATGCAATTTAACTGCTTTTAGATATCAGCCCTTTTTATTAGTACACCTGATTATAAAAACAAATTGGGAATAAATTTTAAGATGTATAATTTTAAATTTTATAAAGTTAAAAATGTTCACTCATTAAACTATGAAAAATAACAATCATCTTAGTTACCCTAGAATTTGAACTTGGACTTTATTAATTTAAAGTAGTATAAAGGCTAAATTTTGTTAAAATATTTATTTTCAAAGGTATATAAAAATAAAATACTAAATGATAATTTAATAATACCTGGTAAGTAATTTTTTAATAATATTTAAATTTATAAAGAGATCAAGCCTAATGCATGATAAAGATAAGTAGTCATGTCTGTGTGCATTTACTATAAAAAAAGTAATTACTATTTCTGGTGGAAAATTAATTTACTATACAAATTATGTAATTAACATTTATATTATGAATTTTGTGATTAAAAGTTCATAGGATCAATCTTGAATTTAATCTGTATAAAAATATAAATAAATTATTTAAGTTGTAGTTTTATTAAGTTCATCAAAGGTATTGCTTTTTTATTACTAATAAATATTTTGAAGAAATATTTCTTTTTGAAAATAGTTTAGCTACAAGCAAGCCATTAAATCTTCAAAATCAGAGAAGTGGGAAAATTAACCAATAGGAATGCACAATTTAAAATAAATTAGCATGCAGATGACAATTGTTTAAAAGAAAAAATCACAGGGAAAAAGATTACAGATCACAAATAAAAACCAAGTAACTGGGTTTGTTTTGAAAAAAAAAAGTTTGCTGAAATCTTTTAAATATTATCATTATTTTAAAAAAAAAACAAATAATTAATGATGATCAACTCAAACATTTCAAACTTTATATTATCAAGTTTTTAGTAATATGAACAGATAAAAACAAGTATATCCCTACTGGCTAAATTGATCATCAATAAGTTTGCTAAAATAACTGGGAATCATTATATTAGGAAATAATATTGAAATAGTGGAAAAAACAGGTTATATATTGGTGCCAAAGTGTTATCATATAATACTGAAACAGAATGAACAAACTGTAAGTATTATTTTGATGTATAATTAAATGATTAAGCAAGATAAAATGTGTGGGCATTTTAAGTATTATAATCTTTATGCAAAGTTAAAGTGGATTTAACATATGAAAAATAGGAAAATTCTTCAAGACAAAGTTAAATATATGGTTTTCAAGATCATTAAAACTAAATTCAGAATAATATTGAAACATGTGCTTAATATTAAAATATAACTTATAAATATATATCTGAATGGAAATTTTTCTAAGAGAGAAGATTTACACAAATTAGTATCAGGGAGTATAACTTTCATATATAATAAAAAAATTTATGATAAATTATAGACAAACAATATCAGTAATATTAGCTTATTGAAGAATCTAAACTATGTGGAGAATAATATTTTGCTAGCTTTAAGGGGAAGGTGTAAAATGCTCTATTAAATGAAAACAACAAATAATACATCACGAATAATATGAAGACAAGTATCATTAATGCCATAAGGATCTAAATAAACTATACCGTATAGATGGAAAAATAATATTTGATTATGAGGAAAAGAAAAAAAACTTAAATATTGTAAATAACATGAGAGTATTCAAATTCTGTAATTGTAATAATTTTTTTAAAAGTCTAAACTGGTAATATATATATATATATATATATATATATATATATATATATATGTATATATATATATATATATATATACATATTATAACCCCTCACACCTATCACCAACACTAACAATTACCTGGGGGTGCCAATTCTATGGATCATAGAATAAAATATTTATTTAACTTTACCTAAATCTATTCATGAGGCCCTTAATTAAAGCTTTTACCTAAAACTAACTCAGTTGAGGGATACAGAGGAGTATGAGGTGTACAATGTACATTAGATATGGGAGAAAATATTATTACTAATAGGAATAAACATCTATTAAGTTCTATACTAGACAAAATTAAATTGGTAAAATTCTACCAGCTAAAATTAACTAATAATACTTTATATTTCATCTCCTCCCATCATCCATATGCACTGAACAACCTCTACTATATTATACAATTAAACTAATAACTAAAATAAAATAAAAAATAATATTTCAGAAATTGTAATGTATAATTCACTAGATCTAAACTCAAACTAAACTTTTCATTACTGAATTTTAATTACTCACTAATCTAATCTAAATTAAAATTGAAGATCTCAGGGAATTAACTTATGGTATGGCTTGATCTAACATTTCTATACCTCAAATTATTATTTAACACTATGAAAATAATATTATAAACCAAACAATATCCTAATTAGATACTTGCAGTTAGATAATGAAAGAAATCAGGCACATTTTGATTTCAATTCATCATCTAAACAAAAATTAAATAACAAAACCCTTTTAAAAATGATCAGTAGGTAATTGGCATCTCATATAGTGTTTGAATCAACGAAATAAACATCATCATATCTAGAGATTTATTATAATTTAATAGAATACAATTATGTTACATTAAATAAAATAAATGTATAAGTGTGAAACACGAATGAATGCTATAGAAGAAACTCCAAATACAAATTTAGATAACAAAATATTTATTAATCAAATAGAAAATAGCTAAATCAACATTTACTTTTCTTTTATTGGTATGAACACAAATTCCAAAGGGATTTAATATCATTGAGTACAGATTATACAAGAAGATATAATACAACATGATTCGTTAATCTTTTACATCTACTATATTTCATTCATCAGAACATTTTGATAGATTGGTAAACATTTTATTTGAAACATTAAATGAACCAAATAAGTCGCTATCATTTGCTATAAAGAAATGGCTTTTTAGCTATCAGTGATTTCTGATAGACTTATACAAAAATAAAAAATAAATAAATATGACCTTACACTTTTAGTAACTGATTACTAAATTATCTTATACTCAGCATTTGCTGGATAACATTCATTTTACCAATGACAACAACATAGATTAATATTCTAATTACACTGAACAAATTAAGATTCACATTGTTACTTTAAAAGTATCTTAAATAAAATTAAAATAAGGGAATTTAAACTAGGAATAATATTGGACTATCTTACCAAAAAAAAAATACTTCTATTAATTAAATGCATTTTTCTTTGTAATTTTGAAGTAAAGTATTCTATTCAATAACTAGGTTCTGCTTTGCCAAAATAAAGTAAATCATTGTATTCATTAACTATATCCTATCTTTGCTTGATTATTTATGCAAATTATGATTAAATGATAAAAATCAATGAGATAAAGCTTAAATGATTACTACAAAATGTTTTAACATGATAAGTAAAGCTCTACATTAATAATGATTTTTTTTATATCTCAAAATTAACAATTTGTGCATGAATCTGTATTATGCTGTGTGTCAAAGAAAATAAAAAAATAATGTTAATCAATCTAATCAGTTTGCTTATGATATTTCAATATAATCATAATACAGATGAAAGCGAAGATCAATCAATCTTTATTTATTAACTACAATACAGCTGTTTTATAAGAGACTATACTTTCCTTTTATTCTTCTTCATTATCCATTAACTATCACACACTAGACTATAGCATAAGCTGGAAAACATCCAATGCACACATGGGATAAAATATTTCTATACTTCAAATCAGGCAAATACAACAATAACTTCAAGTCTATCTTTAAGACTAAACAACTGGTGAAATAACACATCACCAAATAAAAATTAGGGAGATAACATCTCTAGATTTGTACACATTTAATTAAATATATCAAATATAAAAGGAGGATTCAATCCACTCCTATCAAAATACTCTAATACATGGATAAGAAAAGGAATATTCAATTCCATACACTACACTACACTGGGCAAACTACCCATATTAAATATTCAACTAATACAAATACACTGACTCAATCCCATAAAATATTATAAATATTGTGAACTTTATAGCATATAGCCACAAAAATACTTTTCATTCGGTCATAACAAAAAAATAATAATTCTCTCTTAAATAACTTTCTAATTCTTCAAAATGATTGATCATCTTTTCCTTCCGAATCCAATTGATTTAAAATCATTTTTACTTGCAATTACATATAATTATAAATAAGTTTAATAATAGACACACACATGTATAAGCATATGATATACAGACCATTTAATATAACAGTAAGCAAAAAATTACTGTTAAAATATTAATTATTACTACTAGAATTAATAAAGAATAAATATCTCATATCTGATAATATTTAGGACTTGGTAATGTTCAAAGAACAGTTGGAGAATAAAATACTAATTACTATGGACAAAGCAAGACAAATAATTTTTTTAATAATATAATGCATTAATATTGGCACAAAACTGTAATTAAATTGAACCTAAATAAATAATAAAATTATATGTTATAGATGAAATGATTATTGAAAATAATAGTTTTCTAATTTATAAAAAAAAATATATACGGTAAGATTTAATATAATGAACTTTTTTTTAGAATAATTATTCACCCCTATTGATCTATAAATGGATTCTTCCATTCGTTTTATTATATGCATGGATTATTAACACACACACGACCAAACTTCATATTAAAATAATAATAATAATAATAATAATAATAATAATAATACAAAATTACCAGCATAATGTATTCTTTCACTATGCTATTTGAGATGTTCTTGAAGAACAAATATAACAATACATATAATACTAATAGATACAATAATAAAACATTTCTTAACTAATATTATCTAATATGCTATTAAATAATAATAAGAAAGTTCTCTTCTTTTTTCTTCCTTCCAAACGAAATGAAAAGTTCATAAATAGTTTTTACATGACTTTCCTTGTCATGTCTCCAAATAAATAATAAGGATACTAAATAATAAACATACAAGGATAAATATTGATACAACAAACAACACATTTCCTGCAGGAGAAACAAAACAATATTTTGTTGAATCCATAAGAGCATATTCAATGTTTTTAGTTATCAACTAATGAATTGCTGTCAACATTATATGGAATTTCATTAATTAAGCAATGAATATTCCACAACGCAAATAAAATTTAAGTTTGTACTTCATTCCTGGGATATATTTAAAATTTGATTTCACAATTGTAAAGCTATTCAGGAATAAGTCATTCAATTAATAATATTTGTTTAGATAAACTCATTGGTAATATTAATACAGCAATCTCACATAACTTTATCCATTTATAATTTCATTCCTCCTATTAGTCTAGAAGAACAAATTATTAAAGTACATTTAATGACATATTTAATCTTGCATATTTTCTTTTCCAAAGGTAAAAATAGAAATAATTATGCCGCTGTTCTAATACATATGACAATAAAATTACATAATTCTTGTGTATATTTTGAATTTTCTCTTATATTTAGCATGAAATTTGTTTATTAAAGTTCTGAAAATGTTTAATAACAGTTCACATCTTTCCCACATATATACGACACACGTAGTAGTTATTCCCTTCATAGTATGATCAAAACTTAAAAAATAAATTGTTATAAAATAAACAAACATTCTTTTAACCTTTCCTGTTAGTTTTAAATTTAAATAAAACAATTTTACAGTCCTATCAAGCATTCCCATTTCTTAAATAATAATAATAATATATCTTGAATAATAGAATATAACACTTACATGTACTTTAGCATAACGTTGGGACAATTTAAATGATCAGCTGGGAGCAAAATTGACATATCTTTTAGTGGTTTTTAAGTACACATTTCGCAATAAATAATATATTTAAATTTTCAACTTGAACTCTGGAAGAGGAAAAATAATTTCACTATTAAACTTTGCCAAATAAAACTTAGTTATAACTGTCTTAAAAGTTTGTATGATGACGGCCCTTTTGAAAGTAATAATAATTGACTGACCTCTTCAAAGTAATAATTGACTCTGTCCTCTTGAAAGTAATAAGTGTTCCTTTTTATAATTTTTTTTAATAATCATTACATCACCTTGTTCCCTTCCAATTATTTACGATAACATTACATCACCAGAAAAAGATTGTCAATCACTGCTTCTACTTGCAAACTTACTTAATTATGCAAAAAACTTGAGACAGTAAAAAAAAAAAAATCAGAGATAAAAAAAAAATTATTTCGTCTTTTAAATAAATGAAAAAAAAAATACTGAACTAATAATTAAATTTTTTTAAAGCAGTAGAGTAAAATTGATGACAATTGTTTTAATAAATAAAATATTTTACAGTATTTGTCATTATATAATCCACCGGTCCATAATTTATTGATGTATTTAAAATGTAATTAAGCTAGATTTTAATACTGTTATTTATAAAATTAAATATTTGAATGTAATGTGGGATATTTAATGACTTAATGAAACATATAAATAAAAAATGAGTTTGGATAATGCATGAATATTCAGTAGTAATATGCTATAGGTATTACACTGATATGACTGAAATGACAATGTGAATGATGATGAATGAAACATATCTTACTGTTTATTCTATAAATTTTAAATGTATAAAAGAAATGGACTAGAAAATCATTCTAACAAAACTGAATACTGCTTTATGAACAAATAAAACAAGTAAGTATCAACTCAGACTGTACTGATTATGCATATAACAAGCTACCCCCCCTATTCTATCACTGATTATACCTCAAAACAAGATACTAAACATTTAAGAAATATGTTAATGATACCTACACTTACTTTTAATTACAGTTTTAAGTCAAAATTAAATTTTTTTAAAAAATTTCATGTTATTTCATTTTTTAAAGAGGATTATATCAGATATTACTGATATACTATCACACTACTACAATGGCTATTTCTGGTGCCAAACCAGAAGGTCACAACTCGCCTTCCCTTGTAATGAAAAAAAATGAAATATGCAATATACTAGTGAGTATACTATTGAATTAAATCATAAAGTAGTCATTTAAAGATGAATTAGGCAATGTAAGAAGGAGTATAGGAGAATATCAAATTAAGATTGATGACCATACCTTCAGAATAGGTAACCAAGTCGAGGAATGCCAAAATCAGATGAGAACTTTAAGCTCACAATTAGAAATACAGAAGTTAGACTAAGGTAGAGTTGGTCAGATTGTAAGGGATCAAGTCATGCAAATTACAAAAAAGAGTAAGTAAGTTAGATGATAATGACTTATTATTACAATTTGAAAAGAAGAGCCAACCACTGGCTAAATTAATTTGTAAAAATTATGGTTTATCTAGAAATGAATTAAAGGCATACAAAAAGATTGAAGAAATAATTAATGATGAATTAGAATTATATAAGAAGGAAGTTATAAATATTTTTGAATATATCAAGGAAATGTTATGATAAAAAGGATGAGATTATCAAATTAATCAAGTTTGGAATAGTTTCTTTAGGCATAAAGTGCCCAGAAATTGTTAAAAATATGTTGTTTAAAGTCAGTGATATTACCAGCAATAAATTCAAAATAAAAACCCAAAGAATAATCTCAGAGTATGTCCTTGATTATTTAGACTATAAGATGAAGAATAAATTTTGTAGGAAAGTATGTTATGGAGGTGCTGAAGTATGATATCTGATATAAAACAGTTAATGGGAAATTTTCACCAAGATCAAAAGGTTGATAAGCCAAAAATTAAATGTAAATTTAAAAATGCACATGAGTTTAGTATGGACTTTTTAAAGAAAATTATTAATCTAAAAGAAAGATTGATAAGGGCTAGGTTCAAACTCAAGAAAGCAAAGGAAAAGTTAATTATTACAAATAATTTTAAAAAGGCTAAGAATAAAGAGAAAAATGGCCAAATGATTAAGGTTAGATCTAGGATAATGAAGGTGAATTTTAAGGGGAAAATACTTATTAAAAAGAGAGAAATCAATAATGTAAATAAACAGTAAGATATGTTTCATTCATCATCATTCACATTGTCATTTCAGTCATATCAGTGTAGTACCTATAGCATATTACTACTGAATATTCATGCATTATGCAACCTCATTTTTCATTTATATGTTTCATTAAGTCATTAAATATCCCACATTACATTCAAATGTTTAATTTTATAAATAACAGTATTAAAATCTAGCTTAATTACATTTTAAATACATCAGTAAATTATGGACTGGTGGATTATATAATGACAAATACTGTAAAATATTTTATTTATTAAAACAATTGTCATCAATTTTACTCTACTGCTTTAAAAATATTTAATTATTAGTTCAGTATTTTTTTTTCATTTATTTAAAAGACATGTATTCCAAACCAAACATGTATATATAATAAAATGTAAATGAGACAAATAAAGAAAAAAAATAGAAAGTTTGTTTTGTTAAATTTAAAATCTATTTATATTTATTTGAAGAAATTATAAAGTGGCACACACATGTATATGACATAATATTCTGTTTACAGGATGTTATAGTTAAAGAATAAAATCTATTAAGCAAAATACGTATAAAGTTATTACACTATTTGATTTTGTGTATTTAAAGATTGGAAATAATATCAAATATATTTACCACTGTTGTGACAAGTCTTCATAATTAAATTAAATGTTTGCAAGCGGACTCTTTGTAGTTATTAATTCTTTTACTTCTATTCTAATTCCTTGGGTGAACATGGATAAAATTGCGAGTCCATTTTGTCTTCCAATTCAATGTTTTAATTAAGAAGTTCATCATTCCAAGATAGATCTGCAAAATGGTGGACGTCAGGTGCAGGATTCATTTGTCGTGTTTTCTCTCTCCTTTTTTAAATATAATATTTAGGGCAATCTGTCTCTTAATATCTTGTATGGCCTCAAAGGCACAGAAGAAACTGGAGTCTAACATAGAACCCCAGCACGATGAGAACTTTGCCCCATGTGTTTCATGGAGTTTCCTTTATATATATATATATATATATATATCTTTTTTCTGGTCAAAAAATGATTTTTATAAATCTCTTCTTTTTGCCACATATTGCCTTCTACCTTTTCTCTGCAATAATCTATAGCCAACTGCCAAAAACAAAATGTCCTCCCTCTCAACAATGTTTTATCTTTTTTTTTTACCTTTAGCCAAAATTCTTTTTACTCAATATGCGAACAAAAGAAAAACTACTTAGCAATTTGGTCTTAACTTTTGCTATTTTTGGAAATTCCCTCTAATTACGCTTTGTTGTTTATCTCCATAATGAGACTATAGGATCCTCAAGAATTTAATTTTTTAATACACATTCTGCCTGTTCTTTCTTTTAGCTAACACAAAAATCATTTCCACAAAGTTTTGAAGCTTGATAATATATTAATATTATTAATTTAAATGAAATATCCAACTATTAATTATAATATGTTTCAATAACAATACAGTCCATTCGACTAATTGATTCGTGGAAGGTAAACAAAATTCCCTTTTTTTTCCTTCATATTTTAAAATATTTGAAAATCTCTTGATTCTATTCATTTTTCTTATCCCCTTCAACACAATATTTATCAGTATACACGTATGCTACAAAATAAGAATAAAATAAGTGAGAGAAAGAAAGTAAAATATATACATTAATACTAGTAACCCATCATCACTATTATTATTATTTATGTAACTATATATGTGTAGCTATGTGGTCCTTTCCAAATACACAACTCATGAAACAAAACACACACACACATACATACATACATACATACATAGCCTAATTTACTCTTTCCCTTGTAGCAGGGTTTGAACACAGCTCCTGTCACAATATATATATATATATATTGTAACCGTCGGAATTGTCGAATGCTGTATTCCACTTCAATTGAAGAAAGAAAGGCCCAAAATGTTGGTGCCAATTTGTAACTGACTGAATTGATGGATGAAGGTGATGGTTAGGATGATCAATCTGATCTGATAAAAAATCTAAAAATCCAATATAAATTAATCTGGTCTAGCTCAATCGGGTCACCATTATATAATAAACCATCACAAAGCACAAATAATCTCTTTTAAAGTTTCATTTACCTAAGCTATATGTAAAATGAAGAGATAATGCGACCATCTGCTCCAGACATCAACAAATCCGTCACAATTACAATATAAATTGCATAGAGCAGTGAAACCAACTACTATTGCCCTAAACAATAATATAGGATTAGGTTAATTACTTGATTGGCAATCTAATCAAAACCAAATCCCATTAATAACTAACATAGACTCCAACACATATATATTTTATTAGCCTGTTAATTATTATAGTAATAATTTAACTCTACTTTATTATTTAAAGATGTTGCTTTTATAAATCAATGGAAAAGCTTCTAAGTACCTGTAATAGCACTTTACAAAACGTTTGTTTTGTAAACAGACATTATTTAAATAACAAAACAAAATAATGCTTGAACCCAAATATGCATATATCTATTTTAGCAAACGCTAAATAGAAAGATAAACACTCGTGTTAATAAGCGATATACAATTTTTTTTTTTTATATATATTTTTTTTTTAATTAATAATTTTCTATGGGTATCAACTGGTTTTATTATAATCTTATAAACATTTTGAAAATTTATACATTCACTTAAATGTTTACACAAACTAATGGACGTCGCTGATCTACCCATAAGCTACAAAATAATCTATAAATAACTCACAAACATCTTTCAACAAAATGATGTTTAATTAGTACTTCGCTTAGGTTTAAAATAGAATACTTCATTGGAGTTTAATATCAACACTCTATTAGCTCATTTCTAACTTTACAATGTCCAATCACATTATATAAAAGACATATAGAGCTTCTATTAGATGTTTATTAACCTGTGAGCCTTAATACAACTTGTTTGAAAATTTTAAACAATTGAGTAAAATTGATTGATAACAATTAAAACATATGATTATATTTGATATTTATATAGATTGAAATAATATTCAATTGAATCGGTCAATGAAATTTATTCTCTTCATGTTATAAGAGTCTAAGAAAATATCCAAGACGAATTATTCCAAACTAAACGATAAAGTATAATTTAGATCTTTGTGACGGAATCAGACAAACATGAAATGATTGACTTTGTACTATTAACTAAGATAAATGATAATATGTATGTATAATATTCGCATGCAAATATAAATATGAAAATTATATAGAAACAAAATAAATTTACTAGTAAGCTAAACATACCTTATCTTATATTCCAATTTGCTTACCAAGCTGAGCATGAATTCCGCTACTTAAATAGCTACGCCGTCTTACGCAATCCAAATAAGACAAAATAATTAAACTAGTCTTGATATTCAAATTAACTCAATTTATTAGATTATAAGAAAGAAAATTGACAATATTCATGATAGAATACATCCGAAATGACTTTATATTTTAGATGGGTTGATTAAATAAAATGATCATATTGCTATGTGTTTCTCTATATACGTGTTGCAATAACAATAACGACACAAACAAAAAAAAAATCAATGAATAAATGACGGGAAAGGCCCCTAGATATTTTACTAAAATAAAGTTTACATATAACCTATACCAAAATGTGAAATAGGAGGATATCAAAATCTATTTGTTTATCAAAATAATTACGGATAAATGAATATGAAATAGAGAATATTTTGAGCCTCTCCGATCATTTTCATCTAATAACTTATACTACTTGTAGACAAAAAAAAAATCATCATATTTTTACTACATAAAAAAAATATATAACACACGTACATTTTATATAACAAAAAAAAAATCATACCATATATTTATAAATCAGTTCGTTCACTGTTTACTGGTCTATCGATCGACCTCAATCATAGTGTATAGAAAAGTTTCTCCGTCAGAAATGGTAATCGTAAACCCTGCAATACTTTATTAAAAAGTTTCCTTTTCCATTTTTTTCTTTTTCCTTTTTTTTTTTTTTTTTCCTCCTTTCTCTTCTCTCCTGAGGATGTGAGTGCCCTTTGACTATTCCCATTATGAGGTGAAGTGATCCATTGGGTTCCTGTTCCGATGTTTATGCAAATCCATTTTTTTTTTTTTTTTTATTTTTACTTCATAGGTTTCTTCTTATTTTTTTTTTTTACATTGTTGCCGCCTTCCGAGACTCCCTTTCCACTGCCCGCTGAATGATTGAACGGGCAGACAATTCCTTTATTTTTTCATGTTTTATAGTTTTACATCCAAAATATTAAAAAAAAAATTCATTTTTTTTTTTTTTTAAAGACACGGAAAATAAATCTGTCCTTTACTATTGCAAAATGATAAAGCTTGTGTGTCCTGTTATCTTCTGAAACGTCATTTTTATATGTTCTCTTTCTGGCGTTGTCTTATCCTGGCGACCACACACGGTTATAGATAAGAAGATACGTGAAGATTAAATCCAAATTCGATTACAATTTGTTTTTTTTTTTTTAATATTATTTTATAAACCAAAATACAAAATTGATATAATAACCTTTTAAATTATTGATACACATCAATGATTTACACCTATCTATATACTTCCCTTTAATAATAATATTTTTAAAAAAAAAATCTATAAATAAAATGTACACAACATATATGTAAACATTAAACTGTATGTAATAATGTTACTATGGTGTCTGCATTCATATCTGAAAAGTATAAAACAATATCAATCCGATTTAGTTAAATTTATATTATGCTGAATTGTTTACTATGTTTTTCTTTTCTTTTCTTATTAATTTTTTTTTTATATATATATATATACCTGGATCATCAATTTGAACACTCACAATATATATATATATAGTGATCTTCAATGTAGTTTTCATGGGTAGGGCGGAGGCTGTCTAAGGATTATCATAAAGACATTTTAAAGAAATGTGTGATATTGAACATTTCCACTGAAAATATATAGCAAAGAATAAAATCTATTGGAGATTTATAAGTAGACATAGTGACAAAGTATTTTAGAAAGTTTAAGATAGCATCATAAAATGTTAAAGAAAAAATATACTACCATATTTTATATGTAAATATATTTGTACTCACAGATTAATGGATCAGTCATTGCAAACCTCAATTTTAGAACATTTTTTTATCTTTCTTGAAGTTAGAATGGCTATATTCATTTATCAGTGTTTGTTATATATCTGTTTACTTATGATATTGAATATTTGATTAGGTTTTATGCTTTTTTATTAGTCCAAAGGAAATAAACTAATAACAGAAAATGAATATTATCATAATATTCTTAAAATTTTATTTTTTAAAAATTCTATGACCTTTTCTACTGATATTTTCTGCATAGCAGTATGTGGATGAGCAAAAACAATCTCCTTCATTCTATGTAGCCAAATAAAGTATCAACTTTCTTTATGTATGATTATCATGGATTTATACATAAATTATATAAATTATATACACATATAACTTTCATGCATATATTAAAATATTACCTAAACAAATTTTTTTATCATTTACTCATGGCCATGATTTTGTCATTTAACAAATAGACCTTCTGGTGAAATTCAACTAAGTACAAACATTATATATACACAAAATAGAAACAGCATTTCCATAAATCACTTCAAAAACAATTCACTTTAGTATCAAATGATATCTTCATGAGATTGATAGTTTCAAATTTAAGATTTATCATCAGAGTTTTTTTGATTTGTATGTTTAATTCATTCTTTCCATAAAAATATCTCTGCATTGTCAGATAATATTATATGACTTGCATTCAGTTCATAAATTACAAAGCCAAGTAATGATAACTATTTTAAATTCTACTTTTATAAACTTTTAACTCTTTTATTAAGACTTAATTTACTTTGACACATCTTAAAAACTATAACAGGAGTAGATTTACTATCAATCGTTTTGAACTATGTAATAATGAATATAAATCAAGGGCTTTCTTCCAAGCAATTTTCATATCCCCCAATAATTGACTATTCTTATAAACCAATGTATAAACTGATGATTTAAATGATAATGAAATAAACTCTTTATTCTCACTAACAATTAATTTTTTTATAAATATCAAGTCTGGATTTATTTTTATTAAATATAATATTTTACTATAATACAAATCAATACAATTAGAAATGTATTTTTTTTTCAAAGTTATTAAGCCTTCTATTCATATAACAAAAAATTATTAAAAAATCTTCTTATGAGTAAAAAGATTGATGGTAGTTAGCAGGCTTTATCATATTTCTTAAATGTTTATATTCAATAAAATGACTACAAAATAAAATATTACTTGTTTTTGTATTTTTTTATGTTTTATAATTCTAAATCAATTATATATAAAAATAGATAGATAGATGGATTGATGGATAGATAGAAAGATATAGACTTATTGATAGATAGATAGATAATAAATTATATCATATACACTTATATAGATCTAAAAAATTATTACGGAGCTACGTTAGTGTACTAATTGAATGTCAGTTTATAAACATTTCACTGACAGATTTACTCAAACCTAAAAAGTTTATATAGCAGAGGGTATATAAAAATATTTTCTGTGCAATATTTATTCAATATGAAACCCCCCGCCCCCACCATTTTTTTCTAATCTCTGATTACTAATGCTCTGCATAGTTTGCGACGGTGCTAAAGTGAAACTCCCAAGCAACAAATAGTTTGATTATATATTATAAAGATATAAAAAAACATTTGTTTTGTTTACATTTTATATGCAAACTGAATAACAATATCGCATTTTAATATTTACTTCCCAATTTGATCATAAAGAAAATTTAATATTTATCTTTAAAATAATCTTTCAAAAAGCAAAATGCATTAACAATTTAGTGATCAACTGTCAGCAAGACTTCAGCACAAGAATTATTAGTACACGAGCTAACATGTTTATGCATGATAAAAAGGTTTCAAAGATTATATTGCATCAGAATGAGAGATTTAAGATTATTAGACTTAACAAGTAAAAATCCAAATCGCAGTCATCAAATGTTTTCATTAGGAATAATGGTACAACTGACTCATATTCTACATTTTAAATGTAAAAAATTATCAGTGCATTTTGATTTCATTTTGTAAAATCTAGAATAGTATTAAGTCGTAATAATAATAATAATAATAATCATCATCATCATGAAAGTTACACGGTGGCATAAAATAATATATTTTTATATTAATCTGATATTAAAGTATTTAATTTGCTATCAAAAGCACTAAATAGGTCAAGCATTGTTAGCCGAGAGGTCATCGCAGCAGCCTTGCAAGCAAGTGGTTAGTTGCAGACGGTTGTGGTTTCGCCTCCCGGTCGATGCTATGACATATGAAAAAAAAAAAGCACTAAATAGCAACTCTGAATGTGATATAAACAATCATATCAAAATTACTTTAAAATATAATTCAGTGTTTAAATCCTAATATATATTTATCAACATCATCAATTATAAATATAATAAGTAAATATGTAAACAAACAAATATCTTACATAGGTAAAAATAAATTACATTTATAAATGAGATTAAATAATCACAGAAAACAATAAAAAATTAAAAACAAAGCAGCAATAAAATTGAATCATGATTTTTAAATGCACATAAATTTAATTCCATAACATTGCACTTTTTATAAACATTGTTTTTAAATGTACTATTTGTGTAAGAGTATTCCATACGACTTTTAATTATTTTAGTACAAGCACAACACGATTTGACTCTAAAAACCTTGTTATATTATCGAGAACATTTCTGTTTTCTTTAGTACCATTTATTATAACTTTAGTGAATTGAAACCCAAATGTCAATCTATGATGGGGTCATAAATTGCATTACTATCTCAAATTAATTTAATCTACAGTTGATGGTGTTAGAGTAAAAAAGGAGAAATACTCTTCTAATTATTTTCTGTTTTCATTATATATATATATATAAATTATATGTTACTTCCCAATATGAAAAAAATAAATCTTACACAAATGAATAAAAATAAAATAAAAGTAGATTTAAAGAGCTTAAGTAAAATAAACCAGAATAATATATTTTTGCAGTGTTTAAAGAGCATAATTTGTATTTTAATATAAAATTTAATTTTGAATATGTAAATGTTTGGCAAAAGGAGGCAAATGGCAATGAGGGGGGAGCCAATTTTATTAGTAAGAGAAGTGATTTACATAATAATAAAGTGTTAATAATAACGTGAAAAGCTGAAATCTTTGACAGATGCACTTTAAAAATGCTTAAATGACAGCCAATCAGATAGTAATAATGACTGCACAAAGAATTCTCAATTAAAACACAAGTCAGAGACTTTACAAAAAAAAAGATGGAACCCCACCTCCTTCACTACTTAAATTTATATATAAATAAGCCAGACTCAAACATTTTGAACTAAGAGCCTGAAGTTTTAAACACCTTCACATTTAGTTCACTAAATATTATATATAAATAAACAACATGAATTATTTGTTAGAAAATAACAATTCTGCAACAACTCATAAAATGGATTATATAAGAATCAAAACTTATATATATATATATATAGGGTATATGAGTACAGACTTTCTCACGACCCACCACTCTACACTCCATCTCATAACACTGATATACTTGAACACATATGTCAAAAAGATAAATAATCACCAATATATGTATTTCATGCTAAACCAGCAATCATCAGTTGGTCCGGATTATCATCTCCACACATCTATGCAATAAGTGCTCAGATATATATTAAGATAGCTGATCTTCATACTTTAATGGACAGTCTTCAATCCACTCCACACTCCAACTCTTCAAATGTCCTTACAATTGAAAATCTGATGATGGAACACTCAAAGACCACTGTTTAGAGTCACAGAAAGCATACCGTTATAAGCTATTTTCACAAAAATGTACATAGTAATACTATTAGAACTTAAATTTATTATACATTACACAACAATACACTTATTAAAAGTATATATGTATTATATATATATATATATATATATATATATATATATATATATATATATATATATATATATATATATATATATAATGATGTATTATGTGAACCATTTAAAACTATAATTTACTAACTGTATAATCAATAAAAATTCTGCACTCACTAATACACACACATTTCCAAAATAATATTTGAATATACTAATAAACATAATGCAATAAGTAAATTATTGTATTTGAATGATATTAACTTTTTTTTTCTTTTATCATTACTATTTTGTCATTAGGAGCTTTATAAGAATAATGTCTAATTATTGGAATAATTTGTGACTTCTTTCCTCCCTGCAAATGAAAAAAAAAATATCTGAAGTTAAACATTAACTTTTCATAAATAACTTTGTTTGATTATATTGTAGTGGTGTTTAAACATTATTATAAAGTTAGCAAGAAAGATTATCACAAAAAAATATTATAAAAGGCAGCACAAACTTTAACCCTTCAAGAAAGTTGAGAAATACACTCCTGAAACATTTTTTGCTCTTTCTTTTCATATTTTCCTCACTTAAAACGCTTTGATTCCCTCTCTTTAAAAAACAATGTGTTGTCTTTTCAAATCATCTCCTTTTTTCCCTTTTCCAACATATATTAAATTTTTTAAAAAAAAAATCTTCTAAAGTTTTTTCTCTTCTTTTTCTCTTTTAAATTTTCTATATCTATTAAATTAACCATATATATCTCACAAAATTAAATCACCCCCTCCCCCCTCCTCTTTCTTCTTTTTTGTTCATCTTCTTTCGTGAAAAATTATTATTTTTTTAAATAGTTAAAATTAAATTACAAATTAATTTTTTTTTTATTATTTTTTATTTATTTAAAATATTATAAAATTTTTTTAAATTATATTCAAATTTAATTTAAATTATTTTTTATTAAAAATAAAATATTTTTAAAAATAATATTATATTTTTTAAAAAAAATATATTATTTATTGTTTTATTTTTCTTTTTTTAAATAATTTTAAAAAAGTTAAAGAAATAATATTTTAATTTTTTTAATTTTGATGATTTTTTTTTTCTTTTATTTAAATATTTTTAATTATATATTATATTATTTTTTTAATAAAATTTTTTAATATTATAATTTTTAATATTAATAAAAACTTTTTTATATTAATAAATATAATTTATTTATAAAAAATTTTTTAATTATTAAATTTGTTAATTTTTAAAATTAAATTTTTTAAATTTTTGATTAATTATAAAATTTTATAATTAATATTGGTTAATGAGGCAAATTTATGCATCACGAAAATTTTATACTTTATAATTTTAAAATAAGATATCAATTTTTCAAAGAAAAAATTTCATGTCAACCCTTAGTATAAAAATATATGTTTAGTTTTAAAAAATGCATTCTTATTCAAATCCTTTTGTTTTAAATAAATTTTATTAAAGTCATACATACAAAACATGAAAATAATTTTAGAAATAGGTAAAAATCAAATTTCACCTTAAAGAAATTATAAAATTATTATCAAAATCATTTTATATCTGGCATCACATATTTATTTAACAGGCTAAAGTAAACAAAGTTATATGCAAATGTTTTACATAAAAAAAGAAAATTTATAAACAAATAAAATATAAGTTTATTTTTTTATAAACACCAGTAAAAAAAAAGTTGCCTAAATGTGGAAGTGTACTTTCTTCTAAAAAAACACAATATATCCTTTTTGATATTTTGATTGCTGCTAGTATCTAGAGTCAATAATTATAATTAAAATCTTTATTATTAAATAATATTCTATTATAAAACTTGCTACAAGACGAAATTTTTATTGAAAGTTTTTATCATTAATAATCTAAATAAATTTTAGCTGTTAAACCATATATTGCCGGTTGCAGCACCAATAAAAAATTTCTAATATCATACAATATCTGGTTAGTTATAAAGCCATAAAAATCATCATTTGCTGAATGTTTAATTTTCTGATCATAAAGATATTATACAAATATAAAACAAATTTTAACATTATTTATAAAACATTGTGATGGTAAATGAATATGATATCGTTGAAATGATATGAGATGCACTAATATTTCTGAAGAGCAATAATTATTTACCTTTCTATAAGGTTTTAAAAATGAATGTAAAAACTAATTCTAACCTTGTATGAGTGCAGTACAATGAAAAAGTATTGATTTATCAACATAAGCAAGGAGATATGGATATTTAAATATCATGGAGTTAAGGTCAAAGATGACTGAAAAAAATTAAAGATATTTGACAATTTAATATTGGTTTTAAATATCAGCAACCTATAATGCTTTAAAATCATAGTGGTGAATGATAAAAGATATAAAATTAATCCTTCATGTATGCAATATCTTGAATAGCCTTATGAGACCAATTTGGAAATCATTTTGATGATTTTCATTTTTAATAAAACTTTATTGAAACCTTTTATTTTTCATAATATTCACTAAAATTAAAACTTCACAAAAATGAAAGTTATCTTAAAACTAATATACCAATTTTGAAAATAAATAAAAAATAATGAAATTAAAAGAATAAGATAAAGAGTTTTGTTATAGCCTTCAGTTTAAAAAAAAAATGTTTTTCAATAAATAATAAATAATTCTGCACTAAATTTTATGAGAAACATATGATCAGTTAAGTATACATTAGAGTAATGAATATAACTTTTGAAATTTAAAAATTCAATTTATAATTATATAAAAATAGCAAAAAATAACAACAATCTTTTAATGATTATTCCTTTATATATATACACACACACGGTGTTAATGACTTTCTGTTTGATGTTAATACATTTTCATAATTTTCTGATTAAAACAAATATGTCCAAATAATATTTCAATGTAAACATCATATACTTATTGAAAAACTAAAATATTTCATTTAATTTTACAAAAATATATAAAGAAACCCAACTATGAGTAAATGTACAATTTTCAATTTCAAAATCACAATAATAATAATTTTTAGCGCATTATTAAGCTTATGACTTGGCCTAAAACTCCACTTCCTTAATTTTATTTTGATTTTCAATGAAGAATATTTATATATAGTTATTTTAGTTAAGAATTAATATTAATCAATATACATTTTAGCCAAATGTTTGCTGTTAAATGAAATGCTGTAGAATGGTCACACTCATTTCTTAATTACCATGCCAAAAAGACAAACAAAAAGTTTTCTAAAAATATTACTGGATATAATCAATTCAACTCAGTTGAAATAGACAACTAATATTAAATAATTATTTTATTCTAATCGCTTCGTCCAATTAGGATTTTTTCAAGACATAACTTTTTCACAACCACATGGTCATTATAATTACAATTACTCCATTTAATTTACACACACACACACACACACACACGCACACACACACACACATATATATATATAATAAAATAAATTCTACAAGAGTTTGTAGATAATTATCAACCATTACAGTAATAAATTTTCGCCTAAAACATTATTTATTACTTTGCTACCTCAGGCTTGGAAAAAGTGTATGATTAAAGTGAACAAATATTGTTTTAGGTGAAAATTTATTACTGTAATAATTAACAATTATCTACATATTCTTGTAAATTTTTTTATTACATATGTATTATTTATAGTATATACATTTATTATAATTTATTGTTATATATATAATTAAACTACATTAATTTATATAAATATATATTTATACAATTTTTAATTATTTATAACATCCATACATTTTATATACACAAACAATAAAATAAACCACAATAAACTAATAACCTCATTACACTAATTATATTTATTCTTAATGCAATAATAATTTTCAAATTATCCCCACTTTATAATTTTATATATTTTTTTATATTATATTACTATATATATATGTGTGTGTATTTACTATTAATATAATCCTATAAAAACCAAAATAACTACTCTATTACATTAATACCCTTCAACAACAATTTTTAATATAAATTATCATTAATCTAACATAATTAATAACTAGATTCTTAATATTATGATCATTTTAATTTTTCCAACTATTCCCTAATACCCAACAACATAGCTTCCCGATCCTTTAAGTAAATTAATATTCTTATCTATATTCTCTTGAAAATAATATTGTTTCATAATATCTTTTTTTATGATAATCTTTAACATATCTGATACTGGATAAACTTTTTAATATAAAAAACCTAGGATGATTGGTATCCAACATGTATTTGCAGTACAAACAAAATGAAATAAAAATAATTTTGGGTGTGACAAGAACGTCGGTATCAGTATGGACTTTGAGCGTTCCATCATCAGATTGTCAATAGGCTGGACGGTTGAAGAGCTGGAGGGTGGAATGGATTGAAGTCTGTCCATTAAAGTATGAAGATTGGCTATCTTAATATAAATCTGAGCACTTATTGTATATATGTGTAAAGATGATAATCTGGATCAACTGACTAGTGCTGGTTTTGCACGAAATACATATATTTGTGATTATTTAACTTTAAGACATATGTGATTAAGTGTATCAGTAGTATGACATAGTGTAGAGAGTTGAGGGATGTGAAAGTCTGAACTCAAAATACCCTATATATTACATTGTTTGTATAGGTATATATGTAGCCTGTATGGTAGATATTTAATTTTTAGTGAAAATAAATTATCAATTGCCAAAATACAATTGCTACTAATATATACAATAATAAAACTAATATAGAATACATAATAAGTAAATAAAACATTTTATATATTCAATATATAAAACAACTAGTATTATGATTAAACGAATACATTATTCGATCCATAATCATATGCCATTTAAGTACAGTATGTAATATTATCATTGCTATTATTATCTTTGGCATTTGTTGCATTACTTTTAATACTGATTCCATTCGGTTTTTAAAAAAAAAACAATTTTTTTGTGTGCAAAATTTTTAAAATAAAATCAATTTAATAATAAATCTAAGATACATTATCACCCAGTAAAAATTTCTCAACTTAAACCAAGCAAACAAATATATATATATATTGCTTTTCAATATATTTAAATATTTTTTGGGGATTACTCAAGCCAAGTAAACGTTACGCATTTTGTTTAGAGATATCTTATAAGTATTTTGAATGCACTAAATTAAAATTTACAAGAATAATTTAAATATTTAGAAAGCTTTATTAAACACATTTGAGTAATTATTCCCTTCTAACTGAAGTCATACAAAGTCATTATAAAATTATTGATTAGAATTTAAACTGTTTAATGGCTCTCAAGATCATTACTTCATTATTATTCTGCGACAATCTGATGAAAAGGAAAGATAGGTTTATGTAAAAAAAAAAACATGTTTAATAATAATAAATTTAAATGTGTTAATCATTTCTTTAATAAGTGTTTTCTTAGGGAAAATAGTATTAATTAGTTAAACATTCATAAGATGGTTTATATTTTACTATATTAAAAGTTAGATAACACAAAATATTTATATATAAAATAGAAGTTGTGTTTTTTTATTTTACGATTTACATAAATTGAGTTCCCAGTCAAATAAGACTTTTTTTCCCCAACCAAAATTGCAGATAATCATATAATACTGGTTGATAAATAGATGTCTAATTGTTTTTTTTTTTTTTTATATGTCAAAGCGTTGACCGAAAAGCGAACCCGTGCCGGCTGCTTGGAAGGCAACTACGCTAGCCGCTAGGTCACCAACGCTTGATGAGATGACTAATTGTTGTTAGCTAGACATCAAAAAAAAAAAATTGAAAGCTGTTCAAAGTTTCAATACCAGACAATAAAAAAGTCTGGGGGATACTGTTCACTCTTTTATTGTCTTTCTGTGAAGACTACTGCAGCGACATATTTAAAAAAGTTTTATCTATCCTTTTACTTATATATATATAAAGTCAAAAACTTCACATAAATATATCGGAGAGACTTTCTTTTCAAAAAATTTATTGATATACATTATATAAACTACATAAATAAAATATAAATATCCAACGTTTCGTCCATTTTTCAATAATAATATGGACTTTATCAAGGTTCTATAAAACAGAGAAAAAGCAACATTAACGATAATAAAAATAATAAAAAAATAATAATAATAAAAAAAAAAACCATTCACTGTGGACTAACTAAGACCCTAAGTCCAACCACAGTGAATATATGTTTCTTTTTCAAACTAAATTTATCGTTTTCTCAAATAGTTGCCTAAATTAAAAGATTTAATAAAATAAAATATAGAAAGTTAAAATTATAATTGCAATTATTTTTAAAATATATTTGATAGAATTCGACGAATTTCTTCCATTAAGAAAAGGAATTTAATTAGTAAAACATTTTTCTGAATTAGATAAAATAGATAACAGGAAAAATTTGAAACAACGGGCATGATTCGCTGCTAATTAACAGATTAAAAACATAATGGAAAAAGGGTATAAATAAAGAACTTTTCTTTTGTTCTTGGTCTTATGCTTGCGGGTAACCAGTGCTGAAGGTCAGAGAGAAAATCTTAAGAATTTAATTGGAAGAAATTTTGCTGAAAAATTAGACAATATAGCGAACTCTTGCTTGCTGTACTTACTTCAAGCTGCACTCTATTTTTCGGCATATAAATAAAAATCCAGAAATGTGTTGCTCTGCAAAAATGCGGGAGTAACCTCTTTTGCCTTCGCTCTCCTGAGCTGTTCCTGAGGTCGGAGTCGTAATCATGTAAGCCAGCCAGAGAACAAAAGTATCTGCCCTGTATCCGTGAAAAAAATCTGCCCTCAAAAACATGGAAAAACAAACTTGAAGAACCGAGAAGACCTGCGGGGAAACATCAAATGAACTCATTTTGACCCACCCATCTAGCTACCGGTAACGTTCCCATAAATTATTAAAATATCTTTGCAATTTGCAAATTCAATGTATATTTATGCTTTTCTATATATATATGTTTTTTTTAAATCTATGTATTCGAATCTTGTGAAATTATATTTCATTAATTGCTTTCTTTTCTTTTTTTTTATATCGTAATGGGTGGGATTATTATATATATAATGGCGGTGATAGCTTTGATAAACTTAATTGAAAATTACTTCGTTTAACTTTCCACCATTATACTCCAGTAATTAAGTTATTTATTTTATATAAATATTTATTTAGAAAGAAAAGGAAGCAAATCATAGAAAGTGCAAAACTATTTTAAAATCAAGATTTAAATTGCTAGATATTCTATTATAAAACTTTCCAAACTTTAACTTAGTTTTTTTTATATACATATAAAAGAAAGATCCTTATCGAATGCCAGTATATTTTAGTCAATGAAGGGTTACAAATTTAAAGTTATATTTTAAAGAGCGTGAAATAAAACGTTCGCATTACTAAGAGAGAGTACATTTTGACAATGTGTATTAAAAAATTATTAAATAGCATTGGCTTAGTGGTGAATGGGTTAAATTTCAACTAAATAAATAAAATATCCGTCCACTTGTTCTTTTTATTAATTCAAGTTTTATAAAGGTGAAGTTACTATTTTTCTGCGGATTTTCAGTGATAGTTGAGCTTTCCTAAGATATATATTTTGCAGAGGGTTTCTTTTTTAAATTTAAAGGTCGGTGACCGTATTTATATGGTATCGTGCCTCGGGTGATCTACTGGGCCGCTCAGCATAAATTACAATGCTTCTTTTGCCAAGTTTGCTTAGGTTAACATACCTACATTCGGACCTTCTGAAAAATAAATAAATTGTTCGGGATTTCATGTCGATCTCAGTTCCTTAAATGTACGTAACTGGACATAAGCAACAAAAACTCCGATCCTGAATCCGGGTCACGCGTTTAGCGAACGGATTCCATTTTTCTCTCTAACCTAGTTTAGAGACGGAGAGCTATCCGGTCTTGTGGTAACCTCTTGGTAACTGTTATGTCTCGAGCCTCACAGCCCACTATATGCTATCGCCTGTGTGCATGGTCTTATATATTTATATTTATTAGGAAATCTTTCTCAAAATATCATCGAAATGTTTCAATTATAGCTGGAAATTCCTGCTGGGGTCACTTTATCATTCTTCTTAAATCATAAGTAGGGCAGTGATTTAAACCTGTCCAAAGTGTTTAGTTGAGTTTGACCATCTATTTATTTCTATGTTCTCCAACCACAGAGTTAATGAATCATCTCTCTCTCTCTCTTGATTTCTTTTACGTAACACTTCCATTGGCTGGAATATTTTAAAGAAAGAAATGATAATGTAAAATTTTGTCTGTTCTTATCATTATGATCAATGGATCTTTCAAATATGTCTATCCGGTTGCAGTGAAAATAGCCTGTGACACTATTAATAAAACATTGTATGAATTCTTTTAATGTAAATAATAAAGTTTGTGTTATCTTGCATTCACTATAAATAAAACCACTTAGTATTGTTTTCTTTTGTAACATACGTATGTACATCTGATCATTATATATGTAAAAATTCCTTTTCGTGGTCTCTTCTCACCCTGACCACCGGGCATACATTAAGATTAAATTCTAGTGAGGTTTGGGGAATAAGTTGCTTAGTAGCAATCTACAGGAGTAGGTGAGGTTCGAACCCCCTCTATCTGCATCTCTAGGTTAGGTTAAAGCAGCTCTACTTTTCTTACAGTTACAATATATATATATATGCTCATATAAATATTGTTTATTTAAGATATAAAAACGCGAACATATACTCATAAACAGTAGTGGGAGGAAAAAAAAGAGTGAACAAAGTTATGTTTCATCTGAATTGTAGTCTTTTTCTCATTAGACAATTAATATAAATATTAAAAAGATAGTGATCATTAATTAAGATTCATTATTAGTGTTTTGTTTTCATTTTACATTAATGTAGATGTTTATCTGATTCCAAATAATAATAAAAAAAACACTAGTTGAAATATAAGCTAATATATAAATTTATAACTTTAGACTTCACACAAATATAGAATTGACATGACTACAACTTCTCATGCAAAACGAACACTCTTCAGTTGACTCAAGTTACAACCTGCCACATAATTTCATTATTATCCTATCAAATTACTAATACTTAATCTAAAGGTGTTAAACTTGCAGCACTCACGGTTATGATACTACCCTCCCCACATAAATTCATTAATGATTATTATTAATTATTTATTAGGATAAAAGAAATGCATTTTAGAGATCATTTCTTTTTTGTTCAAATTTCTACATTCATGTAGTTAAAATATATCTGAAAGTGTTATAAGTATATTTAAAATATTTCACATTGAAAAGAGAAGAATGCCGTTGAATATTTGATTAGGTTTAATAATTTTATTATACTCGTTTTCAATTAAAGTTTAAAATATATATTTGAGTTAATGTGTTGCGATATATTTTAGTCTAATAGTAATAATCATTAAGATATTTATTTAGGGAGAACAAAATTATAGTTATAAGTATTGAGAGTTTGGTATTTTTTTTAGATTAAATTGTAAGATAGACAGATAGATAGATAGACAGACAGATAGATAGATAGATAGATAGATAGATGGATAGATAGATAGATAGATGGATAGACAGACAGATAGATAGATAAATAGATAGATAGACAAATAGACAGATAGATAGATAGATGGGTGGGTGGGTGGTGGGTAGGCAGGAAGACAGGCAGACAAGTAAGTAGGTAGGTAGGTGGGTAGATGGGTGGGTCGATGGGTGGATGGATGTATGGATGGATAGATAGATAGGTAGGTGGGTGGTGGGTATGCAGGTAAGTAAGTAGGTAGGTAGGTAGGTAGATAGTTAGATAGATAGATAGATAGATAGATAGATAGATAGATAGATAGATAGATAGATAGATAGATAGATAGATAGATAGATAGATAGATAAGCGATCATCCATCAGTCATGTCCACATGCTAGTATTTAAATCCAAATTAGTTTAAATTTTTTTTTAACTTCTAAGTAAATATATAATTTTTCTTTAAGATAGCTTATATCTATCCATCTAATTTTGAGATAATAAAGAGCTATTTAATTATTCTTAGTCTTGGAAAAAAACAAGAGAGGGAGCTTACCCTCTCATCAACCAATATTTGATTAGGCTGGTGAGTATTGTCTTCCAAATTGTTCTGAGAAAAAGTATGTGAGAGAAACTTTTGCCTTGATGCAGGAAAAATTGTTTTTTCTTATACATATATAGCTAAAAATGTAAAGGTAGTGTAACATGTTATTTATTAAGTGTTGGATTATTTCCATCAACTAACCATTAAATATTGAATGACTTTAAAAAAATTCCAATTATATTTAACTGTTAATACTAACACATAGATTAGAATATAATACATTTTGAATAATATTATTCTATTTTCTTTTTCAGGTGTCACTGGCTTGTCCAGTGAGAGTGTTAACATGGGAATCAAATCTAAAAAGATTCTTGAATATTCAATTTTAAGATAATGGTCTAACCAACTGAGTTATTCTGACTAAGACAACAGTTAGTAAAAATTTCATATATTTATCTGTGAGAGTCCTCTTTATTTCTTCACTTTTCAAGACATTAAGTATGCCACACTAGATTGACACAAAGTTATTTACTATTGTCATGTGAGCAATTTTCTTTGAATTTTTTTCATTGCACTTTTTTTTCTTTCTATCCTAATATTTTTTATATTTTTCCAATCAAATATATGCTTTAAACCATTTATTTGTTCTTTCAATCACTTTTCAATGAGACAACTTGGTTTCAACAATATATTCTTCAAAACTAACATATCATAGATGCAGTGTTTGTTTTTCAGCATTTGAAGTTTAGGACTTATTACTATTAAAATTCCTCATAGTGTGGCATGGGTTTGAAAGTTGTTTTTCATGCATATTTTCTTTAGTTTGTCTGCTATTTCTGGCATGTGTGGATATACTACAGTACCAATAATTGTTTTTTTTCCTGTGATGATGATTTTTGTTGTCAAATTCAGGCTTTTTTAATGACAACTGATGGGTAACTATCCCTGATGATAAGTTTGTTTTATTTTTCCAAATCATTGGTATCTGAAATATTTTATTGTAGGTGTGGGTTTTCTGTAATCAGAAGTATATAAGAAGTTAAAGGATCAGAAGTGACACAGTTGAACCATAATCTATGAATCTTAAGCTCCAGAACCTATAAATTTACAATTGTATCAAACCTAGAAATAATAAAAAAATCCAATATATTGCTCAAGAGTTCACCAAAAGTTTGAACACTAAAAGTATCTCAATTAACCTGTATTCTATAAACCTTGAGTTTCAAAGTCAGACAGGTTATCGTTGCACAAAATTTTGAAGATCTATCATTGCACCAAACCAATCACAAAACATTAACATAATCAATGTAAATCATAAAAAAAAAACTATTTGCCACAAAAAGCAAAATACAGTTACAAAGTTCTTAGAAAGGCTCATAAAAATAATTCCACTATTTTCCATTAATGCTTCTCTTACTAAGAAATAAGCAATAAACAGTTGAGATAACAGTAATAATCTGTTTCATATATATTTACTATGCATAAGACATATCACTTTTATTTCAAAGAGATATTTGAGATTAAATATATCATGATCATCACCATTTTCAACCATTTTCAATCCATTATAGGACAAAAGGCTCTCCAAGTTCAATCCATCTTCTTTGATCCTAGTCTCTCTTCTCCACTTCATTCTGGCACACCTCCACTTTTCAGTCATTCATCTCATATGTAGTCTCTTCCTAAGTTTTTTTACAATCTCTTGGAATCCAGTTTAAGATTTCAAATATTCATCTATTATTATCTATTCTAGCAATATCTCCAGTTCAATTCCACTTCAGACTTAATTCTCTCAACATTATCAATAACACCTTTTTGTTATCATATCAATGTATTTTTTTTTTATTTCTTCTTCTTGCTCCTAACACTTTAATAACCCGAAATGCATATTTGTGGTTGACACCTTTAGATTGCTCCAACTCTGCTATATTATGAGCTACAGTAGCCAATTTACCCTTGATTTGAAGCTTAGAGCAAGGTCTGTAAGATGGTGCCCTCTCTTGAATTATTTTACAAGTAAAAAATCAATACTAGGAGTGTTTCAAGTTTACAAAAGAAGAAGGCCAGTTTTGATTGGTTGGATAATCTATTCTCAATCCATTCTCAATTCTTATTGGCTGATGATTCCGTTAAATATTTTTTGACCGCTAAAATGAAAATATATGTTGTAAAGTGTTTTTTTTATTATGTTTCGTACATATTATAAATAATTTTCATAAAATCTGCTAAAAATATAGTTATTTTACAAAAGTAGTAAAGTTTTATTAAAAAAATGTATACTTTACATGATTGTAAATTGAAAAATAGCAACAATTTTGACATCTTGTCAAGAATTTAGGTTGCTCCAAGCTGTTTATTTGATTTTTGAATGTTTTAGAATATTTTTCTGGCATTTATTTAAATATTATAATGTATTTTTGGTGTATTTTTTTAATAATATGCTGAAAATATAATTATTTTGAGAAAAATGTTAAGATTTTTCCTAAAAAATTCTTAAAAAATTCGTAACGGCAAATCTGGGAGGAATATAAATGATGTTTAGAATGCTTGTAATTTGCTCCTAATGTTTTCTTTGATTTTTGCGCTTTTGAATATTTCTATAAAATACAAATAAAATATATATTTTTGAAAAAACAATCATTTACTTTCCTAACATTACAAATAATTAATATACTTTTTGAAAATGAAACTAAAATTAATATATATTAAAAGATGAAAATATTTGTATCAAAGAGTTTGTCACTTGACCAATTAAAACCAATTAAAAGTTTCAGAGTTTTACTTCACTTGACCAATAAAAAAAGTGATCCATTAAACCGCTAAGATGTATCTCTCCACACTTTCTTGAGTGATCTGAAGTCTCTGTATTGCTCTTCTGTTAAGTATTCAAGCCTCAGACCTATAAGTAAGAAGGTAAAACACATTTATTAAAAAAACTTTCAAATACAAAGGCATATTATTTCCTTTTAATATGAAGTTATTCCTACCAAAAGCACTCCAACTAAGTTTAATTCTATGATTATTTCATTCATTGCTTTCATCTATAGTAATAATCTGACCAAGATATTTGTAGTTGTTAACATCTTCTAACTCATCATTACCAATCTATTTATATATATAAAATCCATTGAACATTACTTTAGAATTTTTATCATTTACTTTTAATCATACTTTTTTTAATTTCATCTGATAACTTTTCCAACATTTCCTGAAGCCCTAAAACATTATTTGCAAAAATAATTATACCATCTGCAAAATCTAGATGACTTAAATAATCTACCATTACTTTTGCTCCCTTAGTTTCCCATTTTTATTCCAAAAAATATTTCTTGTAAATCTACTGTAAAAAGTTTTGGAGATATGGGGTCATCCTGATATACACTCTTCTCAATGTTAATTTTTTTAGTATTATTATGTAATGTAATTGTTGCATTTTTATAAAAAAAAAAATCAGAATATGATAATATCCTGGGTTTATACCTTGAGAATCACAGAAGAAATGCTTATACAATCAAATGACTTTTCATAACCTACAAATCCAAAGCAGAATGGGAACTCATATTCATTGGTGCTTTTTATAACTTTTCTCAACATGTGGATATGATTCACTCAAGCATTTTTAAATCCAGCTTGTTTTTTTAATTGGTTAACACAAAGTTTGCTGTAGACATGTAATTATTTTGGTAAAAAATTTGTATAGAATTGACCATATATATATATTTGATCAATTATATATATATATATATATATATATATGATAAACAAAAATGCAAGTTAAAAAACTTGCTAACGCTTGTATTTATGTCCACAGATGGCGTCCTACCAAAAACACCTATCAAGCGTATATTTCGCTTACATAAACGTCAGAGTAGTTAGTATTCACTATCTCTAACTATAATTCCACTTTCAGATCATGATTTCAAGCTATTTGCTATCGTCAGTGAAAGACAGGAATAAAGAAACTAGATCTAAATACAAACTCTGAGCGTTTATGAAACAATTTCTATTCAGCTTGCAAGCATGAATTTTTTAGACACGTAATGTCTTCAAACTCAGCATAGCAAACCAGATAGCTATATGGGTCTGATCTCAGTTCAGCATCACCATATAGTAGAAGCCTCTGCAATCTATATCATTGCAAGAAAGACTCAAAGGTACATTTATGATAAAGTGCGTTAGCAAGTTTTTTAACTTGCTAACGCTTGTATTTATGTCCACAGATGGCGTCCTACCAAAAACACCTATCAAGCGTATATTTCGTTTACATAAACGTCAGAGTAGTTAGTATTCACTATCTCTAACTATAATTCCACTTTCAGATCATGATTTCAAGCTATTTGCTATCGTCAGTGAAAGACAGGAATAAAGAAACTAGATCTAAATACAAACTCTGAGCGTTTATGAAACAATTTCTATTCAGCTTGCAAGCGTGAATTTTTTAGACACGTAATGTCTTCAAACTCAGCATAGCAAACCAGATAGCTATATGGGTCTGATCTCAGTTCAGCATCACCACATAGTAGAAGCCTCTGCAATCTATATCATTGCAAGAAAGACTCAAAGGTACATTTATGATAAACAAAAATGCAAGTTAAAAAAACTTGCTAACGCTTGTATTTATGTCCACAGATGGCGTCCTACCAAAACACCTATCAAGCGTATATTTCGTTTACATAAACGTCAGAGTAGTTAGTATTCACTATCTCTAACTATAATTCCACTTTCAGATCATGATTTCAAGCTATTTGCTATCGTCAGTGAAAGACAGGAATAAAGAAACTAGATCTAAATACTAAACTCTGAGCGTTTATGAAACAATTTCTATTCAGCTTGCAAGCGTAAATTTTTTAGACACGTAATGTCTTCAAACTCAGCATAGCAAACCAGATAGCTATATGGGTCTGATCTCAGTTCAGCATCACCATATAGTAGAAGCCTCTGCAATCTATATCATTGCAAGAAAGACTCAAAGGTACATTTATGATAAACAAAAATGCAAGTTAAAAAACTTGCTAACGCTTGTATTTATGTCCACAGATGGCGCTCTACCAAAAACACCTATCAAGCGTATATTTCGTTTACATAAACGTCAGAGTAGTTAGTATTCACTATCTCTAACTATAATTCCACTTTCAGATCATGATTTCAAGCTATTTGCTATCGTCAGTGAAAGACAGGAATAAAGAAACTAGATCTAAATACAAACTCTGAGCGTTTATGAAACAATTTCTATTCAGCTTGCAAGCGTGAATTTTTTAGACACGTAATGTCTTCAAACTCAGCATAGCAAACCAGATAGCTATATGGGTCTGATCTCAGTTCAGCATCACCATATAGTAGAAGCCTCTGCAATCTATATCATTGCAAGAAAGACCTAACTACTCTGATGTTTATGTAAACGAAATATACGCTTGATAGGTGTTTTTGGTAGGACACCATCTGTGGACATAAATACAAGCGTTAGCAAGTTTTTTAACTTGCATTTTTGTTTATCATAAATGTACCTTTGAGGTCTTTCTTGCAATGATATAGATTGCAGAGGCTTCTACTATGTGGTGATGCTGAACTGAGATCAGACCCATATAGCTATCTGGTTTGCTATGCTGAGTTTGAAGACATTACGTGTCTAAAAAATTCACGCTTGCAAGCTGAATAGAAATTGTTTCATAAACGCTCAGAGTTTGTATTTAGATCTAGTTTCTTTATTCCTGTCTTTCACTGACGATAGCAAATAGCTTGAAATCATGATCTGAAAGTGGAATTATAGTTAGAGATAGTGAATACTAACTACTCTGACGTTTATGTAAACGAAATATACGCTTGATAGGTGTTTTTGGTAGGACGCCATCTGTGGACATAAATACAAGCGTTAGCAAGTTTTTTAACTTGCATTTTTGTTTATCATAAATGTACCTTTGAGGTCTTTCTTGCAATGATATAGATTGCAGAGGCTTCTACTATGTGGTGATGCTGAACTGAGATCAGACCCATATAGCTATCTGGTTTGCTATGCTGAGTTTGAAGACATTACGTGTCTAAAAAATTCACGCTTGCAAGCTGAATAGAAATTGTTTCATAAACGCTCAGAGTTTGTATTTAGATCTAGTTTCTTTATTCCTGTCTTTCACTGACGATAGCAAATAGCTTGAAATCATGATCTGAAAGTGGAATTATAGTTAGAGATAGTGAATACTAACTACTCTGACGTTTATGTAAACGAAATATACGCTTGATAGGTGTTTTTGGTAGGACGCCATCTGTGGACATAAATACAAGCGTTAGCAAGTTTTTTAACTTGCATTTTTGTTTATCATAAATGTACCTTTGAGGTCTTTCTTGCAATGATATAGATTGCAGAGGCTTCTACTATGTGGTGATGCTGAACTGAGATCAGACCCATATAGCTATCTGGTTTGCTATGCTGAGTTTGAAGACATTACGTGTCTAAAAAATTCACGCTTGCAAGCTGAATAGAAATTGTTTCATAAACGCTCAGAGTTTGTATTTAGATCTAGTTTCTTTATTCCTGTCTTTCACTGACGATAGCAAATAGCTTGAAATCATGATCTGAAAGTGGAATTATAGTTAGAGATAGTGAATACTAACTACTCTGACGTTTATGTAAACGAAATATACGCTTGATAGGTGTTTTTGGTAGGACGCCATCTGTGGACATAAATACAAGCGTTAGCAAGTTTTTTAACTTGCATTTTTGTTTATCATAAATGTACCTTTGAGGTCTTTCTTGCAATGATATAGATTGCAGAGGCTTCTACTATGTGGTGATGCTGAACTGAGATCAGACCCATATAGCTATCTGGTTTGCTATGCTGAGTTTGAAGACATTACGTGTCTAAAAAATTCACGCTTGCAAGCTGAATAGAAATTGTTTCATAAACGCTCAGAGTTTGTATTTAGATCTAGTTTCTTTATTCCTGTCTTTCACTGACGATAGCAAATAGCTTGAAATCATGATCTGAAAGTGGAATTATAGTTAGAGATAGTGAATACTAACTACTCTGACGTTTATGTAAACGAAATATATGCTTGATAGGTGTTTTTGGTAGGACGCCATCTGTGGACATAAATACAAGCGTTAGCAAGTTTTTTAACTTGCATTTTTGTTTATCATAAATGTACCTTTGAGGTCTTTCTTGCAATGATATAGATTGCAGAGGCTTCTACTATGTGGTGATGCTGAACTGAGATCAGACCCATATAGCTATCTGGTTTGCTATGCTGAGTTTGAAGACATTACGTGTCTAAAAAATTCACGCTTGCAAGCTGAATAGAAATTGTTTCATAAACGCTCAGAGTTTGTATTTAGATCTAGTTTCTTTATTCCTGTCTTTCACTGACGATAGCAAATAGCTTGAAATCATGATCTGAAAGTGGAATTATAGTTAGAGATAGTGAATACTAACTACTCTGACGTTTATGTAAACGAAATATACGCTTGATAGGTGTTTTTGGTAGGACGCCATCTGTGGACATAAATACAAGCGTTAGCAAGTTTTTTAACTTGCATTTTTGTTTATCATAAATGTACCTTTGAGGTCTTTCTTGCAATGATATAGATTGCAGAGGCTTCTACTATGTGGTGATGCTGAACTGAGATCAGACCCATATAGCTATCTGGTTTGCTATGCTGAGTTTGAAGACATTACGTGTCTAAAAAATTCACGCTTGCAAGCTGAATAGAAATTGTTTCATAAACGCTCAGAGTTTGTATTTAGATCTAGTTTCTTTATTCCTGTCTTTCACTGACGATAGCAAATAGCTTGAAATCATGATCTGAAAGTGGAATTATAGTTAGAGATAGTGAATACTAACTACTCTGACGTTTATGTAAACGAAATATACGCTTGATAGGTGTTTTTGGTAGGACGCCATCTGTGGACATAAATACAAGCGTTAGCAAGTTTTTTAACTTGCATTTTTGTTTATCATAAATGTACCTTTGAGGTCTTTCTTGCAATGATATAGATTGCAGAGGCTTCTACTATGTGGTGATGCTGAACTGAGATCAGACCCATATAGCTATCTGGTTTGCTATGCTGAGTTTGAAGACATTACGTGTCTAAAAAATTCACGCTTGCAAGCTGAATAGAAATTGTTTCATAAACGCTCAGAGTTTGTATTTAGATCTAGTTTCTTTATTCCTGTCTTTCACTGACGATAGCAAATAGCTTGAAATCATGATCTGAAAGTGGAATTATAGTTAGAGATAGTGAATACTAACTACTCTGACGTTTATGTAAACGAAATATACGCTTGATAGGTGTTTTTGGTAGGACGCCATCTGTGGACATAAATACAAGCGTTAGCAAGTTTTTTAACTTGCATTTTTGTTTATCATAAATGTACCTTTGAGGTCTTTCTTGCAATGATATAGATTGCAGAGGCTTCTACTATGTGGTGATGCTGAACTGAGATCAGACCCATATAGCTATCTGGTTTGCTATGCTGAGTTTGAAGACATTACGTGTCTAAAAAATTCACGCTTGCAAGCTGAATAGAAATTGTTTCATAAACGCTCAGAGTTTGTATTTAGATCTAGTTTCTTTATTCCTGTCTTTCACTGACGATAGCAAATAGCTTGAAATCATGATCTGAAAGTGGAATTATAGTTAGAGATAGTGAATACTAACTACTCTGACGTTTATGTAAACGAAATATACGCTTGATAGGTGTTTTTGGTAGGACGCCATCTGTGGACATAAATACAAGCGTTAGCAAGTTTTTTAACTTGCATTTTTGTTTATCATAAATGTACCTTTGAGGTCTTTCTTGCAATGATATAGATTGCAGAGGCTTCTACTATGTGGTGATGCTGAACTGAGATCAGACCCATATAGCTATCTGGTTTGCTATGCTGAGTTTGAAGACATTACGTGTCTAAAAAATTCACGCTTGCAAGCTGAATAGAAATTGTTTCATAAACGCTCAGAGTTTGTATTTAGATCTAGTTTCTTTATTCCTGTCTTTCACTGACGATAGCAAATAGCTTGAAATCATGATCTGAAAGTGGAATTATAGTTAGAGATAGTGAATACTAACTACTCTGACGTTTATGTAAACGAAATATACGCTTGATAGGTGTTTTTGGTAGGACGCCATCTGTGGACATAAATACAAGCGTTAGCAAGTTAAAAAACTTGCTAACTTGCATTTTTGTTTATCATAAATGTACCTTTGAGGTCTTTCTTGCAATGATATAGATTGCAGAGGCTTCTACTATGTGGTGATGCTGAACTGAGATCAGACCCATATAGCTATCTGGTTTGCTATGCTGAGTTTGAAGACATTACGTGTCTAAAAAATTCACGCTTGCAAGCTGAATAGAAATTGTTTCATAAACGCTCAGAGTTTGTATTTAGATCTAGTTTCTTTATTCCTGTCTTTCACTGACGATAGCAAATAGCTTGAAATCATGATCTGAAAGTGGAATTATAGTTAGAGATAGTGAATACTAACTACTCTGACGTTTATGTAAACGAAATATACGCTTGATAGGTGTTTTTGGTAGGACGCCATCTGTGGACATAAATACAAGCGTTAGCAAGTTTTTTAACTTGCATTTTTGTTTATCATAAATGTACCTTTGAGGTCTTTCTTGCAATGATATAGATTGCAGAGGCTTCTACTATGTGGTGATGCTGAACTGAGATCAGACCCATATAGCTATCTGGTTTGCTATGCTGAGTTTGAAGACATTACGTGTCTAAAAAATTCACGCTTGCAAGCTGAATAGAAATTGTTTCATAAACGCTCAGAGTTTGTATTTAGATCTAGTTTCTTTATTCCTGTCTTTCACTGACGATAGCAAATAGCTTGAAATCATGATCTGAAAGTGGAATTATAGTTAGAGATAGTGAATACTAACTACTCTGACGTTTATGTAAACGAAATATACGCTTGATAGGTGTTTTTGGTAGGACGCCATCTGTGGACATAAATACAAGCGTTAGCAAGTTTTTTAACTTGCATTTTTGTTTATCATAAATGTACCTTTGAGGTCTTTCTTGCAATGATATAGATTGCAGAGGCTTCTACTATGTGGTGATGCTGAACTGAGATCAGACCCATATAGCTATCTGGTTTGCTATGCTGAGTTTGAAGACATTACGTGTCTAAAAAATTCACGCTTGCAAGCTGAATAGAAATTGTTTCATAAACGCTCAGAGTTTGTATTTAGATCTAGTTTCTTTATTCCTGTCTTTCACTGACGATAGCAAATAGCTTGAAATCATGATCTGAAAGTGGAATTATAGTTAGAGATAGTGAATACTAACTACTCTGACGTTTATGTAAACGAAATATACGCTTGATAGGTGTTTTTGGTAGGACGCCATCTGTGGACATAAATACAAGCGTTAGCAAGTTTTTTAACTTGCATTTTTGTTTATCATAAATGTACCTTTGAGGTCTTTCTTGCAATGATATAGATTGCAGAGGCTTCTACTATGTGGTGATGCTGAACTGAGATCAGACCCATATAGCTATCTGGTTTGCTATGCTGAGTTTGAAGACATTACGTGTCTAAAAAATTCACGCTTGCAAGCTGAATAGAAATTGTTTCATAAACGCTCAGAGTTTGTATTTAGATCTAGTTTCTTTATTCCTGTCTTTCACTGACGATAGCAAATAGCTTGAAATCATGATCTGAAAGTGGAATTATAGTTAGAGATAGTGAATACTAACTACTCTGACGTTTATGTAAACGAAATATACGCTTGATAGGTGTTTTTGGTAGGACGCCATCTGTGGACATAAATACAAGCGTTAGCAAGTTTTTTAACTTGCATTTTTGTTTATCATAAATGTACCTTTGAGGTCTTTCTTGCAATGATATAGATTGCAGAGGCTTCTACTATATGGTGATGCTGAACTGAGATCAGACCCATATAGCTATCTGGTTTGCTATGCTAAGTTTGAAGACATTACATGTCTAAAAAATTCACGCTTGCAAGCTGAATAGAAATTGTTTCATAAACGCTCAGAGTTTGTATTTAGATCTAGTTTCTTTATTCCTGTCTTTCACTGACGATAGCAAATAGCTTGAAATCATGATCTGAAAGTGGAATTATAGTTAGAGATAGTGAATACTAACTACTCTGACGTTTATGTAAACGAAATATACGCTTGATAGGTGTTTTTGGTAGGACGCCATCTGTGGACATAAATACAAGCGTTAGCAAGTTTTTTAACTTGCATTTTTGTTTATCATAAATGTACCTTTGAGGTCTTTCTTGCAATGATATAGATTGCAGAGGCTTCTACTATATGGTGATGCTGAACTGAGATCAGACCCATATAGCTATCTGGTTTGCTATGCTGAGTTTGAAGACATTACGTGTCTAAAAAATTCACGCTTGCAAGCTGAATAGAAATTGTTTCATAAACGCTCAGAGTTTGTATTTAGATCTAGTTTCTTTATTCCTGTCTTTCACTGACGATAGCAAATAGCTTGAAATCATGATCTGAAAGTGGAATTATAGTTAGAGATAGTGAATACTAACTACTCTGACGTTTATGTAAACGAAATATACGCTTGATAGGTGTTTTTGGTAGGACGCCATCTGTGGACATAAATACAAGCGTTAGCAAGTTTTTTAACTTGCATTTTTGTTTATCATAAATGTACCTTTGAGGTCTTTCTTGCAATGATATAGATTGCAGAGGCTTCTACTATATGGTGATGCTGAACTGAGATCAGACCCATATAGCTATCTGGTTTGCTATGCTGAGTTTGAAGACATTACGTGTCTAAAAAATTCACGCTTGCAAGCTGAATAGAAATTGTTTCATAAACGCTCAGAGTTTGTATTTAGATCTAGTTTCTTTATTCCTGTCTTTCACTGACGATAGCAAATAGCTTGAAATCATGATCTGAAAGTGGAATTATAGTTAGAGATAGTGAATACTAACTACTCTGACGTTTATGTAAACGAAATATACGCTTGATAGGTGTTTTTGGTAGGACGCCATCTGTGGACATATATATATATATATATATTTGATCAATTCTATATATATATTCTTCTGAAATGAATATGAAAATTAAATCGGAATGTGAATATTAAAAGAAATACCATCAAGTTGATATATATATATAAACTTTTGATGAACCTGTTGGCTTATCACCTAACTTCATATCTATACAGACACTATTGTATATTTATTATAATGGTATTTACCATATAACACTTTTCATTAAATTCCATTTAACATTTAATAGAACATTTATTTAATTGCTTCTGACATTTTAATGATAATGTTTTATAATGTTACTATTCTAAAAAAAATGTATAATATATCCTTTAAGTGTCCCTACTGTGGTTTTACCATAGGGCCAAGGTTTTTTCAATAATTGTATATATAAATTTTAAGTTTTCTTTTTATTTAATCATCAAGCATATATATGTGATAATAAAATAACAAATAAGCCTGTTTAATTAAATACTCAAAGATTTTTATTGTATATATTTATAAATAAAAATACATTTTTAACTTAAAGTAAAATCAAGCTCAATAGTAATCATGTTCTAAAGATGAAATGAAAACAAAGTAGTTCATTAGGAAAAGGGAAATTCTAATAAATATTTTTTTTTTAAAATTGTCATTAAAATTTCAACTAATGAAGTATCATCTAATCAAACGGAAAATCCACCCTCTCTCCCAAATCACATGTGCAGGGAATAATTCAGAATAAAACAGAAGTCCTTCGAATTCATGTTAAATCTTTTAAAATGATTTTGAACTTACTAAAAGAAAAAAAGTAGCATCATTAATCTTCACTATCAACTTAGCAATAATGAATCAATTTTGATAACAACTATTCACCCATAATGTCTTTCATCATACTATTTTTATTTTCTAATTTCTTCATGTTTATTAGATTCTCATAATATCACCCTGAAACAACTTTAATGTGTCCACATATGATTAATAAACTAAAGCATTCTATTATAATATGGTTTATACCTTCTAAAGTATGTATTGCAATAAATTAGAATAATAAACAAGTAAGCTAGAAAACAAACTATAACCAATAGTAATCAATCACATAGTGTTATAAAAAAGCAACATTGCCATAATACGACTAAAAATCATCTAAATTTCATACCTTGAAGTTTGCTTTAAATCACACAAAATACCAGAGTAGAAGTATTGAACAATCTTGAATATTAAAACATCTATATTAATACAACAAACTAAAACTATACATAACTTTAAAAAATTCCTTGATCTAATTCTTATGAAAGAGTTTCCAATAGGATTAATTATTAAAGAGAATATCTCTATTTATTTTCATCATGGCCAAAAAGGAAAGGGGACTCAGTTTGATAGCATAGTAGACAAAAATCTTGCCAAAAATAATTTTGTAATAATCTCTATGCCAATTCAGAATAGCAATTTCTAATCCTATTCCAATGAATGAACATTAATAAAATTAAATAATTACTGATAAACCTAATTATAAAGCTGATACTTTCAGAAAAAAATAAGTTATCCATTAATATGTGTAAAATCTCTCAACTCATAAAGAACTTAATAAATTTCACTATGTTAAAGTTAAATGAGTCTAAATAAATCTAATAACCTTAATATAATATCAAAGAATCAGCAAACACTTTTCTATTTAGATAACAATATGTCTTGAGACTTGGACAGTTAATGATATACAGAGAAACTAGCAATTCGGAATCAAAATTGTGATATTGTTGTAGGTTTAAATTAAAATATGATTAATGTGTTTGTTAAAGATCTCATCTGTATAACTCAAAATTATGCTTTTTTTAGTTTAATCAAGGATCTATATGATCATCTTGCATGTAAAAAAATGCTATTTAAATTTTGCACACAAATACTTTTCTCACCCAAACTCTTTGAATATATATCTCTCTTTCAAAAAAAAAATCATCATTAATATACATAAAAATATTTTTACAGTCTATTAAAAAAATTAAATAATTTTTATATTATGCAATCTCAAATTGTTGATTAAAGCAACTTTTGTGTATCAACAACAGAAACATAAAATTACTTAGGACAGCCAGCTAAAAAGAATAATAACTAAATTTCATTAATTTCTTTCAACTTTAAACTAACTGTAATAAAAATAAACAACACAACTAAAACACACATGTGTTACTAATAAAATACTATAAATTATGGTCATTAAAATATAATTGTAAAGTATTTTACCACAAAACATCCTGCTTAACCCTCAATTGCTACAACTGATATGTGATTCCATGATAAATTTTCATATGTCTTAATTTCATAAAACATTTGTCCACCACAGTACCTTCTAGTTATATCAGTATTTTGCAAAAATCATATTAGTTTGAATTTTACTCATGTAGAATAAATTTTATGCTACTTTATTGGGGTTTAGTGGTATCTCATATTGAGTTTAGTCTAAATGTAAAAATTTTATTTCTTTTGTTTTGCACTCTATGGTTACATCATTTTTTTCTACAAATTTTATAATACTCATTATAAACAGTGCTTACAATAATAAAAAAAAAATTCATTTATTGTAATAACAGTCATAGGTTTCCTCAAAGAATGCAACCAATTAATCCCATGTAGAAGTTATATGATTTATTCTAAATGAAAATTATTTTATTTCTATATTTGTTGCAATCTACAGTTAATTTTTATACCTTTTATTCAAATATTATAATATTTATTATAAATAAGGCTTACAATAATAAAAATCACATGTATTTATTACAAAAAATATATTTTTTCTTAAAAGAAAGAAACCAATTGATCCTACGTTAAAGCACAATTTTTTTGCATCTATGTTTATTTTTTTTCTACTCTTTTATACAAATATTATAATATTTTTTGAAAGTAATGCTTATAATAAATACACTCAAATATAATTCATTATAACAACTAGTTGTAAAGAAAACAATGATGCCAGTTAGAAACTATTCTAAATAAAATTTATATTATTTTTCTTTTGCAATTTTATTATTATAGTTTTTAAATTTTTTATAGAAATATTATAATACCTATTATAAATAATGCTTTAATAAAAAATATCAAATTTAAAAACATAATGTTATTAAAAATCCTTTTTTTAGATAGCAGTTGTAGCATTTGTGTTATAAAACTGCATTGTAGCCACTTTGAGTTAAATTGGTACATTCATTTTTTATAGATAATATTTGTAGCTATAACATTATTTATTTATTGTAAATAATTACCATTAAAATATCACATCTCAAATATACTTTTTTAAACAAAATAATTTGTTCCCAAAATGTAATGTGATTATTATATTAATAGGAGAAATAATAAAATAATGAAGCAATTATTCCAAAATTTATCTGAATATATATTTCAAAATATTTAAATCTTCCATTCCATCATATATTCTTGAAACATTTAAGTAAAGACATGAAAATAATAAATGATTTCATGATTCATTTCATGTTGAACTAGTACCCTTTAATTGGCCCATGTTACAATTCTTTACATATCTTCAACAATTGTTCAATATTTTTCAATATCAGCTTATAAAATATCAGTCATCCTGCACTAACAGCTTTGTTATCATTCACATTACATAAATACAATGATTAATCAATAAACACCATATTATCACTATTTCTTATGCTTGCTTGTATACAGTTTTGCCTGTTTATAATGATTAATAATAGTGATTAATGTATTTATTTAAAGTGAATGATTAACCATTGTAATTCAGCTGTAACAGTATATATATATATATATATATATATATATATATATATATATATATATATATATATATATATATAAACAAAAAAATAAAGACTTATAAATCCAATAAATAATATAATATTTCAACCAGAGGACTGGTTTTCATCAGAAAGAAAAAAAAAATACACTATTACATTAATTTAAAATTAAAATAAAAACTAAAAGCTAAAATTAAAGAGTTGTTTAATGTATATATATTCGCACAGATGCAAAACTTTAAAAGTATTTTTTTTTAAACAAAAAAAAGTATTTGAACTTACTTTTTTATAAAAAAAGGTAAAGATCTAAATATAAAATATTTTTAGTAAAAAGTAACATAAATGGAAAAGATTCCTATGTAATCTCAGTAAATGGAAATGATTGGGTTATTAATTATCGAAAAGCAAACTAGCCCTTGGGGCTCTTATATAAAAAAAGTCAGATGAAAGATATAGATAAGAGGACAAAAAAAAATTAGATGTCCAATAGAAGCAGCAACCAATAATCAGACCTTAATGAAAATTTGGAACAGGAAACCATGTTCAGTGAATCAGGATGATTTGTATAAAAAGAAAAAATATTCAAATTAAGGAGTTCCAGCTTGATTTTATTGAGAAGAGTGATAAGTCGCATTTTCACCCTCTCACTTATTTCAAATGAAATGATTGTTGAATTATGAATGGTACTATTGCAGACCCCAAATCATATGGGTACTGCATTAAAATAGTACCAGGATTGAACCAGCTAAGGCCACCTCCAGACAACAGACCGGTCTTCCAATAAAGACTTCACGGGAATTGGCACCAGGAACTGGGAGCTCTTCTATTGTAAGACATGAACTGTAAAATTTAAAAGTAATTAAGAACTTTCATCAAGATTTGACAAGCTTTTAATTTACAACTAAACCTAATTTTTAAAATGAGCTTTTATCTGACTTTTAAGATCTCAAAATCAATTATTAATGTTTAATTTTATATATTTGAGTTTGCTAATTTAATCATTTCCATTTTATTTTTATTAATATTTATTGACTAAATTATATAAATGTTAAATTTAAGTTGGGCAAAAATGGCTGCATAGATTTGTAAAGTTATATTAATTAATTAAGGGAGACTTAATCTTGGGTTATTTGTTTTGTAGTTAAATTGGGTTAATCGATTGGATATATTGGTGTAATTAGTAAATGTAGAATGAGATCTGCTACATGCAGGATCATATTATACACCACACTTGGGAAAAATAAGTCCCATTTCTCACTGACCATCAGAAACAGATGGTATTCCCTGCTCCTTGGATCACCCTTTTAGCCTATGGAATGGGATAGTAAGATGGAAAATGCAATTCCTTTCTATAGAGTTTTTTATTGTTCTTCTCACCAGACAGATGTACCATTCCTGTACTGGACAAGAGTCAAGGTCTTATATAACCATGCTATTCAGATGTGTATTTCTGACAGTATGGTATCGTGCCGTCGTATTCATGCTGCATTGAATACATCGATGTATCAGTTAGATTGGCATTAGTTTGAATGCGAACTTTTGGCCTAAGGTTGAATAAGGGATAGAATATTTTCTTTTGAAATGCAATCTATGTAGTTTATTCATACTCGACACTCTAATAAAATATTATTAAATTCATCTGTGCAGATTGTTTAAAATAAAAATTTAAATTTAAAAATTAATAACCAATCTAAAATAATAAATTTTATTCCTCAATTTAATTTATATGTGCGTTAATAAATGTTTGTGTGTTAATTAGTGGCAGTGGCTTATTTCAATTTTTTTAAAATATTAATGTATTTCTTTTAAGCAATTTTTATATTAAATCTCTGCATCTCCATGAGCTAGTGGCATGGGTTGATGGTTGGAATAAAATATATATATATGTAAAAATTAGATCTTAACAGTGCATATCTGCCTAGTCTATAAATTTTCAAGGTTCAAATAGCCTGGTGGCACCCAGTCGCACAGATATGGTAAGACATAATGATCACCCTGACCGTTATATAGTATATATATATAAGTTCTTGTTTTAAAAAGTTATTTGACTGCAATCAAAAATTATATAACTTTAAATAAAATAAAAATAGTGAAGGCCTTTTATCTAAATCAATATAAACGATCTATTTAAGCTATTTTATATTATGCAGATAAACATTACGAATGTATCAAATGATCGATGGATAATTGTCTGCTTTTATAAAAATGTTATAAAACTACATTGAATAGACAAAAATTGAATCACAAATTTTATTAAATTTTGATTTCTTCAAATGATTACGAATATAATTCTATAATTAACATTATCATCATCTAAAAAAGCCTGAAATAATCGAATATATTTTAAATTATATATTTATTTTGAAATTTAAATTTTTTAATATTACTTGCTAAATCGAGACTGTTCATTGCTAAAATTGGTAAGTTAAAAAATGTAAACAAAAAATAAATAAATAAGGGGGGGGGATTGACCATCTATATTATTTTTGTTTCAAAATATTGCTAAAATACCAAATTCACGTATAACAATGTGTTAAGTGGTCTTCTAAAAACGGATTTAATGAGTCAAAGAATCTTTCGATAAAGAAAATATTATTAACATTATCAATAGCTGTTTGATATTCCTTTCAATAGCTTATCTCCTCAAGATTCATGATAAATAAAGTTCTAGCACTATAAAGCACACACACACACATATAACTTTAATAAAATTCTTCAATAGAATATAAAAAATAAATGAAAATTCAACTTACATTATTCCCACATAAAGTAATATTTATTAAGGCTATAACCTTAATAAATATTATAATTATTATTGCCACATGCAAATAAAAATTCAACTTACATTATTCCCATATTTATACAATATATGATAAAATACAAGTATGTCTCTATATAACTGCTATAATATTTCAACAGAAAAATTGGTTTTCATCAGAAGCATTTTCAGATGAAACTCAATCCTCTGACTGAAATATTAAAACAGTTGTACATATATAAATAATTGAATTTTGTTTTTTATTTATAAATTTCCTATAGATAGTTTATACATTTTTTACATTTCCATATACATATATCAACTTGTTTGTCTAAAGATAGATACAATAACTAAATAATAAAGCTATAATACATTGTTACTGATATATCAATATTAAGAAGAGATATTTTAATTTTACATTAATGACAGGTTTTTTTATTATGCTTTGAAATTGTAGTAATTATTAGGAGTATTGTATGGTGAGATTTTGATACTTGGAACAAACATTGTAAAAATAAAAAAAAATTATATCATATAATAATGCTACACAAATTTCAAAAAAGTAAATACAGAACTTTAAATAATTCATTTTATATTTGTAATATTTATACTATATAGTTATACTATATTCAGAGAGTATACAGTAGTTATATCCTTTTGTAATATAAAAGATTTTTTTTTTTCATTTAAAATTTACTCACCTAGATTTTATTTCTAAACAAATATGGATTAAATCATTATAATTTGATGATTCATAAATGCATCAATCATAAAAACATTAGCTTTCAATGAATTTCATAATCAAATCCATCAGTATTTTTTGCCATACTACCGATTTTTTTTTTTTTTTGTGGCTTTAAATTCAGAAAAATTTACCTTCTTCAGCAGTAGATAATAAAAATAAATTTAGCATTATTTGTTGCAAAATTAAATATTTCAATTGATTTCATTTTATAGACCAATAAATATGGTAAATTTATAATTTTGCTATAAAATATTTCTATCTTTAGTCAATAATATATTTAAATATTACCAAAATCACACTTTTATTTATTTTTCTGTAATATCCTATAAATACAATTTATTCAAACCACTTTGAACACTTTTTAGCAAAACTTTTTATTTGTACATATATATATATATATATTGACTCTGACGTTTATGTAAACAAATACGCTTGTTTGGAGGTCTTGGTAAAGCTCCATCTATTGATCATTAATACAAGCGATAGCAGGTTTTTACATATATAAAACTTTTAAGTGCTGGCTCTGGCTAAGCATTTATCATAAAGCTTGTAGAGGAATTGGCAATCCTCACTGTTTATAACTTACAAGCTTAAGAGATAGGGTCATGTGATCTATGAAATGATCTATGACTTTTATTTTGACTATTTATAGTCTCTGCCAAAAAGTCTTATGCAATTTTATATTGCTATGACTACTACTATATGGCATGGCTGAAGATCTATCAGCCCCATATAGCTATTTGAGTTGGATAGCTGGGTTTGAAGACATGTACATGTCTGAAAATTTCAGATTTTCCACTCAATAGATAACTTTTAGCTAAGTGCTTAGCTTTGGGTTGGTATTTTTAGATCTAGTGTCTGAACCTACCCTGACACCTCTCTGAGGAGTGCCAAAGCACGAAACCATGGTCAGGGGTTTGGGGAGGGGTTCCTGACAGGGATATTTTAAGTGCTGGCTCTGGCTAAGCATTTATCATAAAGCTTGTAGAGGAATTGGCAATCCTCACTGTTTATATATAAAACTTGTTTTGTTTTTTCATAAATGTACCTTTAAAGTTTTCTTGCAATGATATAGATTGCAGAAGCTTTGATTATGTGGAGAAACTGAACTAATACCAGACCCACATAGCTATCTAGTTTGATAGGCTGAGTTTGAAGACATTTAGGTGTCTAAAAAATTCATGCTTGCAAACTGATAGAAACGTTTTGCATAAACGCTTGGAGTTAATATTTAGGTCTAGTTTCTAACTCCTATCCCTTCACTGATGAGTGCAAATAAGCTTGAAATCAGCTGATCTGAGGGTGGAGCAAAATGAAAGAGACAGTGAATATTGACTCTGACGTTTATGTAAACAAATACGCTTGTTTGGAGGTCTTGGTAAAGCTCCATCTATTGATCATTAATACAAGCGATAGCAGGTTTTTACGTATATAAAACTTGTTTTGTTTTTCATATATATATACACCTACATTTAGACTGTCCTGCAGCCTTCTTTAGAGCCAGTTCATTTTAATCTCTTAAAAAATTAACTGGCTCTAAAGAAAACTGCAGGACAGTCGAAACATAGGTGTATGTATAAATGTACAAATAAAGAGTTTTGCTAAAAAGTGTTCAAAGTGGTTTGGATAAATTGTAATAATATATGTAAATGTCTATATTTAATTTTCTTTCTGATCTATTTTCATGGTTTATTTTAATATTTCATTTAATAATTATACAATCTTTTATATTTGTCAGCAGTTGATTTTATTTCTTCAAATCTTTTGCTAAACAAATTGATGATAATTCCACAAAAATATTTTTACAATTGTATTGTTGGTCTTTAATGTGTTGATTATCAGATTCACAATCAATTTTTTTTTCTTTTATTATAAATTTGAATTATGGACAGCCTTTATTATGTAAGTATCTTATTATGTACTTATGTATTAAACAAGCAACTACTTTAAAGTGAAAATTTGCATTGACCTATTTGCTGGTTACAAAAAGATAAAAAAAAAATTGGCACCAATACAAAGATATGCATTCAAGATTAATTTTTTTTTTTTTTTAGGCTATCACATGTATAAAGAAACAATTGTTGCTGTGTATCATCAAACTTCAAAAATGGTATAAAACTGCTGCAGCAGCATCAGATAGTGTTACACATTATTGCACACAGTATTATCTTTGATTTTATTACAAAAAATAATGCAAATTAAATAAAAAATTTGGAGTATACATACCTTAGTTTCCTGTAAAAATAACCCCATTCTTTTTTGCAACTACTATTACTCATCAGATGAGTCTCAAACTCAAAACTAGACCAGATTTTCCAAATATTCTTATATCACAAATACTTAGAGCTAATTTTTCTTTAAGATCATCACTCTCAGGTTTTTTCTTTTATCTCTTTTTTTATTAGCTTTTGTTGTGTATCTTTCATAATTCATATGCCCCCCAAAATGCCTAATTTATCCCATACCTCAAATATTTTTACCACTCTTTCAAACATTTCTATCTAGTTAATAATATGTTGTATTTTACTTAAATTCACCAGCAAAGGCTTTAAAATCCCCCCCCCCCATTTTTCTTTTCTATTATGCCAGTGAATCTAATTACAATAAGCTACAGAATAAACTCAAACCAATTTTAAAAACTATGAGTCAATATAATTATCACTATATTTATCTATCGGTTTTCATTATGAGTTACACTATATAAAATACTTTTATTTTTTGTTGTTTAAAACAAATTTATTCAAATAATATTCACAAATTTATATATATATTGTAAGGCAATCATATCTCAATCTTTTAATAACATACTGAGAAAATGTGAACCGATTTTTTTTTTTTTTCTTTATTTCTAAATTTATATTCTTTATCTTCATTTATTTATTTTTTTCTGGAGTTAGAATGGTCCTATTTATTTACAAATGAATACTAATATAATAATTGTATTAAAAGTATACACATTTTAATATCCACATATAAAAAATAAATGAATAAACACCAAATAATCAGCAAATAGTAGAACCCATATTTAATACCATAATGGTCATGAAAAGTGAAACCACTATAAATATATTTCTCTTAAGAATGAATTACACAACCAACAAGTGATTAATAAGTAACTATAATATGACCATCTGAATACACATTAATATTTAAACTAAAATGAATACTCAAAACAGAGAATAAAATTTAACAAATCAGAGTTTATTAATTTTATAAAATGAAATAAATATAAATCTTCATCTAAACAATTAGCTTGCTGAAAATTTGTTCTTACATTAAACACTATTTGAGTATAATTATATGTTTTATCACCATAAATGCTCATCATCATCTTTATATCTTAATTCTATTACACTAATCTCATTCTCTCTTTTCAACACTGTACACATACTCAAAACTGTTGCCTTTCATCTTATCTGGCTATTTTCAGTAAATTTTTTATTTGCACTAGCATAATCTGTATATATTTTCATAATAAATAAATATTTGGATAATTTGGCATACAATTGTATACTCTTGCATATTTACATACATTAATTGTCTAGAATGTCAACAATGGTGTGTTAATCAATATCCCATCTGACTATTTGTTACATACAACATTTTGATTTTGACATCACTTTATATAAACATACACATTTAGTCAGATTTTGCATGTATGTTTATTAACTAACACATAAAAAAATAATAAATTTACAGTTTGTTTGTTTGATTATCACATTGTAGCACAAAAGTTGCAATAATTTACTAATGATTAATAAAAATACATGCAAGTACTTAGCAGACAATAGAAAGACAAATTTAGTAAAAATATATCCATCAAACTGTACAAACTACAAAATCAAATTTTATAAGTAATAATTGTGTATGAGACTATTATTTTGTAATTTAATTTTTATAATGCCAATATATAGTAAACTCTATAATATAATCATTAAAGATAAACCTCAAATCACCCTCCCTTATACCTCCAATGTATCTAAACAGCTCATAAAACATTAACTAATGAATTTAAAGTCAGCTTCCACACACACCCTAATACTAACAGACTCATTAACAATGCAAAGGACACAACTGATCCATCTCAAACTCCCCAAGTCATATATAGCATATGCCCTCAGGCTGAATGCAGCACTACATATTATGGGGAGACCAGGGCCATGGTGTATAATAGAGCTGCTCAGCACATGTATACATACAGAAGAGCAAAAAAGAATGATGTTAACATATCAATATTTTTTGAATATGAAAGCAGGCTAGTCATAAGTATGAATCCCCCAATCCCAAAATAGTGTGTGCTGAGGCTAACGATTGCAAAAGAAAAATAAAGGAAGTATATTTTACCATCAATGACAACAATGCAATCAATAGACATGACACATGTTTTGCCATCTCCAGAAGATGGACAAGTTAATTTACATATGCATTTACATACATTACTATTTACCAAATCACAACAACGATTAAAAATCTGTTTTGGCTATCAATATGAGGAACAAACCTCAAAAGCACTAGGTCTACATTAATTTCTTTTGATTGTTTTCTATCCATTAACTTAACAGCTTCTTTACCCAGCATAGTAAAGCAGTTGTATGTACTATATACTAAATTTTAATGTATAACATAGCATGACAACACTCAAAATCATTTAATTCAGTTACATAAATATGAAAATAAGATATTAGACAAAGGTTAAAATCCATGAACAAAATATGTTGTCATATCATACATGTTAATTTCAATAAAGTAAATTTATTTGCAATAATAACTTTAGTATTTATTATTATCACATTCATTCTTGTTCAAGGTGAAGAAGTGAAGACAAGATATGTTTGTATAATAGAACAATACAAATAATAACATTTAAATATAATCAGGCAAAGGAAAAAATATATTTAACATCATTACTCCAGAACAATGATAGATTTGTCTACCTTCAAGTGCATGCATAAATATATTTGTCAATAAACATTATTAAACAAATATACATTAAGAAGCAATGAACTAATTATCATGCACCATGAACTCCACTGCAACATACAGAATGTCAAAATATATATAAATAAAGAGTATGACTATCATTACTCAACATAAAACAGGAAAGCATATCTTTAAGCATGCCTATAATGATAACAATTCACGTAAAGCAGAAATTCCATATTTTCATTTTATATATATATATATTCAGGTCAGAATAACATACACATAATATAACTTCAAACTTGGAATAATATAACATCTAGCTTAGTATTAATTTTATATATATACACACCCCACATTCAACATCTTCATAAACAACAAATAAATATATGAATTTAAATTCATTAAATTCACTATTACTTGTAAGAAGATTATAATAAATTATTACAAACATTTAACGTTTATTTATTTAACACGTATTAAAAAAATTCAAATAATTATTTAAATTTAAAATATTCTCATTGTCTAATAATCTCAAATAATAATTCAATATAGCCTTAAATTCATATATATATAAATTCAAATCTATAACAATTTATGTAAAATTGTTTGTATGTATTTTTTTTTAAATTCTAATAATTTACTTGTTTGAATGATAAAGAATTTACTACTCTAATTATGAAATACAAATAAACTTACATGAAAACTTTATATTGTTATCAAAACAAAATCTAAACAATGTGTAAGCATTATACTTACATTATATATGTACCCGTTATAAAGCACTTTAAATATATAAGTAATGATAAATAATTTACATATATTTTCCATACTCAAAAGTTACAAAGTTTAAGGCACTTTATTAAAATTTATATAAATTAAATTATCAGAACTTACACACAATAGAAATGTCTTTAACAGAAAGTTTTAACTTTAATTTAACAATCTTATAATTATCAGTAGAAATATTTCTGCATCATTCTCTTTAGAGCTTTAATATTTCATAGTTATTGACTATGAATCATTTAAATCCTTATTATATGTTTGAACTTCATTTAAAACATTTACTGCTAATAAGTTTGCATGTGATACCATTAACATATTAATTTAGTTTCTATAGAGAGAAAATTCATGGTATTTTATGGTTATTCATCATAGGGGCACTCAAATAAGATCTGCCTGTACATCTAATCAGAAATCTTGACATTTTAACATGCCATCATAGTAAAATTCATCTTTAGAATATTAATTATAGCCATTTTTACTTCCCAAATTCCTCATAATCCTTTTTAATTTTGAATATAAGAAGACTATAGAATTCTCAAGTATGGTTTTCCAAGTTATTTATTTTTGAAAATAATGACAGGGTGCTTATCAAATTATCAAACTTTTATTCATCATTTTATAAAATTAAAATATTAACTATTATTAACTTTTTAATAATTAAATTTAAAATTATTGTACACAATATTAAAATTACCACATACAATATTTTAAATAATTCTTAAATATATTTTTATTCTTGATATATAAATGATAATAAATATAATACATGCACATGCATACCTATCTGTGAGTATTATGAATTGATTACTTCTCAAAATATGTTGTTTTTTTTATTATGTTGAAATGACTATCTTTACTTCACTTTACTAGCTTATCCCAAAATTAAATGTATTTTCTGTTTCATCCCCTGCTCCCTATTTTAGCCAGCTATAAAATGAATGATTATAGTCAGGTAAAATAATTATATCATTTCAATAGCATAATATGTACAAATATGATTGATCTGGATTCACTTTCAAGTTGAAAGCCATAAATTTCTATTAAACTCGTAAAAATATGCATGAGTTATATGAAAAGAGGCTTTATAAAGAACTTCAACATTCACAAAAGCAAATTTTGCTAAATTATAGTAACTTGAAATAAGTAAAAAAAATTTAAAATATAATTTATGTGTAAACAGTTTCTCCTAGTTTGTGAAAAAAGCAATTTAGGGATGCAGTAAAGACTTGATAAAACTGAACTTGATCTATTATCAAAGATATGCCCTTGCTATTTTGATTTTAAAAGATGGAAAATAAAGTATTTTAAAATGTGAATAAAAAATTCAAAATCAAAACTCAATGCAGACAAGATAATTCTAGTGAGACTTGTGATTTTTCTTATTATTAATCAGAATATATATATATATATGTTATATATAGAGTAAGTAAAAAGCAAACTATTAACAAGCTTCAAAAATACTCTCAACCTCAGACCGCGGTTTCTGCATCTAGCGTCATCAGTGAGGTGTTAGAGATTAAAAACACTAGAACTAGTCTAGCATGTTATCAATGCCTAACTATTGAGAAGAAAATCTGAAACCTTCAGACATTTAAATATATAACATTTGTAAATACGAGCTTTATTAAAATTAGGTCATCTGACTTGATTTTTTATCAATTTAATTTTAGTTTTTGCTATTAAGGCTTTGGCGATTTTATAATGCTAGAGCTATTATATATGGTATATCTGAACTTGGTTCAGTCCCATACGGCTATTTGAGTTAGATAGCTGGATTTTTGGACATTTAAATGTCTGAAAGTTTCAGACTTTCTTCTCAATAGTTAGGCATTGATAAAATGCTAAACTAGTTCTAGTATTTTTATTCCCTAACACATCACTGATGACGCTAGATGCAGAAACCGCGGTCTGAGGTTGAGGGTATTTTTGAAGCTTGTTAAGAGTTTGTTTTTTACTTACTCTCTCTCTATATATATATATATATAACATTTGTAAATAGGAGCTTTATTAAAATTAGGTCATCTGACTTAATTTTTTATCAATATATATATAATACATACAAGTTGTTCATTTTTTTAAAAAAAAAAAACAAAAACTTGTTCATTTATTACTGAAGCATTCATTAATGTACACTCTTCTTTTCTGAAAATTTGAACTTTATATTTATTGAAGGACTATAAAAGTATAAACAAATAAACCTTTTTTAAGTTCATTATCATGTTGACAGTGACTATTTTTCTCAGTTTTGTGCAGGAGCTTTCATTGGCTGTTTAGTAAAATCATAGTTGTATATTTTTTTAAACTTATATTAAAAATAAAAACTCCAAATAAAAAAGGTTTACTAAATATTCATCTTAAATATACATATACTTACAACATATCAACAGGTAAGAAAATATATTATAATAAACAGAAACTCAATATTTGATTATATCAGATAAACTCTCTCAGTAGCACAGAAAATCCTTGCAAATAAGCTGGAAATAGATATTTCTTTCCATTTAATTGTAGTTATTCTTTGTGAGGCTAGGAGGCATTAATAATATAATTACATATTGATGAATTTCTGTTTATTGTAATAAATTTACCTGGCTAGAAATGTGCAATAGATATATATTTTAAATTGTAACTATTTACTTAAGATTATTAAAATCATTACTAATTAAAGATATATTATTTTAAATTGAAAGATTGTCAACTTTCTCCTTATATTCTTCTTCTCTTATTTAAAATTTCATATTATTATTATATTAGCGTATCAGCTACAATCTTAGATAGGGAAATAGTGATACAGTTAAATGCTAAGTAAGTTTTAACAGTATCAAACTTTCTCACATATTGACATTATCTACATTAGATAAAAACATTAATGATTATTATTTATCATTTATTAGTCTATATTCTCATATCATTCCTAGCCCAGACATAAATTTTAAACTCAGTTTCAAATCAACATAATTGATTTTTTAATGGAAAAACATATCATTGAAGCACTATCATCTCTCTTATTCCATGTGAGATCAGAGAAGCTATTGAGATACTAAAAAGACGAAATTGTATCAATATCCTATTTGGAAAAAAAAAAATTTAAACCCAAATTTCCCTGAATTTTTATTTATTATTATTTTTTCAAATTTTTTTCAATTTTATACACTTATTTTTAGTTGCGGAGTTTTCAGTGCCACTACAACTATTTTTATTAACACCGTTTAAAGCGCCTCTACAATTATATAGTTTTCATTTCAAAACTGAGGCCTTGTGTGATCAAGCCTAAACGTTGGAGTTTTTAACTCAAAATTGTACATGGATGAGCCTGGAAAATAGGCTTTCTACATCTGCAACCTATGAAAATATTCTTATGAGCAACACCCACACATATATACATATAGGTATTTGAAAGATAGATTTTAAATATATAAAAAAAATATTATCAATTAATGAATTATATATTAAACTTTTAAAGTGTAAATGTTTTCTTTTTTTTTTTTACAAAAAATAATCACCATGTGTGACTATACATCTAAAGTGTTTCTGAATTATTTTTGAAAATATATGATGAAAGTATGTTTCTATGCACTCTCTCCTCTAGTAAGCTATTATCAAAAAGTAACTTTACAAAAATCTTTTTATTTATTCATCAACCAAATTTTATTAGTATATAAAAAAAAAATTGTAAATAAAAATTCTTAATACTGTAAAAATCTTGTTCCTTCCAGTCAGACATCTCACACTATTCATGTACAGATTGAGTAACTATAACAAATTTCCAGACCTTTGAAGTTTTATTACTGAGTGGTTATTAACTGATTAGATACAACATCAATGTTGGATATTCCCTGTTATTGATAGTTACCATGTTTTAAAACAAATTTTTTCTCTGCAGATGGAAAATTATTGAAATAGTTTTTTTCTATATTTCTTATAGAAACCAACTCCATTACAGTTAAACCACCAAACATCACATGATCAGTGCTCTCAGATCCAAGGCTCCTCACTGATGATGGCCACAAGCCAGAAACTAGTCTGGGGATATTGGATGAGTAGGCACTAGATAGGGATTTTATGCACAAGCCTTCTGGCATCTATTGATTACTCTGGTTAGTACAGGGTGGCACTACTGTATGGAGAAAAGAGTTTTGCCTTTGTTTCCATTGCAGTTATATAGCTTATATCAGTATTCAAATAGTATATCCACCAACCTTATTAGATATAAATAATCTCAATAATGATATACTGAATATTTAATACTTGATTGGAATTAACATTCTTTATGTTTATTTGATTATCTATTTATATGAATTAGATAAAGTTTCCTCTTACTACCATTTGAGAGAAAAATAAATTTGTAGCTAAAACAGATACATATGGCTAGTTAGACAAGTTTATAGTTATTACATTTATCAATAAAGGAGTCACAGTCATGTGATCTAACCTGCAGCACAAAGAGCAAGTAGTATCATTCCTTCAGATAGTAAAATGAATATCAAGTCAGAATGCAAAAAAAGATTTTGTATTGTTTTGTCATAAACAAATTTTATTTGAAAATCAATTTATTGGTCTTAAGTTTTATCTTTATATTTGATGAGTAGTTTTAATTCAACCAGTGAGATAAATGTTGGGATCTTTGAAATATTAGATTGAAGGCTCTAGAATTTTTTTTTTTTTCAGTTCAAGAGTGGAATCTTTGATTCAGTTTTAATTCAACCATTTACTTAATAGGCAAAAATTAAAAACTCTTCAGAGATTACAAAAATAAACATTCAAATCAATCCTAGTGAAATAATCTCTTACAAGATACCCGTATATAATTAGCATATAGGGGAGCAAAAATATTCTGAATTAAACATTAAATATAGAACTAAAATATGATTTCAGATAACCTCATAAAATTAAAGACTTTTCACCAGACATTGTTCACTTTGTCTAAAAGTGTCCACTATTTCAGAATATTTGATTACAAAATATTATTGCATGTATTATGCCATTTTGGATTACTATAAGTTTCATCTGCATGATCAGAAGAATAACATGTTGTTCTCTAATGATAATTGCTTGTTTTATTGCAAGATACTTCAGAAAATCATCTTTTCTACTTCCAACAATGATTTCATTGTTATTTTATGCAGTGCACAACTATAAAATAAAATTTGATTACCAGGGCTTCATCCTAATAATGCCATAAATATAAAGTGGATTGACAGACATTATTGTGGAAAGTATTAAAATTAATGGTATTACTTGGTAAATTTTCATTTTTCCAAATTACAAAAATTATAATTTTACAAGTATTTAAAATAATTAAAGCCATTATATGTTATATTTAAAAAAAAATAATAGATATAAAAATATTTCCTAATCATCATCATCAACCATTATCAATCCACTGCAGGATGAAGGACTCTCTAAGTTCAAATCATCTTCTCTGATCTTTAGCTTTTCTTCTCAACATCATCCCTGCACACTTTCTTATTTCATCCATTCAACTCACATATGGTCTGTTTCTGGGTCTTTTACAATCTCTTGAAATCGAGTTTAAGATTTCAATTGTTCATCAATGAGCATCTCTTCTATCAATATGTTCAGCCCAACTTCACTTCAGTCATTTAATTTTTTAAATGAGGTCAGTAACACCTGTTTGTTCTCTTACCCATATATTGCATTTTCAATCTCTACTTGTTACTCCCAACCTGCATCTCTTCATACTTCTTTGAGTGGTCTGAAATCTCTGTATTCCTCTTCTATTAAGGGTCAAAGTGTCAGAACCATAAGTAAGAACTGGTAAAACACATTTATTAAAGATCTTTCTTTTCAAACACATAGGCATATTTCCTTTTAATATCAAGTTATTTCTACCAAAAGCACTCCAACCAAGTTTAATTCTATGATTAATTTCATCAATTATGTTTCCATCTATATTAATCATCTGACCAATATATTTGTAGCTGTTAACTTCTTCTAACCCATCATAATCAATCTTTATTTTCATATTTTGAAAAAATCCATTGAACATTACTTTAGTCTTTTTAACATTTATCTTTAGTCTTACTTTCTTACTTTCATCTGACAACTCCTGCAACATTTCCTGCAGCTCTACAGCATTATTTGTAAAAACAACTACATCATCTGCAAAATCTAAATGACTTAAATAATCTCCTACTATTTTCACTCCTTTAGATTCATATTTTAATCCTCAAAATGCTTTTTGCAGCACTGCAGTAAAAAGGTTTGGAGATATGGAGTCACCTTATCTTATACCCTTCTCAATGTTGACTTTCCTAGTATCATTATGTAATCTAATTATTGATGTTGCATTTTTATAAATATTCTGTAAAATATGACAATATCCTGGATCTATACCTTGATGATCAAATGCTTTAATCACTAAAGAAATGCTTATACAATCAAATGCCTTTTCATAAAATACAAATCCAAAGCATAATGGCAACTCATATTCATTTGTTATAACTTCTCTCGATACCTGGATATGATCTACTGTATTAAAACCACTTTTAAAAACAGCTTGTTCTTTTCGTTGGTGCAAATCCAATGTTCTCTGTAGACAAGTTGTAGTTATCTTGGTAAAATTTTTTGTATAAAACTGATAAAAGGCTGATAGGTCTGTAATTTCTAATATCTTCTGTATCACTTTTTTAAATATTAATATCAATACTGCATTCTTCCAATCATCTGGTACATCTTTATCATTTAGACATTTGGTATAAAACTTTCCTATTTCTTTACCTGCTTCTTTTAATATATCAATTATAATTCCATCATTACCTGGCACCTTTCTTTTCTTCATAAATTTAATTACATGTCTTAATTCTTCACTTAAAATTCTGGGCAATTCAGAAGATATAATAGATATAGGATGTACATGTTCTTTATTATAATATAATTCTTGATAGAAGTCTTCTACCCATTTCATGATGTCATATCTCTTTTTAATAATAGTTCCATCTTTTTTTCTTATTGCCGATATAAATTTCCTACCAATACCAAAATGTTGTTTTACATTCTTGAGAATTTTATTTTCTTCTACAGCTTTCATTGCTAGTTCATAGTTATGCCTTCTTATATCATTTTCAACTCTTTTCCATACCATTTTACAAAATTCGAGATATTCAATTCTTTTTAATACATCATTTTTGTATATCTTCATATTCCTTCTTTTCTTCATAAATTCTCTAGTCTCAGTAGAAATTTTATTAGTCAATTGCTGCTTTTTTCTACCAGCTAACTTTGTTGCAGTTTTTAAAAATTTATCAGTTATTTTCTTATTAATTTCATTCAAATCTGAATCATGTTCAAAATCTACTAATACTTCAAACCGATTTGTAAGTTCTAATTTAAATTCATTAGAGTGTTTCTGAAGATTAGGTATCAACTGTAGATATTGTTTTTCTTAATAATTTTGTCTCTCTAGTTTTCCATTAACATGTATCTTACATCTTACTAATCGATGATCACTTCCTGTGTTAAATTTATTAAGAACTTTACAATCTTAAAATATGTATTTTCTGTTAGTCAAAATAGAATCCAGTTCTGCTGTACCTTCAATTTGGATATTTCCATGTCCATTTTCTTTTAACATTTTTCTCAAAAAAAGAATTCATAATATAAAGTTTTCTTTTTCTGCAAACTCCACAAGTCTATTACCTCTATCATTTCTATTACCATAACCAAAATTACCTACAGAACTTTCATCTTTCATTTGTTTACCAATTCTAGCATTGAAGTTTCCCATAACAATTTTAAAATGTTGTTTACTCTGAACAAAAACCTTTTGTATATCCATATAAAAATCTTCCACTACTTCATCACTATGAGAACTTGTTGGGGCATAAACCTGAATCATTTGCATTTGGTATCTACTTTGAAGTTGTATAACTAAGCATGTTGTCTAATACAATATCAATCTCCACAATGCTGTTCTTCCACTTTTTATTTATAATGAATCCTACTCCACTTGTATTTCCAATATTTGTGCATTTATAGTAGAGTACATGTTCATTTTTAAGACAATTTTCTCTTCACCTTTTCTTCTAACTTCAGAAAGTCCAATAATGTCCCATGTAATATAAGACAGTTCTTCTTCTAATTCTTGCAATCTTCCTTCACTTGAAAGTAATCTGCAGTTGTGAGTACCTAAATAAAAAGTCATCATCAAATGGCAGCCAGGGTCCATAATCAGGGTATTATTAGCATCCTCCAACTTTGGCCACCAGCTGCTGCCTTTACTGGTGACTTTATAGCTTCCTGGGAATAAAGGCAATGATTTATTTTTGGCTGTCATGATTGCATATATCTATTGGAAAAATATTTATCATTTACACATACATTTATTCTGCCTTATCAGGTAACTGAGAAGAAAGACCATGGTGTTTCTTGATCTTAAACTCAGAGGTAAAAAGCCAATAAACTCATTGGCTGGCTAATGCATGTTGGTAAGTGGCCCATTCATGTTGTATACTATATAAACAATCACATATTAATAACAACTGCAACAGCAAGAACGTATGGAGTGAACATTAGGAATTTGCTATGCTTGATTCATTTAAGACTTCCATGAAAAATCAAAATGTCTTTTTCAGTTAATAGCAAACTCCTTTCTGCAGCTAATAAATGCTTTTATTTATTTACTTAGGAATAAAAACACACACAGTAATTTTTTTTCATATTTAACTTCAAATAAGAGCATGGGGGGGTCCAGAAATTAATTAAGTCAATCCTATGTTATAAAAAATAGAATTTGTTTAATTAATTTTTGGATCCCATCCTCACACTTTTATTTCAAGTAAAATATAAAAAGCTCAATTGTGATCTGAGATTGACTTAATTAATTTTAAATACCCTCTCCCACACTTTTATTTCATGTTAAATATATAAAATCCATTTGTGATTGAAGATAGAATTATTTTGTGTGCTTTTAGTCCAAAATAAATAAATAAAGGCATTTATTATAAAATATTATTTTACATCTATTATTTTTCACTTTTTAGCATTAAGGTTGAAAGCAAAATCATAAGTATTAAATAAGGTTTGTTTACAATATAGTTTTATAATCAGGATTTTTTTTCAACTTTAAAAGATTATTAAAATACTTTTTAATGCAAAATATATCTTCCATCCTCTTACATGCATTTCTGAAAACTTATTTAAATGATATTAACCTATTTGAAATTAGATATCAAAATATTTGAAATTTCATCTGCCAAACCTTTCAGATTTAAAAAACTAGGGAACCTACCTCAAATATTTTAGTCATATTGTATTGCCATGTTTTATGACAATGTTACTAAATTCAACAAATTTTATTGAACTTGAATATATTAAATCTTGATTTAAAATATTATCCAAATAAATCTTAAAACCAACAAACAGATTCTGATTTGTTTAATGACTTGAGCAGCAGTAGCATGAAAGCTGCTAGTGGCAGCTAATTCCTTGAAATTTTGTTTTCCTTTTAAAATTTCAGGAAAACTATACTTATGACATTTACAAAAACCCCAGAAGTCACTGCTGTTTGGCTTCCCTTTTAAAATAGCATATCACATGTTGGAATCAGACAAAATTTGAAATTTTTATTAATATTTTTATTATTAGGTTCATTTATTTTTTTTCCTTTTCTGCACAGTTTACTAGATTGCATGACAAAGACAAATGCAAAATTTGTTGATCAGCCAGACTCATTACTAAAATGGATTAAGAATGCACTGATGATTCTAATTTCAAGGCCTTCATTCTGATAAAAAACATAATCAGAATATCAAGTTTCCAGTATTGAATTTTAATTTTTTAATTATTTAAACAGTTTTTACAATTTTTTAAATTATTTGATGAATGGTATAATTTATTAATGTTTTTGTATTTGTTCTGGTACATCTGTGTAGTATATAAATTATATTTGTATTCAAATATAACAAAAGTGATTTATGTACAATGTAATTTTGGGGCTCTGATCCAAGTTTGAGGCAACCTTATTTTATAAAAATAATGATTCTCAAAAGATTTAATAATTCATTAGCATGTTAATATTTGTATTAGTTTGTTTGTGTTTACACTTGCATGTCTGTGTCTAATTAACAAGTAATGATTTAGAAATATATAAAAATTATTGAACAGTGCAATGTAAATTTTAAGACAGATTATCAGCTATACAGAACAGAAAGCTGGCAATTGATAAAGCAATCACAGAATTAATTGAACATAGTGCCATGTGAAAATATAAACACTTAAAATCAATAAAGAGAGATTTCAAAATTTCAAATGGTGTGTGTGTACATATGGTGATAATCACAGTGACTATGTATATATCACATGAAATTGTATGTAGGCATAGAATCGGATCCTGATTCTTTCCTATGCCTTTGTATTCATGCTGTGGAGTCAGTAGTTTTGACACATCTTGCATCACATTATTTTCAAGTCTATAGCTAGAAAATAAGCTATATGCAAATAAATTATATCTTTGTGGGACAATAAATATAACAAGATAGCATTACTGATGTGCATAAAGAATATAAACATCACTGGTGTACACAAAATATATAAAATGAGATGAAACTCATTTTATCATTGATAGAGACAGTAGCCTACAATTTCTAGTTTTAGATAGACAAGTATCTAATTGTTATAATGACAAATGCATATCCACCTTCTGGAAATAATTTATTTTGTATCTTTTATTAGGATGAATCTTTTTCTTATAGATGCCTTGAGATTTGTTATTACTTGGGGTACAAGATAAAAATGAAGAATTCTTATGCAACTATTTTTGGAGATTCTGAAGCTACAGATTATCTCAGGGAAGAAGTACTATATGCGATTTCAATGAGAATTTTGCGAGGAATACAAAGAAATTATCAATGAAGATGTATTTTAAACTTAATTAATGATTAGAAAATATGAACAAACAATAAAGTAATAATTATTTCTGATGTTGAAATTTCTTTTTTTTTTCTTTATTTTTTTAATGGTAATCACTATTTGTCTTAGCCTTGTTGTTTCCTTAGTTTCTCTATTTTCTATCAATATATAGCATTTTGTTCTAACATTATTAAAACTGAAGTTATTGAGAAAATAGTGTTCCAAGTCAGTTTTTTAAAAATTCAAGAAGGTGCCAAATCCATTAAAACAGTTAATTGAAATAAACAAACAGAGATTCTGAGTTAAACAAGTATTTTTAATAAAGTGTTTATTAGAATATATATATATATATATATATATATATATATATATATATATATATATTGTGCCATTACAATTTAGTCATTAGCTAACTTTGTAGTAATGTGCATGAAAGAAAATGTGGAACAAAAATCATCATCACATTTTTATATAAAAAGGAAGCTGTAGGGCATCCAAGTTTAAACCCTACAAGATCAAGTTTTAAAAGCTTGAGACAGAAAGAGAATGGGATGACAGTTATATTCTTTATTTGTTTGTGTATTGATAGAAAACTAAAAAAGAGTAATACACACATTTAACTATTCAATATTTAATTTTTTTGTTAAAAAGTAAAGTTATAACGCATATGTATAGGCAGTGTGTGTGTAAGCTATTTAATTGTTGTATATTTCAAATATTAAACTCTCTTCAAAGCTAACCTACATTTGCTAAATTCTGATATTTTATTCTGTCTCTATTTTACTTTACTATAATTGTAAGTTGGAATTAAAAGCTAAGGATTTGATTTTAAATATTATGGTTAGAATTACTAAGCTAGCATTCAGATTATTTTAATATGTCAGTTTATAAATTATTTGAATGAGAAAATGTGTGTGTATCACATAAATATATCCACATTTATTAAATATTGAAAGAAAAAGAAGAAAATCTGTTAAATTATTTTTTTTACTCAACAATTTTGTATTATATAGGGTTGTTTTTCTGTTAAAACTTAGAGATGATGTGAGAAGTCTAATTTTAAAAGTGTCTCATCCTAAGATCAAGAGAAAGAAGCTCAAATTGGAGATGTTACATAGGTGTAAAAAGGATTAAGACTATTTTTTCCCTGTGAAACAAAAGTTTCTCTAAAAATCAGGCTAGTGAGATTTTTCATACTATCCAGCTAAAAAATGAGTTAGCTGAAAATAAGCTATAAATATACTTAAATGAGTTGGTCAAAAACAAAAAAATAAACTATAAAAACTAGTCTGGGAAAAATCAGAAAGACTTTTAAAAATATTGAAACTAAAAGGACAAGCGTTTTTAACTCTACAAAAATCTCAATCAAAAATCTTTTTTTTTATTATTAAATTTTTTTTGAGGATTGAAGATATAAGGATGGTGGGGTAAGAAAAATAATATATATCTCATCTGTTGACCAGACAATCCATCCAGTGCATCATATAAAGAAAAAAAAAAAAAGGAAATGTCTTGTCTGAAATTATAAGATTCTACACCTTCTTACTGACTGAGAGAAATAAGATGTTTTAAATAGAAAGAAGAAAGCATTCACCTGCATTTAAAAGCTGAAGAAAATGATTACTCTACAGATAAATGTTAAATCATTGAGTTCAATTAAATCCAGTAACTGAGTTTAAACCCAAAAAAAATTATAAATGTAAAAACAACTGCTGTACTTCATCCACTAAAAGAATCATGCTTGACAGGAAGGGAAGAAAAGTTAGTATGATTTTCAAATTGTCTGCTAAAGCAAATAACCTCAATAGAATCATCATCATCAAATAATTATACACCTCAAGAAAGAGATTGTTCCAAGGAAAAAGTACCTGCAAAAGTATAGACATTAAACGAGTTAAATTTGACTCATTGGAAGTCGCTACAAAGAATAGAACTGGTAATATAAATTTTTCTTTTATATGTTTTCTTTATGATATCAGAGACTTAGTAAAATTTTAGCAACAAATGGTATATATTGTTTAAAGAACTTTTAAAACAACCAAGATCAATTGAAACCAAGAATTTCTTAATAATGATAAACATAAGCTTCATTAATGATTTTATATGTACTAAAATTATGATTGTCTATCAACCTAAAGTTATAAAATATTAATATGTAACATATTTTTTATTGTTATTATTTTGTTTTAAATAATATTTTTATTATTATGGGGATAAAACACACACATACATAATATAATAATACTTGTTGCATATATGTAATTGTGTATGAATGTAAAATAATAAGTGATATTAAAAATATTAGATTTTTGTTTTAAGTTAAAGTATAGCATTTCAGAGGGTAGAAGGAAGGGGAAGAAAAATAATTTAAAACTTGTTCTGGAAATCTTGCTCTTTCATTTCTACTACCATTTTTTGTCATTCTGCTTTACATGTTAGATTTCTAAAGTTATGTGTGCTAAAAAAAGTGTTTATTTTTTATATATGACATATTTTCTTGTGGAGTGAAAATCTTGGTCAATTTGATATGCAATTTAATATATGCATTATACCATTTATGGGAAAGGGGGAATAATTTAAAATTAATAGTATGATTTCAAATAGTCAATTATTATTATTATTATTATTATTATTATTATTATTATTATTATTATTATTATTATTATTATTATTATCCATATAAATTTTCATGTATGTCTAGAAAATTTTATGTATATGTTAGAAATGCAGTAATAAATATTAGTTTGTTTTATTAAATGAGGCATATATATGTTCATTAAGAGTAGTGTTTATTAATTATGATCATTCATCATCAAGGTGAATATTAGCTATTTAAGTTCCAATTAGATATACTAAGATTAAGCAATAATTATGAATTTCTTGATAAAAGTTAGGTTTATGATTGGGCTTAGTCCTAAAGCTATGGTTGAAACCATTATCGTTATCATTGTCATCATCGTCATCATCACATTTTAATTAATGAGATAGATAAATGTTTAAAGGCCATAAATAAATAGTAATTTCATGGTATTTAGTTGACATTTGAGAATAATTGTAATAACCACCATCTCATCATCTATATCATGCAAGGATGAGAGAATTGCCATCCTAAATTAATAATATAATCTGAGCTAGTAAAATTTATAAAAATATTAAAACGCATTTATTATGTAAGATCTAGGAGATGATTACTGTCTGATAAACTTTATATACTCCACTTTAGTTTAAAGATGTTTTATGTTTACCTAAATATTAGTGCATACAGTGATATGGATCTAAATGCAAAATCCTCCATTTTTATTAGAAATAAAGTACCAAAAAGGGATTCAAACCTGGTACATATAAAAAGGTTATAAGATGTAACTGTGTCTAGATTCAGATAATCTAGTGGCACCCTGCTAGACCATATTCACTTGTTATTTACTTAAAGATGCACTTGACATCAAACCAAGAGATGAACGTGAATAAAATCTACTGTCTGTATACCTGAGAAGATATTTTATTGAGTTACTAGTGTACTCATCCACTTGATGTTATTTCCTGAGTTATAGTAGTTTGTTCTTAATATTGTTTATGGTTTATACTTGTTTATTGATGATACAATGCCTGCCTAACTATAGTTTGAAATAGGCCAGACACCTTAAATGACTAGTTTCCAGGCATTATTGTTTATAATATTTGATATTTTAATATATTATAGTAATGATAGACTACTCAGGTATCTTAATTCTTTTGATCTACCTTTATTTATGTTACAATAATATCTTTGATCTCACCTTTAATTTAGTTACAATTTATATATATTGTATTGTTTTTCGTATTACTAGGCCCTTATACGCCTCAAATTTATATTTGAGCGTGAGTTGATCAAGCTGTCTCAAAAAGAAAAAAGAAAGTTGTATTTCTATTCTAAAAACACAGCTATTTTTCCTGACCAACTTCAGCCTATTAATTGTTAAGAATTGTGCTATTGACAAAATCAACTTTTAATTTTATTTCATATGGGCGCCAGGATTCCTAAGAATCCACTGAAATATGTCGCCAGCACCTCTCGCAAGTTGTAAAACAAAAAAAAATAAAAAGATTTTTATTATATATTTTTTTTTTAAGGGGCGGTAATTCTACCGTAATGAGAATTAATGATTTTTTATGATTATTAGTCCTGGGAGTATTGAAACATATTGGCAAAGGTAACTTAAACGTTTAAATCTTATTAAACTAAAAATAAATTTAATAATAAAAAATAATAATCATTATTAATAACGCACAATGAAAAGGTTGATAAAAGTAAAATCTCTTTTATTCTATCAAACTAAAATATTTATAAGTTAAATTACATATTAACTACACAGGAAAGTACACACACACTAATCCAGATACTGAATCGATTAACAAAAACAGTGAGATTAAGCAATTAAAGCGATTTAATAATGTCCCAAGATCTTGTATAAATTTCTTTATTAGAAAGTCTCTTGAATACGAAAAGAAAAGTCTATATCAGGATGGTAGTCTAAGCTTAGATAAATAATTGTTTGCAAACTTTTAAGTCACTATCAGGAAAATTTACTCTTAACTTACCAGTAAGTTCATGTAGGTTTATGGGATCCCAGATCATGAGAATTTCCATTTGTCTCTCCTGCCGGCATCTTCCATTATTGTTCCGTTCTATAGCTGGAGAAAAGGCACGGTTGTAGTGACCCTTTTATTGCAAAAAGCGGTCTTCACAAGTCCTGTTTCCATGCTTGGGTGATAGCTTGGTACAGCAAAAGGCATACCTGTGTAGAAGTATATTTCTTGCCACAGGTTATGCTCATGGAAACCTCCAACTTTCAGAGACGTAACTAGAAGTTAAAGAGAAGACCCAGATTGAAGTTGTCATCTCCTTTTTATATCGCGCTCCATTTTTGGAACTTCTGCGCACTCTTTTGTCTTTTTATCAGCGTATAAGATAATAATCTTATACACTCTCTCTTAAATTTAAGTTACAAAGTTCTCTTTTTTTTTAGCATTATTCTTCCATCTTTAATTAGCTAAAATATTTTTCTTTTAGCTTATACTTTCGGAATTCTTTTAATTTATCTGGATTAGTAATCTGTATGTCATTTATTCTTTCCAATTAGATAAAAAAAAATAAGAATGACAATTTTAACCTTCATTGCACGTTTTAACAAAAATTATACTAATCAAAAAAAAAATCTAAATTTACTTTTTTAGCTTTTACCAAATGCCAATATATTTGTAACGTATATAAATAAACGTTACAATACCACCAGTGCCAGGAGATGAGAATAAAATAGGGGTTTACACTAATTTTATTCTTAAGTTTTTTAAATTCATATTCGTATTTTTTTTTTTTATGTAGTAGCATTCTGATATATTGTGTAGACTCATTCACAAGCGACGTTCGGCTTTAACGCCCACTTTTAGGTCTAACACGGCGGGAATGGAAAATATTTCAACATTCATCTGTGTCCTATCCGCTTTAGTGTAATATTAACGATAAGAAGCCCAAGTTATAAGCACAAACGAGCGTTGCTCATCGTTCTGAGTCTTACAGGCTCATGGCAACTTGGTGCAACTTGATCCGCCTTCCCCTTTCTTGGGATCTCTGCTAGAAATAGTCTGACGAGCATTTAAAGACGGTCTTATGTTCATATACTGCGGATAAGGACTCGGGGCTATGTTATTCCCCTCTTCAGTAACCACCTACCCGGTCAAATACTTGTGACTTACGTCTACATCAGCCACGATCGTGTTTTTAGACATATATAAAAAAATATACATATATATTTTTTCTTGCTGGAAGTCATATTAAAAAAATATCTTCTTTCATATTTTAATAATCAGGGTTTAATTAGTTAGTTTTTTTTTTTATAATTTTTTTCTTTTTTCAAAAAAATCATAATTTATTTTCCAGCTGTGAGTTTCTTTGAGTCATCATTGTAATGTTCTTTATCATTACAACTCATCTCAGGTTGTAGTTGTTAAATCGAAGCCCGAGTTGGGTCACCATTGTAATGTTATTAATAATGATTATTATTTTTTATTATTAAATTTATTTTTAGTTTAATAAGATTTAAACGTTTAAGTTACCTTTGCCAATATGTTTCAATACTCCCAGGACTAATAATCGTAAAAAATCATTAATTCTCATTACGGTAGAATTACCGCCCCTTAAAAAAATATAATAAAAATCTTTTTATTTTTTTTTGTTTTACAACTTGCAAGAGGTGCTGGCGACATATTTCAGCGGATTCTTAGGAATCCTGGCACCCATATGAAATAAAATTAAAAGTTGATTTTGTCAATAGCACAATTCTTAACAATTAATAGGCTGAAGTTGGTCAGGAAAAATAGCTGTGTTTTTAGAATAGAAATACAACTTTCTTTTTCTTTTTGAGACAGCTTGATCAACTCACGCTCAAATATAAATTTGAGGCGTATAAGGGCCTAGTAATACGAAAAATGTTACAATGGCGCCCAACGTGGGCTTCGATTTAACAACTACAACCTGAGATGAGTTGTAATGATAAAGAACATTACAATGATGACTCAAAGAAACTCACAGCCGGAAAATAAATTATGATTTTTTTGAAAAAAGAAAAAAATTATAAAAAAAAAAACTAACTAATTAAACCCTGATTATTAAAATATGAAAGAAGATATTTTTTTAATATGACTTCCAGAAAGAAAAAATATATATGTATATTTTTTTATATATGTCTAAAAACACAATCGTGGCTGATGTAGACGTAAGTCACAAGTATTTGACCGGGTAGGCGGTTACTGAAGAGGGGAATAAATATCTCAGCGCGATAATAAAACAAAACACACAAATATGGGCATGAAGACTTCTTAAGAATAAAATTAGTTTAAACCTACATTTTATTCTCATTCCCCTGCCCCGGTGGTATTGTACCATTTATTTATATATAAAGTACAAATTACTTTTTGATATTAGGTATTATAAAAAAAAAAAAAAGAGAGGAAAGAAAGAAAGCGAACACGATCTTTATTTGTTTTAGCATAATGTTTTGAAAAGACAAAAAAAAAACGTACAGTGAAAGTTTAGTTTTTTTTTAGAAATAAATTAACTAAAATAAATTCAATGTTGGAAAGTGCATATTGAATCATTGATTAAAATAGCGAAAGGAAATTTCAAAAGGCGAAAGATTGTTATCAGAAACAATTTTCTGATGGTAATTAAAAATGGCCGAAATTCTTAGCGGAAAACAGACTTTGTAAAAAAGAAAAGGAGAAGACTGTAGAAGTTTATAAAGTGGAACAAAGAATAAGAAAGAACGCGTGCAGAGCTTCTAAAAAGAATCGAAGAGTATAAAAGGAGCGGACAGATTTGAAAAGGGGTCTTTTACCTGGGTGTTCCAATAGTGCTGAGCATTTGGAAGTGTTTCATATTTCTTTTAATAAAATGTGTTCACTTAGATACCAGCTGAAATCGCTCACCATGAGTGAGTAGAACGATATCGTTTGCCGACACTTTCTCTCGGAAAAAGTCACCTAGATCGTCCTCGTGCTACCTAAATTAGATCGGAGATTCGGAAATAAAACTAAAAGAAAAAAACAGCTACTGCGGACTACTCACTAACTGAATTGTACGTTGGTAAGATCGATGACCTACTTAATGTTGACTTACCGGTAAGTAAATGTACATAAATTTTTTTTTACATAAAGCTTTATGAATAATGAATTGAATTGAAATATTATCCCATAAAATTTTCTTGGATCAGAAGATTTACGAACTGAGAAATGAACCAAAATGTTGCTACAGAAAATCAGACTAAATAATACTCCAATATTCGACGTAGATTAATGAATTCATATGCACAATCCTTTCCAACGTTGTAATGTCTGTCTTAATCATAATTATTGAATGTTTGACGAGTTATAATAAATCTTTATTATTAACTCCACTTTCATTGTACGTGTCAAAAATTAATACTATTCTATGTAATTTTTTTTTACCATTAGTTATTTAAATTAGATCGTATAATTATTACCTTATGGGCTACAATATTTGACGCAGTCTCAGTGGGTCTAATGACCCTGGCGCCCTCAAGTAGAAATTAAAAACTGGTTCTGCTCACGATTGTACCCGGTAATCATTCTAGTCCGAAGTTGATCAGGAAAAATAGCTGTGTTAAGAATTAAAATACAATTTTTTTTATGTTGATACAGTTTGATCAACTCATGCTCAAATATACATTTGAGGCGTATGGGCTAGTAATACGAAAAACGTTACAATATATATATATTGTAACCACAAATCTTCTCGTGGCCAACTATAGCCATCGATGGCCATTGCCCTCTCAACTACCTATCGTGTATGAACACGTTGCAGCACTAAAAATTGTAACCGTAAATTGTGTGGTCCCAATTACATAATATAAGTGCACTAGGAATTGTAACTTCGATCACTAATCAATTCCTGCTGTACATTGTCAGCTATTAAGAGCTGTATCCAAAAGCATATCATGCTATCTATTTTATGCACCAAAGACCACAACTACAGACCAAACTAATGATCTAACATAAACTTTTTACAATTTATTTGATCGCAGCCAGGGTATACCGTGAAGACCTATCATAGTATTATTATAAAACACATTAAACAAATTATAAGTGCAATGTTATTACTTTTAAACCTTAATTTGTGATTTTTATGGTATGCGATCCTATGGCCGACCATGTACAAGATGGCATAATTTGTGGAATTACATAAGATTATTAAATTTTAAACCATCTATATGATTTCTAATACAAATGCTAGTCCAGGTAAAGCTTTGCAATAAATAAACATAAATACTTGGATTCTGATTTTATAGTTTATCATATTACTGAGACTCTTATTATACTGACAAATGACAATTTAAAAACGTTAAGTAAATATATTTAATCATATCATTATTTGGTAAATCTGTTCACAAGTTTAATAATTAATTTATATTTTATACTAGAATCAACTACGCAAAGCCACAATGATGGAAAAGGTAAATGGGATTTTATTGTACCTTACTCATCATAAACTACCAAAGACGAAAAGCATCTATATGTTTTCTCAAAAATATTTATAAACTCTTATATCATGTTGACGATAATATGTAATTCAATGTATGCTCTTCAATGTATGCTCTATCCAAAGTTTATGATTTCTGATGTTATGAATGACACATAGCAACGGCACAGTAAGTTTAATTATAAATCAACGTTTATTTACAAATTTATGAACAATAAGTAATTAATTTCAATATTCTAAATAAAACATAAATAAACAAATAAAATAAATAAATGATAATTCCATTGACTTTCTTCAATAACATCTCATATGTACAGTTTTAAAATCTAATCATACCTTATTTCAATCTAATATAATGAATATTGAGGAGATTATACGAAATTCAGCATCAATTCATGAAATATTCAACGTCATTTCCAGACTCAATAAATCCCTACCGTAAACTTATAATCATGCAATAAATAATATGATGTCTGTATGATTTAGCTATAATGTAATCATTAATTAAAGTGACAATTTAAACTTAAGTTCCGGTAAATAATAATTAACCAACAGTTAATTATTATGAAGTACTTGAATAGAATGTCCTGCTACCATTTAATAATCTAACCGATAAATTATGCTTACAAATGAAGAAGATGATTTAGCAGATTAACTAAAATACTTTGCCCAACTTATATCTGTGAAGCAAAACATATTCCTGTGGATGCATTCATCTACATGTAGGAATTAAATAATACTAAAGGTTTTGTGTATTTAAACACCATCATAAAGTAATACGTATAATCACACAATTCCGCGGATTAACCACCGGCGCAGGAATGTGTGTAAAATACAAAAATGGCAATTAAAATAATTTGCGGATTAACCACCAGCACAGATTAAAGCCCTTTAACATTCTAAAACAACATTATTATTTACTTCACATTAAAGTGCAAAATCATCCTCCTCAGTTCTTCTGACTATTCAGAATACACTAACACTGTAGCAAATGTGGGTTCTTGCATAATAAAATGTTACGCTAATCAGGACAACTAATGTACTACTTATCTTGCTTAAAATAAACATGTGTAATATAATATAAGTATATTGGCATAGGAATATAAATCTGGAAAGACCCACAAAACATCTCACAAAGATTGATACATCTCATGAATTCATTTAGTGCTTTTAAGCTTTTCCGCAAGCGCTATTCTCTTGAAGAAATATTTTATTCAACCCCTATTAATTTAAACTTAATAAATATAACTTTTGAACTTCACATGCAAGTTCATATAACGATAAAATTAAACAATACATTATTCATCAAATACATAAAATTTAACAGTGTGTGTGTGATAAAACTAAATGTTTAGCATTTATAGTTCAATACATGAATTTTAGCAGATGTGTGTATCACAAATTGAATTGTATAGCATTTTATAACTCCTAATGTGATCCGTGGAATCCATGTACGATGTGTAGAATAATAGGTATACGAGGTAATAGCGATAACTGTAGTTAAATTCCATACATGCAATTCTATCCATTTGATTAGTTATTATAAGCAATATTAGATTAACGATTTTACGTGGCTACATAAACATGAAACAATTTCAAAACATGATACGCAGAATTTAAATGAAAATGTTTTTCATAAAGTTATTAATCTCTACATTTCTCTATTAAAAATGTTCCAAGTTTATCACATCCATGCGAATATTTATTCATCCACGCTTAAATCTAGGAATACTAATTATAGCAATTAATTCAATCATTCCAATTGACGACAAAATTAGAAAATAGCTTTGCTTAATTCTTTGAAAACTGTTTATTATCCAAATGTTAAACAAATTAACTAGCAAATATTACTGGCATTGTAAAGTTAAATATCAATCAATATTATATTTTATTAGAATTAACAAATGGAAATATTAAAATATTTTGATAACTTTAACGTTTTACTTTAACTTAAAATTCTTCTTTTTTAAAAAACAAATTTTCCTATTCATAAAACTTCTGTAATTAAAATACTTATTTACTTTTTCCAAATTGTAGAATAATAAATATTTCAAAACATACCAAAATCTTGTATTTAATTCTTTCAAACTTAAACTGGGAAGCTCCGACATTTTAAAAATGTAATATTGGAAAATTTATTACCGGTGATTCGATCCACTTGGCCAGCCGACTTGAACAGACTTTTAAATTTAGCAATTCATCTTATAATTAATTACCACTATGTTATATTTACGTTTATAGCAAAATTTTGTGGTAATCCATTTATTTATAAACTATTTTAACTTAAGCTTATCAAATTTACACCATTTGCCTTTACCATTTTCTTTTCTTTCTCCCTCCAAAAGCAAACTATCAGACAATCTTCTCTTAAATTCGCGCTCTTTTCTTTTTACATTGAGACGCATACGTAATTACTGTATTTATTTTTAATAATTAATTTTAACTGAATAAATGGTTCTGTAAATTTAATAGAAATAATAATTTAAGATCATTTTAAACAAATAAAACAAAATATTATTTTTAATAATATTTTACCAAATTTTTATGTGTTGTCAAATTTTTAAAAAGTTAAACATTTTGATATGAGTTAGTGTATGGAACGAAGCAAAATTTAAATTTATTAAAATAATATAAGAGAGTAATCTGTTCAAAGTGCAATCAAGCCAATCAAATCACCAAAAGAAGAAAGAGAAATTTTTATACCAGTTACATCAATTAATATATTTTATACTAAAATATATGGTTACAATATATATATATATTATTTTTCAGTTTCTAGCATTAAAGTTAAATGTAAAAACAACTTATTAATTAAAGTTTCTTCACCATATAAATTTATAAGCAAGATTTGTTTTTTTATTTCAATTTTAAAAAATTGTTAATATATATTAAACCAGATGCTTTATCGGCTTCAAAGGCAACAATCGAAAAATCAAAACCAAAGTGTATAATTTTAGAGATTTTCCAAGAAAATCCTATTTAAAAATGTTGTACTTTATTTTTTTATGTATTAAAAGAACATGCATAACACACATACTTGATTATAGATAGAAATGGTTTCTATTTAAAATATTTTTATTGTGATAAATTTTTATTTTATTGGTTTTAATCTATTTTAAAGCTGAGACTTATTTTCTCATTTACTTAAATTTAATTAATATTTGAAATAAAATAATAGTTTTTACTTCACCTTTCATTAGTAATTAATTGAGATTGTGCTGGAGACTCAAGCTCTGAAAGCACTAAGCCATATAACTTTGTAAGATTTAGACAAGCTTCACTTTTTTGCGTAAAGCACAATCTCAATTAATTAATGTTTGAAAATAGATATTAATTAATGTTTGAAAATAGATATGAGACCTAGTTGGATTTTGTGTTTAATTAAGATTAAGCAGAAGATAGATACTTATCCTTATCAAAACCTTTTATTCAAGATTAGGCAAGAGATAATAATTTCTAAAAAAGCTCTGTGTCTTTGACTGTTATTATTATAGCTTGTACATTCATTCTTTAATGACAGACTGCTGAGCTCTAGATTTTTATATTTTCTAATTGCATAGTGAAGTTAGCTAAAGCAAATTTTATTTTTGCTGTGAATCACGAAGTCCAGACCATTAAGAGAAGATTGAAAGGCCATTTTCAAATTGCTTGACAAATGCTAAAGGAAACCATTCATCCAAAATGCAGAAACTACTATCCTTGAAGAACCTTCTTAAAAATATGCAGTGCAAAACTATCTAAAGATGAATCCCAGAGTTCAAAATTGTATCACCATGAACATGTCTTAATACCTATAATGTGCTCCAGATAAAAATGAACTGTGTGCACCCTGCTGGAAGAAATTGTCCAGACAGAACATTATGCCTCAAAGGTAAATGAATATTTTCATATTAAAACCAAGGCTACAATCTCTTTGCTTAAGTCTCAGTTTGATACAAAAGCAATATGAACAATTATTCACAATAAGTTAAATAAATATTTGTTTATTGTATATATTATTTTAAATGGAATCTACAATCATAGATTCTTAGTTTTAAGATTTTATATTTTTAAATTTCTTGGTCGAAGAGTGTATTGCATTGCGAGTTAACATTTTATAATAATTGGCTCTCTTTTTATATTACTAACAATTGTTATAAGTTTTGGCAGATATTAGTAGTTTTCTTTTTAAATCATCTGTTCATTAATTTTTATTGAAATTAATGTAGTTAATCTGTGTTTCATTTCTTGTAGACCGGAAATCTTTTGGCTAGTGTTTTTTCAATTGTATTATTCAGTTTTTTGTAAACCATAGGGATTTTTTTATTCTATTTAATATTACATAAAATCATAATCTTTTCTCTTTGCTTATCAGAGTTAACCTTAAGAGTCATATTTATAATGGCTTCTTATGAGTGTTAGCAAGTATATGACATCTCTATTATGTTCCAGTGCTTTACTGGGTATTAGAGAAAGCTCACTCTGCAATGTTCACTGACTTCTGTACAAGATCATTTTCTTTTGAAATCTCTAAAAAACTAAAAATGGAATTTGTTTAGATAAATCACTGGCAGGAAGAAATCAGAAATTCATTTAATTTTTAGGTGAGAAAATGAACTTATCTGACAAAGTGTTTAATGCAAAAATGCTCACTACACTCTCTGATAAACCAGGTGGAGAAATTTGAGTCAAACTTTTATATTTTGTTTGCTTAATATTTATTTTGGAATTTAATAAAGTATTAATAATTATAATTGCTTTTAGTTAACATTTGTCTTTGTGTTCTTTCTCAATTGTCTAAACAATGTTAAAGATCTCTTTCTTTCTCTGGGTCTAGCTGGTAGCATCCATCATCATCAACATTTTGATCACTGTAAATTAAATTTTCTAGGTTGATAGTGGCCTAGTGGCACACTTGGTGAGAAAAAGGGAAGGTATGACCATTACTGTATATATATATATATATATATATATATATATATATATATATATATATATATATATATATATATGTGTGTGTGTGTGTGTGTGTGTGTGTGAACCATAAGCTTGAAACCAATTGGTCTGTACTTAGGGACTTAATGATAGAGATTTTGAATTCTTTTTCTTTTGACACTTATAGTGATCATATATATATATATATATATATATTTATCCACCCTACTGCATGCATTACTAAAATTTATTAAAATAATATCAACATCATTAAAATTTAAAATCTAAATATTTGAAATTTCATCTGCAACCTCCATGATTTTAAAAAATTACAAAACCTACCTAAAATATTTTAGTGTTATATTGTATTGCCAGTGATTTATAACATATATGCAAAATTTGAACAAATTTTATTCAATATACATATATTAAATTTTGATTTTAAAATTTTATCCCAAAAACTTGAAATAAACAGAGATTCTCTCTTAAATAAAAGAATTTAATAATAATAAAATAATTTGTTGTCATTATAATGAATGATTCAGATTGAAAAAAAAATCAATGTTTTTGTCTACTTTATTTTTGCTTTTATCATAATCTTATTTTTCTTATCCAAAATAAGTTTTAAAAAAATTAGACATAATTATTATCATGCTAAAATTCAATTGAAACTATTATTTTACAATTTTGATAAAACTAAAAATTACCACTTCCTTTCACTTCTAAGCTCTTTTACTCTGCAATGTTCAGTAGGTATTTACTTACCAAATAATTAAAAGCATTAACATGTTTTAGAGCTTCTTATAACCTATGGCTAATTGCAATCTTTTTTCCACACAATATATTTTATTACTAAAGTCTTATTTTCATTTCTGCTTAACTTTCTATAAATACTATTATCCCAACATAACATCTTATTAAGATCATTCTCATTATTGACAAGTATTGCCTAATTATTATGGAATCTTATCCCAGCACTAATTTCATACATTTTTGAACTGCATTCATTTAAAAACATTTCTAAATATCCATGAATTAAACAAGAAAAAATATAGTATTCATGCTTCATATATAATTCTGTATTTATATTGTTTAAAAAAAAAAAAAAAAAATATCTTAGAACAGTTTTCTTATCCATAACCATTTTTTAACAATTTTTCCTCCTTTTAAAGCTTAAATATCCAACAAAATAATTCACTATTTGAATATTTATCTCAATCTCTTTCCCCTTTCCCCCCTCTCTCTCTCTTTCTAAATACCTAGGTTAAGTGAGATTGCATTTCTGGCAAGGATGCTTTATTTTTGTTATTAAAAAAAGAGGAAAAAATGGATCTAAAATTAGAAAATGATTAAATATGCAAAAATATTAATATAAGCTATTTACAAAAAAATCAAATAATAGTTAACCAAAAATTAAGAATTATTTCTTTTATTTTTATATCCTATAACCTACATTCCTTAAGCATCACTGTGTGTAGAAAGAAAAAAAGATGAAACGCTTATGAAAGAGTTTTACATTCCTACTTTTTAGTAAAAGTTATATTAAAAGAAAAAAAAATATAAAAATATAATTAAAGTAGTTTGTTATTTATAAAATCTTTTTTTTTAATCTGCCAAATTATACCATTTTATTAATATACATAATAATAATTGAAATAGAGTATTAATTAAAGCAAGATTCATAAATAAAATGTTCCTCTCCATAAAGAAAGTAATTCATGTTTATTGCTCTAGAAAGAAAATGCTTAAGAAATTTAATATGTGGAATAAGTAGTACTCATTTAAAAACAAATAATGAATTCTTCTATAATCATTTTAAGAAAGGAGTGATACTAATAAAATTCACATAATCACTTTTAGATTAATTTAAAGTCAAACTAATATTACTTCATATTAAAAATTAAATATCCATACTAACAAAATAAATCTTCTATAAGATAAACGTAATAAAAACCAAGAGAGCTTGTACTGGAGTAAATTAGGAATAAATAAAAAGTAGCAGTAATATAACAGAGCTTAAAATGGAAATTTCAATCTAAAATTTCAAAGATAAAAGTATTCACACTTAAATAATAGATATCTAAATTAAAATTGTTAATAGCCCAATTTATATTTTAAAAAAGATATTAACTAATTAAAAAGAATTACAAAACCTACAGCATTGCTTATCTAAAGGAATGAAAGTTTAATATTTTTATTTCTTTTGTGAATAGTTTTATAATTTAATGTGTTGTAAAAATAAAAATGCAATGCACAAAATAGAATATTAGTATTAGTATTTATTTTATTTATAATTTTTACCCTTTTTTAAAACGAAAAATTAATATGTGGGCTTTAGCTATAAATTTATTCAGTCATTTTATTTATTTCTATCTAGGAAAGAATGAAGTAATTTTTAATAAATTATAATTATTATTGGTGCTTGTTTTGTTATTTGAAGTTTAAATAACATTACAGAACTATTCCATGATTTGCATACTATTTATTATTTTTCTTAATCAAGTGAATTAATTGTATATTAAAAAAATGAGCATTTGAAAAAGGATTTATACCTCATTTTTCTTTTTAAGGTGATGTCGAAAAGACAAAAAAAAAGACTCACAAAATAACACCAATAATCATTTAACTATCCTGAAAGTAGTGCACTGTTTTTTAAAAGAGAAATACTGAGGATTTTGCTCTTCTGTGAGATTAAATAATTATGTAATCTTTTTTTTAAAAAAAAAAAAACAAAACAAAAAAAAAAAAACAAATTTTTAATTCAAGAACTCTATCATGTAAAATTTTAACATTAATTTTTAAATTAAAAAATCAATTGTAATAAAACAGTAAAATAATGTGGATATAATATAAAATCATTTCAAAATTGTCAGAAATAAATTATTAAAAATGTTTTTTTTCTAAAGTTTTATTTTTGTGGATTTAATTAATTATACTTGAAATTAAATTGAAAGGCTGCAAACCTCTTATGCTCATCACAATTATAATGCTTATCTGACAGCCAATCAGATGTTATGATGGCTGTCTGAAATAGCTATCATAAACACATAACAAAGAATTTTAGAGAAAAAGAGTGGTCCACCATTTCCTCTACTTTTTTCCTATATATCTAAGCCAGTCTGAAGCATTTAGATTTGAAAGCATGAAGCTTTAAATATCTTCACATTTAACTCACTGAGTATAAATTACAAACATACAGTGTGAAATCCTTTGTTGTGTGTTTATGGTTTGATAGCTATTTCAGACAGCCATCATAGCATCTGATTGGTTGGCAAATTGAGCGCAAGAGATTTGCAGCCTTTCAATTTAATTTCAAACTGTCTGCACTTTACAAAATAAATATTAATTATATTTATAAAAGAAATATAATTACAAGTAAATATTATTATTCCCAAACATTCAAATTTAAAAACGTTTAATGCTGTGGTGCTTTTAAGTCAGTCAACATAGAAAAAACATAATTTCTATAACATATTCATTTATGAAAAACCTAAATTGTTAAAAAATCAGATCAAAGCATTTTCATCTATATGCTATATAAATAACTATAATATGTTTGGATTATCAGTTGTGTACAACATAAAAAAAGATTTTGCCATTCTATGCTAAAAATTTACTCTTAAATGTTATTAGAAAACTATGGTTATAAAATCTAATATTTGCTTTCCCATCAGCCTATATATGCAAAGACTGTAGTATCTGTAACACCATATAAATTATTTGGAAAAGCTTAATGAAAGCATTAAGGATATGTGAATTTGTCATTGAATGCAAATTTGTGGATTTAAATGAAAGAAAAATTGCATTGTATGAGAATTAAATACATATACAGCTTTCTCTTGATGAAGTATTTATCAAATTATCAAAAAAAAAAGCAAAATCCTTCTCAATACACAAATGTGATGAATTTAAATTAACTTTTTTTTAATTAACAATCTTTTAAAAAAATATTCATTATAAATGATGTGTAATATTGTTCAATTACGTCTGTATTATAATTTGCCTCAAGCAAATATAAGCGATACATTTATTAATATCATTTTTAATTATAATTTTTTAAAGGCAATAAATTCAGGAATACTTTTAAATATTATCCTTTTTACTGTTATAATTATTTTATATTTTTTTTGAATATATAAACTTGCCAATCCAAATAAGCCCAAAAGTATAAAGTGCAGATTATATATACCTATAACAAAATATTCTATTTGTATACAAATTGAAGCTAATACTTGATATTTTTATTAGATGTGATATTAATAAGCTTAAGAACATTATGCCAAGTAAATAGATTTGATACATCTTTATGTAATCAATATACTTTTTAAAAAGAATATTTGATAATAATAAAAAACCCATAAAATATCAAACTTCTTCATAGTAATAACAGTTAAAATATCAATCTAAAATATACATGAATAAATAAATTATCAAATGAAAAAGTTACTTCTTTGACTCAGAATTATTCTCAATTTTGAAATCCAAATTCTCATTGATAAAAATCAAAAATATAAACTATTTCAGGGTGGAGTTTGAATTGCACTATTATTTGATAAACATTGATTTGACCTGAGCAAAAATAATTATTTATGTTTACATCCTTAATGGCTTTAAAATATGTAAAACACATCTTTAAATTTTTAAAACTGCTCAATTTTATATTTAGAAGATTTTCTACAATTATTACTTGATACCCACTAACAAAGCTCATAACAAGTCATTGGTCTAATGATTCCATCATCACTACAATCTTATGTTCATTGACTATTCAAGTTTACCATCAATAGTTCTGAAATATAATGATTATTGTGACTGATGCAGATGGCTCATGCAGTAAATTATTAAATTCAACTTAAAAAGAATTGTACATATCTTAAAGTGGTTGGATAATTTCTTTAACATAAATCATTTCAAAATGGTTTGAAACAGAATAAAAAAAAAAATTACTATCTCATCAAAAAAAAAAAAAAAAACTACATAGAAAAAATTTCAAAAATAGTAACAGTCAAATTGTTTGTATATATTGCTTGCATTCTTATCAGTCAAAAACATATTTTAAAAGCAATAATAAAAATAACACTTTTAATCAAGGGAAAAGTTATTTACATAATTTATAAATCTTATTATCTTTTTCAAAATGATTTTGAAAATAACTTGAATTATTTACATTTATCTCTAACAAAGACATACCACCTGCTTAAATGATATTACTGTTAATAATAATACAAAATCTTTCAACCTGATCTCTTTAAATATTTTATGCATATGCAAATATATGCACAAAATAAAAAACAATAATTTTAATTATATTTACAATGTAACTTGTAAATAACATGTAAACAGAAGTTGAAAAGAAAAATAAAAATCTAAATATTAGAGAGGAAAAATTGTAGTTCTTACATTAACTACTTTTTTACTAGAATTTATTGTGACATATTTGTATTCTAGTAATATACAAAAGATTATTTAATTATGATATATATTTATAAACATAAAGTTAGTATCTTAAAAGATCATATCATATTTGGATGTTTAAGTAATAAGCTAAGCATAATTATATTCACATGATTAAATTGGATTTTTTTTTATTAAGCTGAAATTCATAAACTTTTATTTCTTAGAATTTGCCACTCTGCAAATATGTTACATTATACAGAACATTCAGTTACAAAACAAGAAGGCTGAGTGTAATAGTTGCATTTAATACCTTCTGGAAATTAATTCAGCACAGTTCTTGAACAGAGCTAAATCATGAGCAACTGGTATTAAATTCTAAGGTTTTAAATGAAGACTTTTGACATAATGACTTACTTATGTAATTGTAATATTCAACATTTGGTTAAAATATGGGCAGACGACATTCAAAATGTTTTCAGATTACAAAAATTTTTCTATTTACCTTGTTAATGTAATAATCACAAATAAGATTAAACAACACCAACAAAAAAACCCTCTCAAATTCTTAACATCTTCTCTTTCAGTTATTTTGAGATTGTTATGACTTTCCTTGCAAAAAGACACTTGGAACTCTTTATTATCAGATATTAGAATACATTTTATTTAGATCTGCAAAATTGGCTTTAATAATAAGCATAATATATCTACACACAGTTAAATGTATAAATAAAGAAATTAAAAACAGTAAAAAAAAAATTGACATTAAAATAAAACTTCTAATTAATATATTTAAACAATTTTTCCTTGAAGAACTTTTTTTTTTTAATTCTGGGTGAACGTTAATACATAACAAGTTATAATTTGTTTATACATACATGTGAGGAAATACGTAAATGTTCTTTATTTTTTTTAAAAAAAGTGATATTTTTATCTATATTTATTATTCACAATTTTATTTGTATAATATTTTGTACAAATTTACCTTTAGATATACGATGTGTAATCTTACTCATAATATTCATTTAATGTGTCTCTACTATTTACATAAAATGAGTAAAATTAAACTAGTCAAATAAAATTTAGTTTATTTTATCAGTTATCTGTTTAAACAAATTTATTTAGCTTTATCGAGTTACATATTAAGAATTTATTTCTATGGTCAGAAAATTTTATTTAAAACCTGTTAATACTGATATTTATTTTAAAATATTATTTATTTTAAATATAGTATGATTTTTTTTTTCAAAACTATCTCGTTTAAAACTTATTTGAAGAATTAAATTTCAGGTTTGCCTATAAATGTTTTATCTAAAATTAAAATATATTGCAAAGAAAAGTCAAAGGCCTACCAGAGCAAGATAAACCTTTGTTAAGTGAACTGCAAGATGAAGGTCTCTCCAAGTTCAATCCATCTTCTCAGATCTCTAGTTTTCCTTCTTCACATCATCCCTGCACACTTTTTTATTTCATTCATCCATATCACACATCTCTTTCTGGCTCTTTTACAATCTCTTGGAGTCCAGTTTATTTCAATTGTCCATCTATTATCATCTCTTCTAGCAATATGTTCAACCCAATTCCACTTCAATCTTTTAATTCTATTAATGATGTCAGTAACACCTGTTGTTCTCTTACCCATGTATTGCATTATTGATCATTTCTTGTTATTCATAACATGCACCTCTCCTTAATTCTTTGAGTAGTCTGAAGTCTCTATATTACTCTTCTATTAAGTATCCAAGTCTCAGATCTATAATTAAGAACTGATAAAACATTTATTAAAAACCTTTCTTTTCAAATACATAGGGATATTTCCTTTTAATATTAAGTTATTTCTACCAAAAGCATTCTGACCAAGTTTAATTCTATGATTAATTTCATCCATTATGTCTCCATCTGTGGTAATATTCTAAGATATTTGTAGTTGTTAACTTCTTTTAACTCATCATAGACAATCTTTCTTTTCATGTTTTGAGAAAATCCATTGAACGTTATTTTAGTCTTTTTAACATTTACCTTTAGTCTTACTTTCATCTGATAACCCATTGCAACATTTCCTGAAGTTCTGGAGCATTATTTTCAAAAACAACTACATCACCAGCAAAATCTGAATGATTTAAATAACCACCATTATCTTTTACTCCTTTAGCTTCAAATTTTAAGCCACAAAGTACTTGCAGCACTGCTGTAAAAAGTTTTGGAGATATAGAATCACTCTGTCTTACATACATCCTTCTCAATGTTAACTTTCTTAGTATCATTATGTAATTTAATTGTTGCTGTTGCATTTTTTATAAAAAAACTCACAGAATCTGACAATATCCTGGATCTATATCTTGACGATACAATGCTTTAATCACTGAAGAAATGCTTTAGAATCACATGCTTTTTCATAATCTATAAATCGAAAGCACAATGGCAACTCATATTTATTGGCCCTTTCTATAACTTCTCTCAATACTTGGATATGATGTACTGCCTATTAAAACCATTTGTAAATACAGCTTGTTCTTTTGGTTGGTTGAAATCCAATGTTTTCTCTGTAGATAAGTTATATTATCTTGATAAAAATTTTGTATAAAATTAATAAAAGACTGCTGGTCTGTATTTTTTGATATATTCTTTATCACCTTTTTAAAATATTAATATTAATACTGCATTTTTCTAATCATCTAGTACATCTAAATCATTTAGACATTTTGTATATAACTTTATCAAATTTTTTTGTATTTCTTCACCTCATTTTTTTAATATATCGATTATAATCCCATTATTAATTGGTTTTTTTTCCCTTCTTCATAGATTTAATTGCATTTCTCCCTTCATTTAAAATTCTGAGCAATTCTGAAGACATAATAGATTTTTGTGTTCTTTATTACTACATAATTCTTAATAAAACTATTCTAATCATTTCATGATGTCATCTCTCTTTTTAGTAATAAGTTTCCTACTAAAACCAAAATATTGTTTTATACTATTGATACTTTTATTTTTTTTTCATTGCTAGTTCACTATTATACTTTCTTCTATCATTATCAACTCCTTTTTGCACCATGTTACAAAATTCAAGATATTAAATTCTTCTTTTCTTCATAAATTCTCTAGCCTCAGTAGAAATTTTATTGGTCAATTGCTGCTTTTTTTCTACCAGCTATCTTTGTTGCAGTTTTTAAAAGTGTATCAGTTATTTTCCTATTAATTTCATTCAAATCTGAATCATGTTCACAATCGACTAATCTTTGAAAAATGATTTGCAAGTACTAATGTAAATTCATTAGGAAGTTTCTGAAGATTAAGAATATCAACTGCAAATATTGTTTATCTTAATAATTTTTACCACTCTAGTTTTGCATTAACACATATTTTACATCTTACTAATTGATGATCATTTCCTATGTTGAATTTATTAAGAATATTACAATCTTGAAATATGTATTTTCTGTGATGCTTCCATGTTCATTTCCTTTTAACATTTTTTTTAAAAAAAAAAAGAATTCATAATATAAAGTTATTATCTTTCTTCAAATCCACAAGTCTATATTCTCTTTTGTTTTTATTAACATAACCAAATTTACATACAGCACTTTCATCTTTCATTTGTTTAACAATTTTAGCATTAAAGTCTCCCATAACAATTAAAAAATGTTGTCTAGTCTGATCAAAAGCCTTTTGTACATCCATATAAAAAATTTCTATTACTTCATCACTATGAAAACATATTGGGGCATCAATCTGAATTATCTGAATTTGGTATCTGCTATTAAGTTGAATAACTATTCATGCCTATGCTTGATACATCATCAATCTCCATTATGTTGTTCTTCCACTTTTTATTTATTTATAATGAATCCTAGTCCACTTGTATTTCCAATATTTGTGCCTTTGTAATAAAGTGTATATCCATTTTTTAAATCAATTGTCTCTTCAACTTTTCTGCTAACTTCACAAAGTCTGATAATGTCCCATTTAATATGAGACAGTTCTTCCTTCACTTGGAAGAATCTGCAATTGTAAGTACCTAAACAAAAAATTGTCATTCAAATGGCAGTCTGGGACCACAATCATGTATATATATTTTTTCTCACAGAAAAATCTAGTAAATTTAAAAGACTCATAACTAGCATCAGTTTAGATTATTCTAGCTGATGATCAGAAAGGTTGTGGTAGATATGTAATATGTAAAAATTTGTAGATGTATAATATTAATAAAAATAAATTCATAGTTGTGTTTAGATGTGTAAATGCAGTGGATCTAGATATATCTTGATTGTTGGGATTGGATGAATCACCTGAGGAGGAGGGTAAAGGATTATAATAGGTAATTAATAGTCATCTGATAGAATAATGTATGTAATTTAAAGAAATAGATGTGCAAGTTTCAATCAAAAACTTAACTTGAAAGTAGTTATGCAATTAACCAGTCAATTTATTTGATTAGGTCAGTAAATTTAAGATCATTGAATAAGTTTACTACTAGCTGTAATCTCCATAATTCACCTGGAATGATTGAAGATGTGTGTGGACATTCATGTGTCCATACAAATGTAATTTTATTTATTGGGAAAATTACAAATGTTCATGTGTAATGTTTGATATCATTTGAAAGCAAATTGAAAGAATAACAATTTTAAATTAATTTTTAAGAAGTATTTGAAAATGCACAGTCAAAAAACTTGATTAAAATTATTTATTTTATACTATATTTTTACTTTCACTTTGCTACATTTTTTTATCTTGATTTTTTTATATACAATTTAAAATGGGAAAATTTCAAGTTCATCACAGGGTCATTTAGATAGTGTGAATGATTAATGTCAAAATTATGAATCTTAGCCAATAGAAAATTAATACAGGTGAGAAGCAGGTGAAGAATGCATGGATGAAGATGATTGACAACCAGAGTTTACAAAAAGTCATGAGCTTCATTTGGGAGTGGTTGTTAGTTATTGTTGTTTCTTGTTGTAGATTTTAGTTTCTGGGTTGCTCTTCTTCATGTGTTGGTGCTTGGTTTGCTTCTTCACTAAAGTTCTACTAAAGTTGTATACTAGAAGAGTAAAGTTTTAATAAGTTTTGTAAGAATGTAGATGTAAATCTTTAAATCAGGCACTCATTTGCTAACCTCAAAGTTGACCAAGAACTAGATCCCAATGGTGAAGAATTTACATGCAATGTGTCACAGGATGATGCATCTGGAATGACTCTCCTGGCTTTCCAAATTTAAAATATCGCAGGTATATTTTTTCCCAAATTATAATTTTGCTACAACTGTTATTTTATATGAATTGCTTGCGTGGATGTTGTGGAAGAAAAGAAGAAAGAAAGGAATTAATTTCTAGAGATATCTGTAATCTTGAACTTATGGTAGTACTACTTTAAAAGTAGAGACTTAAAAACTTTCCAACGACTTTTATCTCTATAACGAAAGAGAAACTTTCTTGGTATGAATGATGGTGAAATATTAGTGGAAAAAAAGAGTTCTAATAAACAAAATTGATAGACTTAATCATAAAATTCTATTATAATGATGAGTAAAGTCGAAACTGAATATATTTGAAACTAAATTCTAGAATTATAAATATCCTGAAATGATAGAGTTCGTTCAATTGTTACTGAAAACCTATAAATAATTTATACAAGTCATATAGTGTATTAAATGATCTAAAATATTCGAAGTTTTCCAAGAAAGTGTGTGTGAGCTTTATATGATGAAAGAGATAAGCAGTTACCTCCTAGTGATATTAAAGATTATCTGAATTGGAAAGAATTATGCTAAGTAATTTTTTTTTTTACAATCCTTCGAATGAATCTGATATCGATGGAAATGTGGATTAAACTGTTTGTGCACATGCATTTCACTCACAGAAAGTGGCCATTTTTTTCTCTCTATATGTTGGATATTTGTCATGTGTGTGCATGGATATAATGTTTGCAGAACTGACTTAATATAGTTGTTAGGATAATGCTGTTAGTGCAGGATCATCATAGTGAATAGATTGATGGATCGTAAATTAGAGGTTGATGCTGAGGACTTTTAAGTATAACCTTTCTTTATATTATTATTATTATTATTATTATTATTATTATTATTATTATTATTATTATTATTATTATTATTATTATTATTATTATTATTATTATTATTATTATTATTATTATTATTATTATTATTATTATTATTATTCATTTATTTATTATGTATTATTGAAGAATATATATTTCTATAATTTTAATTATATTATTTATGATTGTTTAAATAATACACCCTGTATCGATGTTAGGCTCATAGTAGGGTTGAATATGTTTATTATTCAATTTTAACATTAGCAATGCTATATCATATTAATTACAACATTATTAAGATTTTAAATATCTCTATGTCCTGGGTTGTGAAAAACATAAAGGTAAATGTCATATGTTGTGAGAATGATGCACGTTTCTTATATTATTTTTTATTATTTAAGGCTAAGATAATTTTATTTTAGTCATAATTGGCAATTATCATATTATTATTTTATACATCAATATTATTGTTTGGTGAGATTCAAACCCAGTTCTCTCTAGGCCAAGTAATATTTGTAAATTACCATTGTTTGTCCAAGGTACGCTAAGTTATTGCTATTTTGAAGGTTGAGGTTGAGCAGAGCTCTCTTATGATTAGTAATATTAGGCATTTTTAATTAGTTTATTATGAGATAAGAGATTACTTTCCATATCCATAATTGGTATATTCCATGGGAGATATGTTTTATATTATAGTTGTAGTCATGATTGGTGCATTCCTACATTTTATATGTTAGCAACTAAAAATGTTATTACCTTTAGATAGTAGGAACACCTTCTGGATTAGGCTGTCATGGGTTTATTGTTTTGTAGCCCTTTTCCTCATGGATATATCTTCATAATAATATTTTCTACTGTATAAGAGGTGTTAACTTAAGTGGTTGGTCATTGTCTGTATTTCATATTTGAAGTGTATCACCTATTTCAGGGGCACTTTTTAATTTTAATTGTGTATTAAGGATTGATGTATAATGCACTTGGCTGAGCTTTGCTTACAATCATTTATAAAACTGAAAAATATTCTAAATTTAAAATTAACGTTAGTAGCATAAATAAGCATTGTGTATCATGACTAGCTGATTACAGAAGCAAGTTACCACTGCAGTGGTGAGCTTAATAATATTCATTACTCATTGTTGGGACATAGAAACTATTGGACATTTGCAAATGTATAAGTGGCCTCTGAAAGACTTGAAAAGTTTGCTTATAGTTAGACAATCAAAAGTATAAAGTGAACATACTAGAACTGATTAATAAAGGAGTGTAGTTAAAGGTTATAAATTCAAATGTCAGCCACTAGTTAATGTATTTTGTCTACTACAGGTGATAAAATGATGTCTAATGGGTTGCTTATAAAACTAAAGTTAAGTCAGTAGCATCAAAAGGCATATATTTCTGTTGAAAGATAGAAGTTTAAAATTTTATCTCACAAATTGTTTATTTTATGTATCTGTGTATAAAATAACTATTCATGTGTACAGTGAAAGAAAAATGTTTACTCTGAATCAATTTAACTAAGTGAGATATTTAAGTTAAGTCCATGCAAGGTTATATAATAGAAGTGGAATCATATTCTCCATAGCGATTGTAAAATCCACTATAAATATTTTTTGTTGCTGTTATCAAGTTTATTACTGGATTGCTATGATGTTATGCTATATTAATGTTTATAAATTTACAATTAATAATTTTGGTTAATAAATGTTATTTTGTTAATTGAATTTGGTCTAGTGTCTTAATGTTTTTGGTACCCATGGAATCCAAAAATCTTAATAATATGCAATCTTAAATAAATATTCTAATGCTTATCCAGATATAGACACATCACAAAGGTTTCATGATTGAAATAATAATTCTTAAACAAATATGAAATTTGTTTTAACAAACGATTTTAACCTGCTTTACAGATTATTTATAATCAAACTGCAAACATATGGCAGGAGATTTTTCCTCAAATTAATTATTGTTAAATTCATCATAAAAAATTATTAGGTTGTTGACTAATATTTTGAGTAAACATGAAATCCCTTTCCAATTCCTGGTATTCAAACATGCTCCTAGTCAATAGTAATATAGTTCAAAATTTAAAGTTGATAGAATATTTTATATTAGTTAAATATTTATTAATTTATAAAATTTTATTGTTATTACCGATCTAAAAGTAGATATTATCTTGTAAATTAAGTGTATGTCTACTTAGGCTAACCACTAGGATAGCTTTCATTGGTCAATAATGAATTCATAAAATCACCAGTACAAATTTTGCATTCCTTACAAGAACCCTGATACTATAACATTACAATTTCAAATTAAGAGCTCATAAATTTATTGCTACAGAATTAATGTGGCATTATGAATAAATAACATCGATAAGACTAACTGTCTAATCTGTGCATATCTGTCATGGCATACAATAATGTAGAGAATTTAAAGATGGTTAAGTTTATTGGAAAAGGAGAGTATAGTAAATTTCTTATCAGAAAGAAATTAATTGTAGCTAGCATGGATTACAATATATATATATATATATATATATATATATATTGTAACTAAATTAAATTGATCAAAAGATATTAATAAAGGTAGAAAAAAATTAAATATAAATATTAACATACCTGAGTAGTCTATCATTACCATAATATATTAAAATATCAAAATATCAAATATTTTGACTTAACAAAGAAAAAAATTGTAGCTTTTATTTTACATCAAGAAAAGAATTAAACTATGCAACTTGCTGAGTCTAGCCATTAAACAAATTATTATGAACGAGTTATTATAACTCAGGAAATAATACCAAGTGGGTGAGTACACTAGTAACTCAATAAAATATCTTCTCTTAGGTATACAGACAGTAGATTTTCTCCACTTTCATTTCTTGGTTTGATGTCAAGTGCATATTTAAGTAAATAATAAAGTGAATATGGTCTAGTAGGGCGCCACTAGATTATCTGAACCTAGACACAGTTATATCTTATAACCTTTTCACATGTACCGGGTTTGAATCCTTTTTGGTGCTTTACTTCTAATAAAAATGGAGGATTTTCGCTTTTAGACCCATATCACTGTATCCACTTATATTTAGGTACATAAAACATCTTTGAAACTAAAGTGGAGTATATAAATTTATCATAAAGATATCATTTCCGAGATCTTAACATAATAAATGTTGTTTCAATACCTTTTTATATGTTTTACTAGCTCAGATTATATTATTATTTTAGGATGGCAATTCACTCATCCTTGCATGATATAGATGATGGGGTAATTGGTTATAATATTACTAAGAAATCACTAAATACTATGAAATCAATATTTATTTATGGTGATAATGAAAATGATAATGGTTTCAACTACAGCTTGAGGACTAAGCCTAATCATAAAATTTAGTTTTAGAAATTAATAATTAGTGGCTAATCTTAGTATATCTGGTTGGAACTGAAACAGCTAATATTCTACCTTGATGATGAATGATCACAACTGATACAAAAATACTCTTAATGAAATATATATGCCTCTGTTTAACAAAACAAAATTCACATTCATATTAATGCATTTCTAATGTATAGCATAAAAAATACTTTATCTACATGAAAAATTGTGTTCTAATAACAACAACAGTAATCATAATCTTCTGTTTTAAAATCAAAACATTAAATTTTAAATTCTCCACATTTCCTGTCAAATGTATTTCAAATTGGATACTAAGTTCTGCCTTAAGTTTTCAATTCACAAGAAGTAATATTTTCATTAAAAAAAAAATCACCTTTTTTTCTCTTTTCTCTTTTGCACTTTTACATACTTTTATAATCTAGTATGTAAAGTATAATGACATACTAAAAAAATATGTTAGTAGAAGTGAAAGAGTAAGAATTCTAGAACAAAGTTTTAAAATTATTTTTCTCACCCCTGCAACCTACTTTCCTCTGAAATGCTATACTTTAACTTAAAACTTCAATACTCTAATATTCCCTAATTTTTACCTATTATTTCACATTCCACACACAATTACATATATGCAACAAGTATTATATTACTATGTATGTGCATGTTTTATCCCCATAATAACAAAATATTATTTAAAACAAAATAACAATAACAAAAAAAAATGTTACATATTAATAACATTTCATAACTTTGGGTTAATAGACAATTATAATTTTAGTAATATAGTACGTCATTATTGAAGCTTATGTTTATTTGTTATTCAGCAATTCTTGGTTTCAATTGATCTTGGTTGTATTAAAAGTTCTTTTAAACCAAAAATATTGCTATAATTTTACTAAGTCTCTGATATCATAAAGAAAAATATATAAAAGAAAAATTTATATTACCAGTTTTATTCTTGTAGCAACTTCCAATGAGTCAGAATTTATCTTGTTTGATATGTCTATATTTTTGCATCTACACCATTTCTGCTTTTCTTTGGAACAATTTCTTTCTTGCCACATGTATAATATTTGATGATGATGGATTCTATTAGAGGTTATTTGCTTTAGTGAAAAATTTGGAAATCATTCTCATTAACTCTTTTTCTCTCTTCCTGTCAAGCATATGATCCTTTTAGTGGATGAAGTACAGCGAGTTGTTTTTTGCATTTTCTCTATAATTTTTCTTGGGTTTAAACTCAGTTACAGGAATAATTAGTTGGACTTGATGATTTAATATTTATCAGTAGATTACTCTTTTTCCTGATTGCCTTCAAATGCAGGTAGAATATTTTTCTTCTTTCTATTCCGTAAGAACATCTTATTTTCTCTCAATCGTAAGAAGGTGTCGAACATTATAATTTCAGACATTTCCTTTTTTTTTTCTTTATAAGATGTGCTGGTTCCGGCAGGTCCTAGAGATCTTTCAGATGAGGAAGTATATATTTTTTTTTTCTAGCCTGATATCTCTTATATTTTTTAACCTTCAAAATTTTATATTAAAAAAAAAAAAATGATTTAGGAAAAGGATATCGAGGCTTGGATTAAAAATACTTTCTTTTCTAGTTTCAATATTTTAAAAATCTCTATCCATAACATCTAAATTTCCAGACTACTTTTATATCCATTTTTTTCTATTTTTGAAATCCACCTCTTTTAAATTGATTTATAACTTCATTCTCAACTTAATTGTTTTTTCTTTTAGCTGGATAGTATGAAAATCTCACTATCCTGATTTTTATGAACAAACTTTTGTTTTGAAGAAAAAAATAGTCTTAATCCTTTTTTTACACCTATGTAAACATCTCTCAAATTTGAGCTTTCTTTCTTGCGATCTTAGGATGAAACCACTTTTAAAATTAGAGACTTCTCACCTAGTCTCTAAGGTTTCCAACAGAAAAACAACCCATATAATACAAAATTGTTGAGTAAAAAATAATTTAACAGATTTTCTTCTTTTTCTTTCAATATTTAATAAATGTAGATATATTTATGTGATACACACGTACACTTTGCCTTATTTCAAATCATATATACACCGGGACATCTTAAAATAACTTCTTTGTCGCAGCTTAGTAATTCTAAACATACAATACATTTTAAATTAAAATCCTTAGCTTTTTATTCCAACTTACATTTATAGAAAAGTAAAACGGAGACAGAATAAATTATCAGAATTTAGCAAATGTAGGTTAGCTTTAAAGAGAGTTTAATATTTGAAATATACAACAACAATTAGATGTAGCTACACACTTACTGCCTATACATATGTAAGTTATAACTTCCTTTTTAGTAGAAAAAAAATTTTAAATATTGAATAGTTAAATGTGTGTATGCACCTCTTTTTGGAGTTTTCTACATCAACACACAAACAATTAAAGATTATAACTGTTGTCCCTCTCTTTTCTGCCTTAAGCCTTTAAAACTTGATCTTGTAGGCTTTAAACTTGGATGGCCTACAGCTTCCTTTTTCATATAAAAAATGTGATGATGATTTTTGTTTTACATTTTCTTTCATGCACATTACTACAAATTTAGCTACTGACTGGTACGTAGCTAATATATATATTGTATATGGCATAATATATATATATATATATATATATATATATATATATATATATATATATATATATATATATATATATATATATATATATATATATATATATATGCTTTTTTATCTGTTACAGTAGACATATTAAAACAAAGGATAATATTATAAAAAAAATTTTTTTAATATAGTTATTAATAATAAATTGAAAGTGCACATTCACATATATATTTAACATGATAAATGTTCATTTATTTGCATTCAGTCAAAAACAAAAATAAAAATTGACTGTACCTGGCATTTTAAATTTGGTTACATTTGTTCAGATCCCATAACAAAGTGCCTTCTTCATTCTTTATAATTTAAAGCTGAATTCCCTTTCAGTAAAGCTCAGCATTTACTGAAAGTGCAACTGTTTTGTTATGATATGCATATGAACAAAGATATATAAATTTTACTTACAAAATGCAAATAAAGAGAAAATCAATATTACTGAACTATGTCAGACTTTCATTGCAGATGAATATGTTCTGGATGATATCCTGCTTTCATAATATTTTTCCCAATAGAAATGAAATTGTAGTTTGAGTTTTAGCAGATTACAGCTTTCTCTAGTAGCTTTTATATTTCAATAATAAATATGATCAGATGTAGTCTTAAAAACAGAAAATTGGTCACTACTATATCCTAAAAGACCTTTTGTTACATATATATATATATATATATATATATATATATATATATATATATATATATATATATATATATATATATTATGAATATTCAGATTAATGATCAAGGTATTTAAAAAAAATAAAGAAGTTTGTTGATCTTGTTTGATTTTTCTTCTGCTTGATATATAGATAGATAATGGAAGATCTTGGAAAAATAGATTTAAATTGATCACTATGGTAGTCAAGGCTTTAAATAGAATTGTTTGCCTGTTGATTCTAGCTTTAAAATAATAAATTCACTATAATCAAACTCAAGGGAAAAGCGTATAGGTTAATAAATAAATTTTTAAAACAATTCATTACCAATATACGTTGCCCATTAGGATCAATATTATTTTACATATTTTATTTTTCTGGTCATTGCAGTCTACCATAGCTAACATTATTACATATTGTTAGGTTGATTTTTTTATTATCATATATCTGTTTATAAATAATTAAATTACTATTATTATCAAAAAATATCGATGGAAATTATTTGTGTTTATAAAGTGAATACAAAGAGTTGTAATATCGATTTTGTATTTTGGTTTACAAATAAGGAAAAATCTAATCCAATTTGGATTTTAATTTTTCATGCATCTCTTTTTTCTCCAAACTTAGTTACAACTGTGTGAAAACTACTATAAAAAAATTTTATTTGTTTTTGAAGTTTATTTGATTAGTATTCAGTGGTTGTTATGATTCTCGGACATCAGAAAGAAACTATGAATGGTCACAAAAGACAAGAAGAGTAGACTATCACCCATTTTGTGATTGCCACATGATTTTCTACGTTGCTAAAATAAAAATTATTAAATAATGTTTTTAAACTGCTAAACCATAAAATATGAAAAAATAAACAATTATCTGCCCGTTCAATCCATTTTGAAGGGCGAGTTACTGAGGATTTCCAAGGGAAAAGAGCAACAAATATAAAAAAAAAAAAAAAAAGGAAATCTGAAAGAGAAAAAAAATGCTTTATATAAAATTAATTAACTGTGGTTTTAAAAGCACAGATATTTCTGGTTTAAAGTGTTGGCGTATATTGCCGTTTGGATTTGGATAAAATATCGTATTTAAACTTCAAAGAACCCTCAGGATCAACTGGATTAATTCGCATCATAAAAAGTTACAATTAAGAATTACACTCTCCTCTTTGGAAAAAAGGACCGTTAGTGAAGCATTATAAAGTTTGACTCATTTTTCCTAAGAAATGAACTTCTCTTTTGCGTCATTCATAGAAACAAAGGAAAAGTAAGTTACAGTGGACAAATAAATAAGTGAAAACCGACAGACTGATGTATGTATCAGTATGATTAATATATATATAAATGTGAACGTATTAATTTTTTTTACATGTATTTAAAAAAGTTGATTTGTATTTTATTTAGAAATTATCTTTAAGGGTAATATAATTTATTAAGTAAAAATGATGTGGAGGAGATTAAAATATATTGTATTATTTTACTATATTTATTTATCGGTTATTATTTTGATAAACAAATGAAATTTTAGATATAATCTATTTCATATCTTTGGTATCTGTTATATTGAAATTTTTCAGTAAAATATCCAAAGTCTCTAGACTCAAACAAACTTATGTTTTTTTTATCATCGTTATTAATTTTCACCTTTATTTTTGAGAGAAACATAAGCAGTTTCATCATTTTTATTTATTCAATCAAATCTGAAATATTACAAATTAATTTCCAGATGTATTTTTTGTTATTAATCTTGCCAATTTCTTTTTTTATGTAATCAAATAAATTGAGTGAATTTCAAATGACAAGTCTCCCTTAAGTTTTTTTATTGGTTGATTACATAAGATGACAAAGCTATTAAAATGACAAGATTCAAACTCAGCTTAGCCAAGTAATTTAAGAATATAAGATATGAAGTGTGTTTAGAATATTAGCACTTTATTTTTATTACATAGTCGATTTTGTCTTTATATTTGCATTCGAATATTATCTATACTGCTGATATGTATCTCTTAGTTAATATTAAAAAGTCAATGGTTTTCATGTTTGTCTGAATTAAAATTACAAAATCCCAATAGATCATGCTTTATCATTGGTTCAGAATAACTTTCGTCTTAGATAATTTTTTTTTAAACTATAAAATAAAGAGTTACAAATTTCATTGACCGGTTTAATTGAATATTTTGTTTGATTTGTATAAATATCAAATTATAATCATATATTTTAATTATTGCCAATCAATTTTATAATTAAATTGTTTACAGATTCAAATAAAATAATATTAATACTCATAGGTAAATAAACATCCAATGGAAACTTAACATATCTTTTATATAATATGATTGGACATTATAAAGATAGAAAATGAGCTAATAAAATGTTGATAAATAAATTCAAATAAAGCATTCTATTTTTAAATATTAACAAAGCAATAATTAAAAGTATTGCTTTATTGGAAAGACTATGGATCCATTGCTTTATAATGCATATACATATCAAAGTAAACTAAGCGATGAAATTAATTTGTTTAAACTTTTAGGGAGTGCATATGGTTTTCCAAGTGTTTATAAAAATTATATAAAACTAGTTGATTTCAATAAAAAAATTATTAATTAAATATTGGTATGAAAAATTGTATCTCACTTATTGAATGACGAATGTTTATACTTTCTGTTAAGTGACTATTAAACTGGGTATATACCCATATAATTTTAGTCAAAATTAATATTTTATTTTTTGATATTTAAATATTCGAATATATAATTTAAAATGTTGTATAAAATACAATTATATGGTATTTGTGCTTTTCCCTCGTTAAGATAAAATATAACATCTTTAAATAATGAAGTAGATTTAAATTACTACAATAATATTAAGGTAATAAAATATATATTGGAATCTGTTTTAGTTATTGATTTGATTTAAGTTACTGATTAGATTGATAACCAAATGATTAACCTAATAATATATTACTATACAAGGAGCAATTGTAGATGGTTTCACTGCTCAGTACAGTTATGTTGTAATTGTGATGGTTTATTTTGATGTCGGAGCAGATAAAATCATTATTCTTCCGTTTCACTTATAGCTTAAGCAAATTAGTCTTTACAAAAGATTATTTGTACCTTATGATGGTTTATTATATAATGAATAAAACTGAATTATTTACGACTAAGATTAATTTAAAATTAGATTCTGGATTTTCATCAGATCAGTTTAATCATTTTACTCCATCACCGGCATTCATCAGATTATATTAGTTACAAAGTAACAACGATTTGGGGCCTTCTTTCTTCAATTTAATTAGAATACAGTAATGATTAAATTCAATCAGTTACAATAATACCTGTTATAAATTTATTTAAATCCGCTTTGATTATTATGTAAGCATGTTACCAGGCTGTTAAACCTCAAGAATATGCACGTGTGAAAATGTGAAGTTTCCCTACCTTTATTTTGCGCCCTATTCTTGGGGTTACGTATTATTAATTATATATATATTGTTTTATGGAATTGTCTTATAAATATAACTAAGATTAGTTTTTATTGTCTGTACATATATTGTCCTTCAGTGTACGAATTCAAAAATTTCAATCTATCCATTCTTGAAACATATGAATAATGACATCTGAAAAAAAAGGCTCTCCAAGATGGATGTTTACAAACCATTTAGTTACGATACATTTGTCTAATGGTTTCAAAGATGAAAGGTATAGAAAAAGGCGACCAATTGCAAGCTGAGGTATAATATATATAATTACAACCAGGTCACAATTAAATAACAAATTAGGGTATAAGTCTACTGAGTACGATTTTATGTCCAAACGATTATCTCAAATGCAAATAGACGCAAATATAAGTTTAAAATATACTAAATATGGGAAAAATATGAATAGAATATATTTTGTGCTACTGCTATTAGCAAGAAAGCTATCAGTAATGGAATTTGCTGTAATTAATTGTGGCTAATTATTTAATTATAAATTAATATAAATACTTTAATTGCTTTTTTGACTATTGTAATTTTTATTCACTGAAATTGTATACATATACTGTAATAGTAAAAATAATAGGTTATGTTACCAATGAATTTTATGCTAGCCTGTTTGTTTATAAAATTAAATGTTTTAAAAATGATAATATAAGACAGCTTTAATGAGATGTTATAAATATTAGAATATCTAAATATGTAGAATAGAATCATTAATTGAATTTGAAGACAAAATATATTTTATTGAATCCAAATACATTTATTTAAAAAATAAACTTATTCCACACCCAAAGTTGAATAAATATTTTTAAAAATTGATCTGAAAGAGACAGAAAAAGCTCCTTCAAAAAGAATGCCCAAGGTTCTATATAAAACGTTTTAGCATATTTAGGGTAAAACTATTTCAGCATATTTGGGTAAAACTATTTCAAATTTTAAAAAAATTTAGATCTTTTAGCTGGATTGGAATTTTAAAGAAATACCAACATGGAATGATGCACTCTACATGGGTATTAGTTTAAATAAGTTTAGACATATCAACTCTATGATAATCTATTTACAGATCAGTTTGAAGTGTTAAAAATTTTGTTGGACAAACTTGTAAACAATGAAACTTTTGAAGCGAGAAAATTCATGCTGGGAACATTGGTCGAAATTCTTTACATCTGTAAAATTTATTGAACAAGGTATTAAAAAATTAAAACAATATAATAAATATTTTTTAGCATTACCTGTTCATAACACACAAATGTGGAAATAATTTTTCCTTAATAAGTAGACAATGGAAGAAGAAAAGAAATACAATGGATTTGTAAACTCTAAATTGTATGCCTTTATGTAACTATAATATGAAAATGAGCTGTAATTGGGAGATTTTAGGGACTACGGCTTGAGGGCAATGAAAGCCTATTACAATCTTTAAGCAACGGCGGGAAATAATAAAAAATTATACTATTATAATAATTGAAAAAAAGAAACAATTTTTAAATTTATTATTCAGTTTCCTTTCTTAAGTGATATAAAGTCATCAGTCCCATGTGTAGTGCATATAAAAAGACATTGTGACTCTCAGGTAGACTCTGACATAGACTGCATTACCGGGATTCTACTGAGATGTAAAAATGATTGGGTTGTGTATCCCAAAATTTTGATTGTTCCACTCTAGTCAAATAGATTTATCATTAAATTCAGGAGATATCCATGTATTCAATGAAACATTATTGACCAATTTTAAATATATTTTATAAATATTTGACAAAAATACATTTTTAAAATAATCGACTTACTCGTGGATTATTTTCATCATTTTTAATCAGAAAAAAGATATACACAGGAGATTTTTTTACTTTGATCCCTACTTATTTTTAAAAGGATTGTCATAGAATCAAAACGTCATAAGGACTAGACAGGACAATGAATTATTTGCATCAGTGAAAATAATGTCCCCATTACTATAACACATTCAGATTTAATTTGAAGCCTCTGACTATAATGATATGTTTATAAACCTATGGAGGCCACCAAAATCACTAAAACATTTTATTTTTTCTTTTAGCTTTTTAAATGATGAGCACTAAATTATCTATTACCGATAAATCACAAGTAACATTAAATATTTCAATTTTTTTCAAGAAGTTTTACTTGATATTAATAAAGCAGGTTTATAAATAGTTTGAATAGAAAATATCAATGAATAATGGTGATGCACAAGCAATTTTTATCAGAAGCATTACGTTCAAAGTATTTATTGATCACTGTCAGATAAATCAAGAAATAAATTTATAAATAGTACATTAATTCTAGCATACATTTTATCTGTGATTGAGTTAATCAAAAATTTGACAAAATAATATACAAAAATTAAAAATACAATGGCCCTTTTAATAATAGCCGAAGAAGATTCAGCTCCACTAATGAGTAAAAAGTAATGACAAGTGAAATTGATCTTTTTTGAATTACGAGATCATATAATAATAACTCATATGTTATCACTATAATAAGAAAAATATAAAGATTATTTATCATAATAGTTTTCTATTAATATTTATAATTCCTTGTTTTTAAAATAAATGCAATAGTTTAATAAATTGTACAAGAAATTTTAGCATTGGAAGTGGTACTGGTTAATTAGACATGCACTTCAGTTGATGGCATTGTTTATATGCTAAAACACATAAAGTCTATTTTTACCTTGGCCTGAAGTATACAGCCTATAAACAGTGATGTTCATATTAGCTGTTGTAGGCCTATATTATGTTGACCACAAATATTATATAGCCTGCTAGTGGCCTTTGTGATACTATGCAAATGCTCCCATTTCACGGTCACTGCCATATCATGTAAGGGTATATAGAATTCAACTGACCATAACTTTCTTGTAATCTACATTCGAACTAATGATCTTACACCCTATCTCACATAGTATTAAATAGTAATAATGGTAAGCCTGTTGCCCCTGCTTCCTACACAGCTTGGAATATGAAAAAAATTGCAAAAGTTTAGTGAAAAGTACAAATTTCACAGGATTCATGTGAAAAGAGCAAGATTTAGGAAGAAAGAACAGTTAAAGAGACAAATTAAGTGACTGAGGTTGCACATTGTTTTTGGAAAACAGAAGCTTGGTTTGATAACAGTACTGCATATTACTTGGATGATTCTTTGGATCATCAAAAACATCAGTTTACTGCCCCTGTACATTGCTGTGCTATGTGCTGACATTTACAATGTAATTTTAACATGTAATTATTCGGTTTCAAAAAAAATTAATTCTTGCATTTTACTAAAATAATGTTGGTTCATACATTGTTTCCAGTATACTTTGTAGAATGTCAGCCTGTAATGTTTATAATAGGGTCTTTTTGCAGATAAAAGAGCAGTTATGAGACACTAAATTGCATGTACTTGTTTGGAAAAGATGTAATGTTTGTTTTGATCAGAGTAGTGAATCTTTTGAACAATCCTTCGGATCATCAAAAACATCAGTCCCCAGTCCCTACATGTTCAGAGCTATGCGCTGACATTTATAATGTAATTTAAAACTGTAAGTATTCCATTTTAGAAAATAATGTTGGTTCATAAATTGTTTAAAAATAGTTTGAAAAATGTCAGCATGCAATGAAATCTATAATGTTATTTAAAAATGTAATTCTTCTCATTTTAGAAAATAATGTTGATTCCCGCAACCAAAAAGAGTTGGGCTGCCTAAATAGCAGATTTTTACTTGTGTTTTAGTGCAGTAAACAATGCCATCAAGCAGCGTGTGTGTCTGTACTAATCACCCACTACCTTTGAAGTAATAAAAAGAATTACTATCCATGAATCTTGCGATTCAAAATCCACTACTCTATTGGTACTCAAACCCAGAGAGGAAATTCTTTTATGAATAAAGTTAATTAAACAATTATAAATAAAATTTAAAAAAGTTTGCAGTAAACTATTAAAATAGCAATTATCCCAAGCAGTGCAGTATTGCGAAGCTGAAGAAATATTAAAATCATCAGATTACCAAGATCTGGTATCAATTATCAGAAAAAATTCAAACAAGTGTAAAGAAAATCATGTGCAGTTAGTAAATTATCACTAAAATTAGGTTTAAACATTATTATTTAGTTAATAATATTCTCTTATTTAAATTTTTGTTTGTATTAAAAAGATCACTACTTAAATAAAAGACATTATATAACCTTAGTACATGCACATTGAGTGCTTAATTTATTACAAGAAGCGACCTCTACGAATCTAAACACAAAGATTCAGCTTTATAAAGATAAGAGCGACCTCTTATCTTTAGCCTATTTTTCTAAATATATGAGCAAATCTAAAGCATTTTGAAATTGGAGTATGAAGCTAATAAATTCTTCACGTATTTAGTCCATTATTTCTATCAAACATTGAATGATAGTTCATCAAATCCAAAATGCTTTAGATTCACCTATATATTTAGAAAAATAGGGTGAAGATAAGATGCCACTCTTATCTTTTATAAAGTCAAATCTTGCATTTAGATTTGTAGAAGTCTCTCTTGTAATAAATTAAGCATGCAAGGTGCATTTACTATGGTTATAGCCTTATTTAAGTATTACATGCAGACATTAGGTTTAATAATAATTAAGAAGATAAATAATTGTTAGATTGGTTGCTTGGAAGATCACAAATGGCAAATTGAAGATAACAGTTCTATTCAATAGACAAAACAGATTTAATCTATCTTAACTCAGTTAAGACACAATTCCTTTAATTGTGAGTTTGACACTCTACAGTTGCATGAAGGCATGCAAAGTTTGCAGGAAAAAAAATACTGCATACACAAGGAGTTATATTGACATTAAAAATTAATGTGATATGATTCAATTTTTTTGTTTTAAACCATTAAAAAAATAAATGAATTTTAAATTTTTTAAAAATAATGGGAAAATTGAGAAGTACTTAGATATTTTCTATACGTTTATTTAAATTTTGAAACAGGAGCTTAAAAATCAACTTAGAGAAAAAATATCTAGGATAAATTTTTCAAAGATCAATTAGAGAATCAGATTTCTTTTCTCTTACAACAAAGTAGGTAAATAAAAGAAATAGGATACCTCGAAAATTACATCAATTAGTTTTAAAAATTTATGATTTTAAAAACAGTATAATCGAAATTAAATAAAAAATATCCCATAAATGTTTAAATAAAAGTAAAATTAGAAAAGTAAATTTATTGGCTATATATAAACAAATATCCATCTTTATCATGCAGATAAACTATCATTAATCTGACTGCCTCAAATTTGAAGGATTCTATTATCCAGAACAAAATTACAAAGTACTTTATTGTAATTGCTGCTATATAAAAATTGTATTCACATATAAATGTATATATTATAAAGAATGTTCATATCAATACATGCAAACTATATAGATATGTATATATATATAGTAGAGTTTGGTTTTGTAATGGGATGGGAGTTTTATTAGCATCTGAAAAATTCATAAATCTGCAGACAAAAATTTTGATTTCATGTTAATATATCTAAATAATAAAAATAATTTAATGAAAAACGGGAAGAAAAATAATTGACAAAAAACTGAATTTGAGGGAAATGGAGTGAAAGAAAAACGTTTAAAATATATAAAAAGAAATGAAAAAAAAAAGAACAACAAAAAGATTGCTAGTATCTCAGATATTAAACTAATACGAAGATGAGGATACCATTTTTATTTTGAATATATGTTGAATTCTTGCTTGAAGGGGTTGAAAAATTATTCATGTTTTCTAAATATTATATTTTAGACTACTTTTAATGTTTCCCTTATAAATTATTATAAAGATAGACAAAACTATACAACTTGCTGATTATATTCCATCTAAGTGCTTTTAAAAGAAGATCACTTTTAAGCATTGATAATTTGTTTTGTTTATTACTTTTTAGATCCTCACTTTTTATATTAAAAATTCATAAAATTTTATTTTGTGCAATTTTTAGATTAGTTATGAAATATAGTCTGAATATATTTTCATACCAATTCCTAAGTATAGATACAATAATGATACCAACAATAATGAATAAAACGATAAAAAACCATTAAGAAAATTTTTCTGGATATACACTTTCATCAGTGAATAGTTGGTTGTGTAATATGGGTGAGCAGTCAAGTTTACTCTTATTATTTTAAGTTAATGATCAATGATCTAAAAGAGATGTCATTAAAGCAAAAACATATATTGAAGTAATCACTTTTATATGTTAACTGAAAGAGTGAAGACATTTACTAATAGTCAGAAATTAATCAAAAAAATCAATTTGTATTGGCATTTTGGTGTTGATTACCCATGTTTTCATTGATATATATATAAAGTTCAGAAATACGGAATAGATTACTGCCCTCAGTAATGATGTTAAATGTAAACTGGAAGTCAAGTGATACTTGGGTTTTATATAATTAAATGAACTTTAAATATGGGAGAAATATGATTATTTAAAAAGCACAAACTTTTTACATTAGAATATACCACTATTAACCCGACTATATATGAGTCTAACATGATTATAATTAAATTAATTAAAAATTTAATCATATAAAGTAATAGTATGTGAATATTAGATTTTCTTCCCTTTCTTTTCTTATGTACCGGATTTCTATGTTTATATATCATACCATTTTCCACTTACTTATACACTTCAACAATACTATTTTTTATGTTGTAGCTCTGATGATGACAGCAGTATAGTTAAAACTGTAAGAATAAAGTTTTGATAAAAAATAGTATTGTTGAAGTGTATAAGACAGTTGGAAATGGTATGATAAGAAAATATTAGATTTTAAATTACAAATACTTATATTATTTGATTTAGCAAATATTTATAATTATCATAATTATTATTTCATCACTTCAATAAGTAAAAATATGACAATAAATACAAATATATATTTATGTATGTATATATTGTAGACAATAAAGAAAAACTTTTCATAGTTTGTTAGACCCATTAAAAACAATTCAGACAATAAAAAATAAGAATGAAATCTAATATTTGAAGAGGGGAGGGGTAGTAAAAGCAATTCTAATTGAATTGATCTAAAAAATTTCAAAAATATTTTTTTTTTGTTTGTTTATTTAGTATTTATAAAAATATATGAAAGGAAAGCAATCCAAAATATATAATCTCCAAACAGTTAATTCACTGTAACAAAATAAAAAAAATAATAAAATTAAATATGAAATTAAGAACTCAATTATAATACACAAAAAGTAAATATAATAAAGTATTAAAATATAAATTAGAAACACTATATATAATATCAATAGCAGTATTAAAAAAGAAATGCAATAAGTAAAGAGCCAAT